>JAJOZX010000448.1:392500-992500 GCA_023014485.1 Bathynomus jamesi
CTCTGTTTATTGTATATATATGTATGTATGTATGTATGTATGTATGTATGTATGTATTTGTATATATAGATATGTATGTATATATAATATATATTGTGTTTGTGTGTATGTATGTTATTTATTTTTTTTTTTTTTCTTTCTGTAACCTATATATAGGCTTAACCTTTTTATATACTTCAGTGTTCCTGAGGATGTCATTAGACGAAAGCGCTTGAGCACCATTTTGTGTTTCCTTTCCTTCGTGGTTTTATTCATCAAATATTTTTCACGTGTTACCTTCGTGAAATAATTTTCATATATATATACATATATATACATATATATCATATACATATATATACATATATATACATATATATACATATACATATACATACATATATATACATATACACATACATATTATACATATATATATATAAACTGCTTTGAGATGTAAGACAAACGCTTAATTTAGACTAATTTAAACTGAGACAACAATAGAAGTTTACATTTGAAACCAGCTTTAAGGTTTAGTTAGTAATCTCCTAGATTTTGTACTGTTCGCACCTTTCTTCTCTCCAAAATTAGTTACCCTACCCATGGAGCCCGTTGTGTGCGAAACTGTGAAATCTGAAAGAGGAAAACCAAAGCTTGCAGTGAGTGTGTATTTATTTACAATGCGAGGGAAGAGGATTCAAAAGACAACTCAGAAGGAAACATATTATTGGCGATATGAGAAGAATCTGTAATGCTACTGCAGTTACACATTATCGAGAAAATTGCCATTTCTTAAAAAGTGAAAGTGAGCACACTTGTGGATCTGCGGAAGCTAGTCGTTTTCATGTAGTGAAGTGCCATAATGAAATTAAGCAAAAAAGCCAAGGACACCAATGAAAAACCTTCTCAAATCATTCAAGGGGTTGTTAGTCAAGTCAACTCATCCATCGTACCATATATTGGGAAGAATGAATCATTAAAGAAGTTGGTAAGCAGAGTACGAAAAGATAGCCCTCTAGAGCCGACAAATTTAGATGACTTATCTATTCCAGAGGAATATAGGAGAACACTTTTTGACGAATTATTTTTAGTTAGAGAATCAAACATTGGAAATGACAAAATTTTGATATTTACTACCTCTTAATTTGAAGAAACTTGAAGCAGCACATTTTTGGATTATGGATGGAACCTTTAAAACCGTTCCAACAATTTTTACTCAGTTGTACACTATTCACGCACCCGTTGGACCGCATGAAAGAAGCTGTATTTTACCTTTGGTTTATGTGCTGATGTCACGAAAAAATACGGAATGTTATGTCCAGTTTTTCCGCGATATTCTCGAATATGCTGCAGAAAATCAAATTATCCTCTCCCCCGAAATGATAATTATAATCACTGATTTTGAAATAGGGGCTACAAATGCAAGTAAATGTGAGCTGCCAGGTACACTCAACAAGGGTTGTTTCTTCCATTTTGGACAAAGCATTTACAGAAAGGTAATTTCTTGTGGTCTTAAATCTCTATATTCTAACAATGAAGATTTCTCAATAAAAATCAGACAAATGGCTGCGCTCGCTTTTCTTGCACCAAACCAAATTGAAGAAGCGTGGTTACAACTTAAACCAACAATTCCAGATGAAGGCACTCCTGTAGCAACTTATTTTGAAGAAAATTATGTTCGCGGTAAAGTTCGACGAGTATTACGTGGCCAAGAATTGCGACATCCGTCACTTTTTCCACCATCTTTGTGGTCGGTACATGACCGAGTAGAGATGGGGATACCGAGAACTCAAAATAAGGTCGAAGCCTGGCATCGGCGCTTTGAAATTTTAATAGGTTCTGCTCATGTAGGTCTTTTTAAAATAATAACAGATGCGAAAAGAGCAGAAACACACCGAAGGCGTAATTGAATGCATAATCCGCGGAGAAGTCACATCAAAACTCAGAAAAAAGGACATCCAACGGGAAAGCAGGATTTTAAGAATATTCCAAGAAGCCGACCAGTATGATGTCTTAGATTATCTTAGTGCATTAGCTCACAATTTGAGGTTTTTTTAATATTTTTTAAATTGTGTTTTTTAATCCTCTTAAGACCATTTTAATATTATTTTCAGTATAAATAAATTATTTTTTTCTTATTTCTATTTCCCTAAAGTGTAGGTCTCTAATTTATATATATATACATTATATTTATATTATATTTTCTAAGTTTAGACCAGTTTCCTGATTCGACTAATCGGCTATTAGACCAATTGTCTTTTGGACGAATCAGTATTGGACCAATCATCCATTGGACGAATCGACCATTGGACCAATTGTCATTTGGGCGAATCGGCGTTGGACTAATCGTCATTGGACCAATTGTCATTGGACCAATCGTCCCGATCCGATATATATAGGGTGTCCCATAAGTCTGGAACCATAGGGCAAAATTATAAAAACGGCAATAAAAATGGCTTTTATTCACAGAACGTGTTCAATGTGCCCACCATTATTATTGATACACGAATGCAGACGAGATATCCAGTCAGCAAACACACGGCGAATGGTATCAGGAGTGGTGGTGTTACATGCGTCGATGAACTTTGCTACAAGTTTGCCGACACAGCTGTGTTATCGGCGCGCGGTCCGGATGCAATCTGTTAAATTCCTCAGCGACCTCCCTCTGACTCCGATTTCCTACGAGCAGAATTACCTGGATGCGTTCTCCCTATTCAAAGACATTATGGGCACTTGCATAAACGGAAAAACATTAATTACTTATTTTACCCTATGGTTCCAGACTTTTGGGACACCCTGTGTGTGTGTATGTATATATATATATATATATATTTAAAAATTATTAAAAATTAATGACTGCTGTAATAAAATGATAATGTATGACAAAACATCTTTCAAATTTTACATTCAGTCTTTCTTCCTTTCAGGTTATGCCCACCGTCGCTCCATCTGACGTCGAACATGTTGACCATGGCTGTGCCAAGTGAACGTCAACCTATGAGAGACGTTCACTTGACAGCAGAATTCCATCTCGGATCACTAATTGGAAACTTTGCTGTCCATGCCAAGAAAATCGGAATAAGTTGACATGCCCAGCTGAAAATGGGTATAAAGGTGTGTGCAAAACATTGTCTGAAAATTTGACAGCATTTGATGTGATCAAAGAGTTACCATTTCCTATGAATATTATGAGTTTGGATGATGGTTCAGGTATGGAAAGTATGTTGTTGAAGAATGAGGCTGTCATTCATGGAAATTGCAGGAGAAAATGTAACGACCAAAAGCTTTATCGAGCAAAGAAACGGGCATTAGTGAAGTCAGTGTTCTAATGAGGAAGTTCCCAGTCCAAAAATGACACGCAGTAATTTTGTTTCATCTTTCAATCGTGAGCAGCCCAAGTGCATAGTGTGTGATACTGAATTGAAGGCAAAACTTATCAAAGCATCAACTGATGATATTGATATCACATTCAGAAACTTAGCCACAAAAAACAACTCCCAACTGTTGTTGGTTTTTCTGGCTGTTTCTGAATGTGATATCAATATCATCAGTGAAAATTTCTAGTGAAAATTAAAGGAAGAAAAGAGAAGAAACAGAGTCCATATTAGAGCAATTTAGCAGACAGGAGGGCAATACATTTTCAGAACAACAAAGAGCAACACAAAATAACAGAGAATGTTCTTTTAATAGATTCACAGTAATAACTGAATCTACACAGTATTAAAACCAAAAGTTAGCAGCTGACGAGGAAGCTTCTAGCAGTGGCTGTATCCTCCAGCGCGTCAAAGTGAAGAGGCGACGTCAAACCGCAACATCAACGCGCTGGTGGCCAAACTTCCTCAAATCTCCGTGCAGCGGGTTGTCTACGTTGGCCAGACTGGCAGTCGACGGCCTGTTGCATGGCACGGTCAGAGTGCCGATCGGCTCCCGGGGCCGACCTATACCAGCGTGCTATTTTTTCATTTACGGGGAGCAATTGCGTGCCGGACGTGCTCCCCGGACACTCTTACTCTCCGGCGACATTAAGACTAATCCAGGCCCCACTACAACTTACACATGTCACCATACACAAAGACAAACACAATAGGACCATGAGAGACATACAGAAGCATAATATTAACATATTACAGTACAACGCAGATGGCCTCACAAAATCATGCAGCTTAGGGAATTCGTACACAAACAAAAACAAACATAGCACTTATAAAAGAAAAAACTAAAACGCGCACACAAAACACCCACCATCCCTGACTTCACGGCGATCCGTCAAGATCGTACTGGTGGTCACGGGGGTGGACTCATCACTTACATAGGTAAAAGCATTAACTACACTGATGCCACCCAAAACATTACAAACACAATCCAAGCAGATAACACGATAGAAATACAGGCAGTTAACATTAAAACGCGCGCAAAACAACAACACTACTCATCAACATTTACATACCACCAGATAGTTCACCTCAGGTGCCAGCCAATTACAATCCACAGTTACACAATCTGGCCTCTCTCACTAATGTCATCTTGTGACACTTCAACGCTAAAGACACTAGTCGGTACCTGCACAACCAAAACACCAGAGGCGCCAACACAGCCACACAACTAAACAGCCTCTTCATTCTTAACAATACAGAAGAACATACACACATACCACATCAAGCAGGATACTCAAACTCCTCCCCAGACATAACGTTCTGTTCCCCCTCACTAGCAACACACACAATGGAGAACAGAAAAACAACTGTCATCAGACCACCTGCCCATCATCATTACAACACATTCTACACTCTGCCCCAACAGCCTTAGGCACACTTACAGAAATTACAAGAAAACTGATTGGGAACAGTTCAAAATACAGACTGAGGAACAATTCACCACATTAAACAGCACACCCATCATAAACATCAATACAACACTCAAGACATTTAATCAGATCATCAATAATGCAAACAAATACATAACCAAGGGCAACAATAGGAAATGCACCCCCAAATTACACTAGAGAAATAGCCCACCTCATAAAGCAACGTAACTTCAAACACAATACACAAACACCGCACACACAAGCCATAAAACAGCAGATACAACAGCTCAACACAAAAAAAAAAAAAAAAAAATTGGGAATTCATAACACTAAACCACTCCACAGATACATCCAGGCTATACAAGACTATAAACAGCATTACCCACTCTAACAGCGGCATTCACACCTCTCACGCGGATATCTGTCGCAGCCAAAATAATATCCCAACATATACACAAGCTAACATTCTAGTTAATCACTACGCAAAGATAAGTCACTTAGACAACAACCAGAAACAAGAAAACCTACAGACTCGACACGACCATCACACCCTTCAATACAGACCAGACCACCAAGATCAAAAACATTAAAAACTCGAAGGCTACTGGACCAGAAAACATATCTAACATACACCTTAAACACTTGGGCTCACAGGGAATACTAGCTCTCACAAACATCAGCACATATTCATACCAACACTGGATTATTCGTAACATGTGGAAACAAGGTAAAATTATTACATTACTCAAACCAAACAAAAATCCAACAGAACCAGCTTCCTATAGACCCATTACTTTATTATGCACACCTTCCAAAATAACAGGAAGACTAATTTTACAAATCACCAACCCACACACCACTATCGCCTACTCAACATTGATTCAAACCTCACCACTCAACCACGACATTACTCTCAAACCTCACGCAGCACATCATGGATGGCATCAACTCCAAACGACCAGCTCAACGTACACTATTAGCAACAATAGACATCAGTAAAGCATTTGAGACTATCCCACATTTCCCTCTCAAAATACTGAACACAAACATGCACAATAACACCAAAAGGTGGCTGAGCAACTACCTTTCAGGAAGATGCTCGCATGTCACATTTAATGGAAAGTCGTCCAAAAACAAGCTTTTTCCGAACGGGGTCATTCAAGGGTCTGTTCCCTCACCAACACTGTTCAACTTGTACACGCATGACATTCCAACACCCATAGATAACAAGCAGATGACATCACTAACATCCACCCACAACATCGACACCGCTACAAATAACCTACAAACATACATAAACAGTATACAAGACTGGCTCTCACACAAACTCAAAGTAGCGCCCACAAAATCAGCCATCACCTTGTTACAAGCAACACAAAAGGACACCAGATAACTCCACAGATCACACTAAACACCAACATTCCACACACTCACAGGATCAAAATACTTGGGGTCACATACAACACATCATTATCTTTTGCAAACCACATTCAGGACATTAAAAACAAATGTACGTCAAGACTTAACACACTTAGGGTACTAACAGGCACAAACTTGTGACACCAGCAGGAAACATCACTCGTATACAAACAATATATTCGCTCAGTTATAGACTATGCTAGCCCATGCTGGGCACCCATCTCCTCACACACACATATATATAAACACCTTACAGACAATACAAAACAACGCACTTCGTATCATTACAGGATGTACTCAAACAACACCAATAGAACACCTGCACACAAAAATACTGAAAGTTAGAACATTTAAACATGAGGGGAACAATTCATGGCAGCAGCGACAACCAACCCACAAAACCCTTGCCACTACATGTACAATCATGCACCAACACCTCGCACCATTAAGGTAACACCACACACATATAACCAAATACTCCATTCCATACCACACCCCACAGACATCACACAGTACAGAAACACACACACACACACACACACACAACACCACACACGACTCGGTCCGAAGCCGCCACCCACTGACAGGTCAGAGACCAGCCTGAGCAGATCGGATCGAGTTAACTTAGCACGATTCCGATGTGGACATCGCCCCAACTTACAGACACAAACACAGACTAGACAACTCCACAGATGACACCTGCCACCTGTGCCAGGACACACCACAAACAATTGAACACATTATGACAGACTGTACCGCTCTAGCACAAGATACAACACAACATCACTAGTGCGCTGAACCTCTGATCCACTCCGGAGAGGGCGATCGGTTACCTGCGTGCCGCCGGCTTGCTCGATCAGGGTGGGTTGATCGGCTAACCAACAACTCCCAACAGTTATCAAGACTAACTACTGCATCTGATATGCATGCCATGTATGCATATTATCATAAGACCTGCCACACAAAACTATACACCCTTGCCCGTTCAGCTGATCGACAAGCAGCATCAGTCAAATCAAACTTGTGGTAGTAGCAGCAATCTACCACCATCTTTTGCCGAGCTAGCTGCTTATGTTAGTGAGTGTAAAAGGCAAGTTCACAAATTGAGGGAACTTTACAAGCTGTATGACGAAAGGTTGACACAATTCGGGTATACCAGCATATCCACACGCAATTCTACAAGACTGAAGGTGAGCTTGATGAAAAAAATTGCCAAGATTAGTTGCTCAACCTGCAGAAGAGAAGTGTTGATTACGCATAGCGATACCGTTGGATCTGTGCGCTCTCATTCCAGCGAAACCACCTTGTGCGATCGATGACGAGGCGATGATCCTCGTTAAAGCAGCAAATATACTGAGGCGGCACATCTTTGAGAATCCGCTCGAGGCTTTCTCAGGTTCGTTGGCGGAGGACTGCCTCCTCAAATCTATCCCTCCTCCATTGTTTGCATTCATGAAAATGACATTGCTAGGCCCTAGTATTAAGTCACAGAACTCCAATGAGGGTGCTAGGGCTAAGGTTGCGCGTACGTTGTCTCACCTTATCCACAATACTGTAAAGCATGTTGTTAAGCCTACCAGTAATGAGAAGCGTCATTCCAAAGAACGTGAAACACTCACACCCCTCTATGTTGGGTTGAAATTGCAAAACCAGGGTCGGTCAAAGCAGCCCATAAATCACTTCTCTTGGTGTCAATATCTTCTTATAGAGCAACGATGGCCAAACCCCAGCTCGCGAGCCGCATGCGGCTCGCGAGACAATTTTTTTTTATTGTATTTATCATAAAAGACAATTCATAATACAAATATAATTTTTTTTCACAAAAAAAAAAAAATGAAAAAACAAGGAAAAATTGAATTGACAATAAAATGCGTCAGGCGTACAACAATTTCTTTTGCGTGACAGGCACTAAGCGGGATAATTACGTAATTAACACCAATCGCCACTCACCAGTGTCCAGTACCCCTCGAGCTACCCTGCGGGCCGCCTGTAGTAACGAGTGAGTGTGTTTTAAAATTGGCTTTAGATCAAATAGTAGCTATTTTTTTCAGCTATACAAGTGAAAGTTATACAACTCCTTAGTTGATTAAAATGACTGAGCAGTGTAAGAAACGGAAATATGAAGAAAATAGTTTTTAAATAGGAGTGGGAGAGAGCTTTGCCTTTACTGTTAAGGGTAGGAAACCTGTCTCTTATCTGCCACGTGGCACTCAATCACTTTAAGGCCAGTAACTTAAAGCGTCATCATGAAACTAACCATAAAAATTTTACTACGGAATTTCCTCCCAAATCAGAATTGCGGAAGACCAAGTTAACAATGTTGAAATCTAGCCTAGTTGCCCAACAAACTGTACTTTCATCATTGTGTAAGACAACTGACTTAACTACTGAAGCTAGTTTTGTTATGGCATGGAATATTGCTCGTGCTCAACTTCCCTACAGTAGTGGAGAAGTTGTGAAGAATATTGCCGATGTTACTGCAATTCTCGCTCCAGATAACACACAGCTTCGAGAACAAATAGCAAGTATTTCTATTTCCAGCCACACTAGAGAGAGAAGTATTTCCCAGATCAGTGCTGAAATTACATGCCCGTTGCAGAGTGATTTGAAGAATTCTATTGCATTCAGTTTGGCCATCGATGAATCCACAGATATTAAAGATAACCCTCAACTGGCGATATTTGTTCGTTATGTTACTGGCGATGGAAATGTGAAAGATGACCTCTTGGACTTAATTACCCTAAGAGAAACCACGAGGGGGTTTGACAAAGAACGCACTTGACGAGGCATTATCAAATGCTCAAGTACCATTGAATAAACTTGTCAGTGTTGCAACAGATGGAGCACCAGCTTTGGTAGGACAAAATGTAGGCCTAGTTGGGCTCTTGACACGCGATCCCAAGTATCCTGTGTGTCTATTCACTGTATCATTCACCGTGGTCATTTGGTAAGCAAGTACTTCAGGTATGACAGTGTTATGAAATGTGTTCTAGAAATTGTGAATTTCATTCGTTCAAATGCAAAAAAGCACCGAGCGTTTAGAAATTTTATCGAGGAGCTGGATCTTCAAGATAAGCCAGATGACCTGTCATCCTACTGTATTGTAAGGTGTTATGAACTAGTAATCTCCTGAATAGGTTTGTTGCACTGTTGGAGCCTATCATTGATTTCTTGAAAGAAAAGGGAAAGTCATACCCACAACTAGAAGATCACGAATGGGTGCAGGATCTGATGTTTTTTACTGATGTAATACACCACCTTCAAAATCTAAATTTGGCACTTCAGGGAAAGGATAAGGTAATTTCTGACCTTACACAGACAGTTTTCAGAATAAAATGAAGCTCTTCCAAAAAGATCTAGTAACAAAAAAATTTGACTACTTTCCTCACCTGAAAAACCGAGCAAACAATTTTCCTGATATTGAAATAAAAGATAGTAAATTGGAGGAATACAAAGGTAAACTAGAAGGACTAACTGATGATTTTCAGTTCAGGTTTGATAAACTAAAGCTAAAACTATGCTTCGAATTTCTTGTAAATCCTTTCCTAATTGATGTCGTCAACGATGGCTGTCCTGTTGTTAGAAGATGCTTCAATACAAACAGAACTTTTGGAGCTACAGGAGGACGTGGGTTTAAAGTTGATACATAAAAGCTCATCTGCAGTAGAGTTTTGGAAGCAAGTACCAGAGACAAAGTATCCTCACCTCAGGAAAACCAGTTTCCAACTTATCTCAGTTTTTGGGACAACTTATTGCTGAAGCACTCTTCTCGGTAATGAAGTTTGTAAAGTCAAAACATCGTGCTGCCCTCACTAACGAACACCTGACAGCTTTTTCATACCGCCTTAACACCACATCAGCCAGACTTTAAAGCATTAACAGCCAAAATGAAGACCTAAACTAAGCCTTCTACAAGCAGTAATTAAACAATTTAATAATGTGAGCATAACTCTATGTATATGTTTTTAATAATTAAATTTTTAAAATATTTTGCGGCTCTCGTACATCTGAAAAACGTCGTATGTGGTTCTTGGGTCCACGAAACTTGGCCACCCCTGTTATAGAGTATCGGAGGTCTCGCTGGATTTGGCAATTAGTGTATCCAACCAATTCCGCCAATTAGTGTATCCAACCAATTCCGCCAAGATGGTGTGGTTGTTCTCACGAATATGCGTAGAAATATCTTCACTACGGGTGATGTGGATAATATCGATCAAAAGAAACGATCAAATCTGTCCCGTCCGGAGTTTCATGATACGATGATATCCCTAACAAATCATCTGAGCACTTCTAACGAGGGAGTCAAGCGTGACCTCTGTTCCGTTAATGCTGATACTCCCAGTGATCGGAAAAATCTTACTCTACCAACTTCCTATGCTGTAGTACCCCCAACTGAACTACCCAACACAGATATTTTCATGACCCAGTTGTTCCAGGAGCTTCCAGAATCCCAGGGTCCATCGTGAAGGAGGAGGCCTGGTTAGCCCACTTGTCTCTCATACTGGACAAGGAGAGAATTGAGGTGGGAGACGTCATAACCTGGTCAGGTTATAACGCTAGCCTTCAGAAAGGCGATGTGCGCCCTTGCGCAGAGATTAGGATTTTACCACTCTTTGTGGAGAAAGCGCAATCCCCATCCATGATCAAACATTCAATGAAGGTTGTAAAAGATGGAATAGACTTTTTAAATCCAGGGCAAACCCCCGTCATTGGCATGGACCAACCATTGTAAAGTCTGGCAAAACGAATCCAATGGAAGTACCCAGAGCAATTTGGTGAAAACAAGTACGATGTGATGAGAGAGCTTCACATTGAGATGGCGCTGCAGGAGATCCTGGGCAAGTGGCTTGATGGCTCAGGGTGGGATCACGCGTTGGCTGAAGCAGGCGTTCTATCACCTGGTTGTGCTCATTCGGCGTTGAGTGCCTCTAACGTGAAAAGAATTCGATATGCACACCAAGTGTCCGTTGCTGCTCTTCACATATTGAAGAAGGTATACTCAGTATCACAAGGACAAGCAGCATATCCAACAGTCCAATACTGGACACAGACAAAGGATCTCAAACTTATGTACTGCAGGTTCATCAGGTCTGAGAGAGGGAGATTTTGAACTCTGTCCAAGTGCGCTTGGTGAGATAATCCCATGGTGTTTTGCTCTCGACTATCCAAACTACGCACGGTGGCTGCCAATACATGCGAGAGAACTCATACAGTTGAAGGACAAACAGCCAACAGTGTACCACGAGTTTATGAAGGGCAACTTCGTTGTACAGAGGTCAGAGAACCGGCATTCCATGATGGCGAAAGACCAATCACATGAACACACAAACGATCACATCAAGGGAGATTGAGGTGCATCTGGCCTTTACGACGAGCCGATTGCCCTCCTCATATGGATGCTAGCTACTCTTGACACCACTAAATTGGTCATGGATACATGTGTGACCAACTCGTTAAGAGATGCTCATGAGATCGAATCTGCCATGTACAATGATTTCGTCAAGACACGTTTCACTGATGCCTCAAAGGCCATCACTGAAACTATCCACCGTAAAGGACTGAAAGCGTTCAAAAAAGTACCTGACAAACAAAAGATGCAAAAGGTCAAGCTCTCAAACACAACTCTGCACAGATAAGAACAACTGAGTGACCAAGGATATCACGACCAGATGCAGATATTGGCGAGTTTTTCATGTATAAAAACCAAAAAGAACCCCCATCATTAGCTGTTGCTGGTCGTTTGCGAACTGGTACGAAATCTGATCTGAAATGCTTCGAGAAAGTCAATGAAAAACCAGATTGAGATTCAACAGTGAAATCTTCGATGGTCCTGCTGTAGTCCATTTTATTCAACCGGCCCAAACCGTGAGCACGACCGGTGAATATATGGAGAAGCAACTAGTGCTATTTTCAAGATCTCATGCCTCTAAGCTGTGTGGATCGTATGGACTGGATATGGGATATCTACTCTGAGAGAAGCCTGAAAGACCAAGCTCATGAGAATCGAGATGGTCCAAGGAAAAAAAATTGACTCCAAAACTCCCATCAACCGAAAAGAGTGGTCTCTCATCCTCAAAAATGCAGAGAACACAGAACTCTTCACACTCTTGGGTAAGCGGTTAGCTGAGGAAGACCTGGGTGTGCAGCTCATCGCAACACGAGGAAAAGGTCCTCACACAACCACCCTGTGACACGGAGGATCTGGAACCGTGTAACCATCAAGAAGCTGACACACGAGGATGATCCTCCGGGTTGGGTACGATTCGATGTGGCCGACTCGATGCGACCCAACTCGATGTGGCCGACTCGATGTGATATCCCTAAGGGATATTGTCGTTAGTTTTAACGAAAATATCACAACTTAACCTAACCAATCGTCAAGGGCGTACAGTTGACCTAACCGGGCATTCATTTAACCTACATTAAATATATAAAGAAAATGAAATCGACTTGGCTTGACATCGAGTTGTCCTGACATCGAGTCGGCCACATCGAGTTGGGTCGCATCGAGTCGGCCACGTCGAATTGTCCCTGCCCCGATCCTCCACCTCAAATATGCAGCTCAGCACAGCCATGAAAAAACATACTTCCGCACAGTGGACAGTGTCCACTGGACACTGATGTCGTGGTTGTCGCAATCTCATCGTTCCCTGAACTGTCATTGTCTGAACTATGGGTGGCTTTTGGGGACTAGAAAACACTTCCAATGTTTCCCCATTCACGTGCTAGCGTCGCAGCTCGGCCCAGAGTTGGGATTGCACTTCCCTTATTCCATGCACTGACAGGTTCTGACACCACATCGCACTTTGTAGGAGTTGGCAAGAAGACAGCTTGGGAAGTGTGGAAGCCCTTTCCGAAACTCACGGATAGCCTGCTCGCAATATTGCGTGATCCCGACTGCTTCACCATGGAATCTATACCTATGCAGGTCATCGAACGCTTCATTGTCCTACTTTACAGAAAGTCTTGTGGAGCTGCTACCGCGAACCAAGCCCGGAGGGAGATGTTCTCACGAGTGAGCAGAACCCTCGACAATATCCCACCTATCCAGGCAGCTATTTCAGCAGCTTTCATTTGGGAGTCAGGCGCTGCAGCTTCATCAAGAGATCCCTGATCCTACTGACGGGATGGATGATCTCGGCTCAGAAGGAGTTGGTGCCGTTCTGGACGACACTTGCAGATGTCAGTAAGGCTTGCGTGATCCTCCGACACTGTGGATGTAAGAAATCATGCAGTGACAAATGCAACAAAGCGCACTTACACTGCACCTCCTTATGCCATTGCCAAGGTGCTTGTTTTAACAATGATGATCTTACCTAGTGTTCTCATTGTATGATCAGTTTTGACACCCTTCCTGTGTTATAACTTGTAGTAACGATAATCTTGCACAATGTTCTCGATTAGTTTTTAAAAACTGTAAATATAACCACTTTCAGATGGGCGGAGGTTGGGGAAAGTGATTCGTGGGGTGCATAACGCATTGGGTCCTCGTCCCGCACCCTGGGAACACACTTAACTATCGAATAATGATTGAATTTGCAGTCAAACGCTACCCCGACAACAGAGCGCCAAGACGACAACCTAACCTAACTGCATTATTTTTAACATCCTTAATAAATATTTGTTCAAGCTTATTTTGTTTCTTTTATCCAGTTTTTATTTGCTTGCGCTCTTTTGTCTTGGCGCTCAATTGACCCGCCACGCAGTCAAACAGTGTGGCTAAAACGCGTTAATCTTTGATTTGCCGGTATCGCTCTTCTCCATAAATTCACACAGGTTACAGTGATAATTCAACTTTAAACGAAACAACCACAACTGCAACCGCGCGGTTCTGACTTCCTGACAACCGCAAAACTATGAAATCTAACAGAAATGAGCCCAAGATCATCAAATTTGGCACAGCCGTTTCAGAGAGAGAGTGATGTGTGTGTTTTAGGGTAAAAAATGACCTTGACCATGACTTATGTGACCTTGACCTCGAAACATTCCGAAACATAGTTAGATTGATCAGGCATCCTCAAAAGTATAAAAAACGAGACCAAGATCATCAAAATCGGCCCAGTAATTCCGCCGATATATGGCATTTTATGGTTTTGGCTGTGGAATCGAGGCAGCCATTTTGAATTTGCTTAAAATGGCCGCCAGAGGTGTCCCAGCGTGTCCCCAACCTGGAAATGTTTTTATATGGCTAAAGGTAACTTCATGCCAAATTTCACACACTGCCAGATCTGAACGATTTTTGCATTTATCCACCCCACTGTATGTGAAATGATCACCGCGGACAATCAACCATTTTCGATTGTTGATGATCCTGGTTTTAACACTATGGACAGAATTTTCTCTAGGGTTAAGTTATAAATGCGTGGATATGAAAGGTTAGAAATTTGTAACAGCTGTCCATATAAGGTTAAGAGACTGTTTTATGGGTTGGAGCCTCGATATCCCATTACCTTCTCTACATATTTAAACGAAAATGTTATATCACAAATCTACCGTATGATTCTATGCGTCAGAGTATTTTAGGTTCACTGAATGAGTTTGCTTTCGAATTTTACGACAGATAAATATCTGATCAAAAAAAATATCTGATCAAAAAAAATATCTGATCAAAAAAAATATCTGATCAAAAAAAATATCTGATCAAAAAAAATATCTGATCAAAAAAAATATCTGATCAAAAAAAATATCTGATCAAAAAAAATATCTGATCAAAAAAAATATCTGATCAAAAAAAATATCTGATCAAAAAAAATATCTGATCAAAAAAAATATCTGATCAAAAAAAATATCTGATCAAAAAAAATATCTGATCAAAAAAAATATCTGATCAAAAAAAATATCTGATCAAAAAAAATATCTGATCAAAAAAATATCTGATCAAAAAAATATCTGATCAAAAAAAAATATCTGATCAAAAAAAATATCTGATCAAAAAAAATATCTGATCAAAAAAATATCTGATCAAAAAAAATATCTGATCAAAAAAAATATCTGATCAAAAAAATATCTGATCAAAAAAAAATCTGATCAAAAAAAATATCTGATCAAAAAAATATCTGATAAAAAAAAATATCTGATAAAAAAATATCTGATCAAAAAAAATATCTGATAAAAAAAAAATATCTGATCAAAAAAATATCTGATCAAAAAAAATATCTGATCAAAAAAAATATCTGATCAAAATAAATATCTGATCAAAATAAATATCTGATCAAAATAATATCTGATCAAAATAAATATCTGATCAAAATAAATATCTGATCAAAATAAATATCTGATCAAAATAAATATCTGATCAAAATAAATATCTGATCAAAATAAATATCTGATCAAAATAAATATCTGATCAAAATAAATATCTGATCAAAATAAATATCTGATCAAAATAAATATCTGATCAAAATAAATATCTGATCAAAATAAATATCTGATCAAAATAAATATCTGATCAAAATAAATATCTGATCAAAATAAATATCTGATCAAAATAAATATCTGATCAAAATAAATATCTGATCAAAATAAATATCTGATCAAAATAAATATCTGATCAAAATAAATATCTGATCAAAATAAATATCTGATCAAAATAAATATCTGATCAAAATAAATATCTGATCAAAATAAATATCTGATCAAAATAAATATCTGATCAAAATAAATATCTGATCAAAATAAATATCTGATCAAAAAAAAAAATAAAAAAATAAAATTTAAGTTGATTTCTTAAATCACGTTATTTACCCTAATAATCAAACATTCGATATTTGGTTAAAAAAAATTATTCGGTCAATACCAAATATCTTTATTTTTTACCGAGTACCTAATATATGGTATATAATAATAAAAGCCCTTAACCATGCAGATTTCTAAAAACATCATGAAGAGTGGAGATAAGTTTACTAAAAGTAGTTCGAGAGCTTTAATAACACCGAGAGTTCAGATCATAAAAGAAACCTTGTTCTCTCTAGACTAAATACTACTTCAAACAGTCATGCCTCGAAACGATACACTACATTCTGCATATGCAAACGTATATACATATAACATACCTGGATTAAAGGTATACTCGTTAGTGTACTAATCATCGTAGTTTGATAAAATCAAACACTAAACGGAATCAATGTACAGCCTACAATAACATACTTTTCAGTAAAATTTGCAAGTGGTATTAAGTGTTGAAATAGACTGGTTAACGATACGGATAAATCTTAAATCAAAGTAATAAATTGCGTTTCACATTAGCTCTATATATGTACACGAACTTCTTCCCTCGAATACTAGTGCCATATATCGAGTAACCCCCGTAATAAGTGCCTCGGACAACTAAGATTACATTATGTAAAACTGGAAACGAAGTATATTTACAGTTTTAACCAATTTGGGAGGCAAATGGGCCACTTTGGAGTCAAGCATGGCCTCCCCTGCCATTCTAAAATTAATCAGCATAAAAAATGGGCCCCATAAATCGAAACTGGAGGGAGTTGAAGTCATTGCATTTTTTACTTTATTTAAAGAGTACGGAAAACCTATTTGTCTTTAACGCATTAAACGAGGATTCGCGTTAAATGAATGGGCCTATGCTCGTTTTTCACATTCTATACGAAGTTTAATTTAACAAATGGCCCTTAGCCGTAAATTCAAGAAAACTGATTATCCGAATTTTCTTTCGTTGTTATAATGTCTACACTCTACACCACGAGCTGTTTGAAATTATTAACTTTAGAGCGATATCATTTAACATTAGTGCGAGAATTATAGATATAAATTGAAATAAGACCCACTATAACATATGGTTTCCTATTAATGCAAAAACGTCTCGACACCTTATACCGAGACCCTGCTCTGATTTATAACGCGTTATTCGGGTGAAGGGGCCTTACAGTACTATCGATATTCAAAGCGTTTTACCCATTTCCTCGTGTATCATTCAAATGCTAGTACGTGAAGGCGAAACATTTCGAGCATTTCAATGATTCGCATATACTGTACGCCTAGTTTATGCGCAGACTGTACGTGTACACTTCCGCTAAAGTCTGTAATCTATGGCTTCTTAATATTATAATTAGACAGTCACGGGAGGTGGTGTTAAAACTATTAATAAAACAATCCAAACAAGTTTCATTTATAACTAAAAAGTTTACATATATAAATATTCATTAGAATACGCATTCCCCATCTTTCATATGCTGTGCAAATGAATATTAAAGATAAAAATTGTAACCTTTAAATGTTATCTAATCAAAATTGGCAGATGAAATTAATGGCAGCAAATAATTGTTCCTTTGTTTCTGTGACCATGAACTGTGCCGGTTGTGAAGTAGACTTTGAAGACTTAATTCGTCTTGTTGCAGGGTTGGCAAAAACCCGGCAAAAACCCAACTGGTTTTTTGCTGGGGTTTTGCCAACCGTCTTGTTGTCTAAGACGAAGATAAAGCTTTGGATTTTTTCAAATCACGGTGTGATGTTAAAAACTCGTTTCTGTCCTAACTGTGGAAGCGAATGCAGTGTAATTATAGAAAAGACCGAAATATTTTCTATTGTAATAGTTACCGACAGTAAGAGTAAGCGTGCAAAGTGTAATTTTATAGGTTGGATTAGGTTACAATACAAAGAAATTAAATTACATACGAAAATATTTCATGTTTTTTAAGGAGTTTTAACAGAATCTTCTATCCAGTTTTTGTGAAATTGAGCAGCTTTCGAGATAATTTTTTTCGAAGAAATGAATACGTATCTCGAAAGCTGCTCAATTTCACAAAAAACGGATAGCAGATTCTGTTAAAGCATATTACAATACATCAGAAAATTATTCTCTGGTACGTAATTTCGGGTGATGTATTCTGCCGAATATTTACCCACAATTGTAATCATCAGCGAGGAGGGCCACTAATACGGCCCATTACTCTAACTCCTGTATTATCACCATCATCATCGGAATTCAAACCCCCAGCCTCAGTGTCTTCACTTCGCTTCAGTGAAACTGTTACCCAATCAGTTATTCAAAACTACGAGGGTTGTTCAAAAAGTAAGTTTACAAAACGTTTTGAAGAAACTTTTATTACGAGGCAAGTAACTATTAAAAGTATTTCAACAACAACTTACTACTACTTTCCTACATAATCACTAAACAAATTCATAACATTTGTCGTAGCATGGGACAAGCTTTCCAATGCCAATGGAGTAAAATGTGGAGTCCTTAGTTTTTAGCTAATTTCGTATGGTCGTTTCTGCATCAGGGTCGTTTTGAAATGGTTTACCTCCGAGGTGTTCCTTTAGGGCTCGAAACAAATGGAAGTCGCTTGGTACAAGGTCAGGACTATGGGGGCATGATCCATGACTTCCCAGTGGAACGGTCCCAAAAGCGGGTGTGTTTGATTTGCAGTGTGAGGGCGTGCATTGTCATGCAAAAACACTACACCTGCAGTAAACAACCCGGGACGTTTTCTTCTGATAGCCGTGCGGAGGCGTCGTAAAGTTTCACAATAAGAAGCGACATTTATTGTTGTCCCTTTTTGCATGAATTCAACATGCAAAACGCCTTGATGGTCCCAAAAAATCGTTGCCATCACCTTACCAGCTGATGGTGCAATCTTGAACTTTTTGGTTCATGGTGACTCCGGATGTTTCTATTCCATGAACGCCCGTTTAGACTCTGGTGTGTGATGGTGTACCCAGGTTTCATCACCTGTCACAATGCGTTCAAGGAAATGCGAACCTTCGACCGAATACCGCTGTAGAAAGGAAAGATTGCAGGCAATTCTCCGTCTTGTGATTATCCGTTAACATTTTGGGTACCCAACGCGCACAAACTTTGGTGAACCCAAACTTGTCATGAACAATGTTGGATATGGCTCCAAGTGGGAGATGAAATGCTGCTTGGAGTTCATGAATTGTTACTCTTCTGTTTTCACGAATAGCGTTGTTGATTCGTTCAATGTTTTCATCAGTTGTTGCATTTGCTGGTCTTCCACTTCGCGCAGCATCACTGGTGCTCTGCCTTCCTTCTCGAAACTTTGCACACAACTTTGATACACTTTGTCGACTTAAAACAATCTCTCCATACACTAACAAGTTGGCGATGAATTTCTGCAGCGGAAACATTCTTCGCGTTTAAAAATCGAATCAAGCACGCACCTCGTCTGGGGACCACGTGTCTAGGAGAGCAGCCATTTTTAACTATGGGTAAACCACATCACAAACAGTGCTGCCACACATGCCTAACAAAAATATTGTACTACCAACAACATTACAACGCACCGATAATTAACCTTGTAAACTTACTTTTTGAACAACCCTGGTAAATATTTTACGGACTAGTCACTGAATGAACACATTTTGGGTTCCTTTTCCGACAACTAGACTTAATCTAAATAAAGAAATAGAAGCATTTATAGAAGTGTTGCATTGTAGTACAATTTTTTATTATTCCTGGTCGGACTAAGTCTCGTTACTCGTCAAAGGGTAATGAAGGACATCGGACACCGCATTCACAGGTTTCCAGCCTGTCTAGTTCAAGGCCACGACTGTACGCCGTGGAGTTCTTGAAAACCTGAAGTCGGGTCATTTTTTTTCTGGTGAACATTATTCTAGAGGCAGGGTAAAAATAACTCATTCTGAAGCGGGTTATGGACTCGGCGGTGTTTAAATTTGTCGTCGTTGTGTTGCGACAGTGGATGGGGGAAGACGAGGTAACCGTCTTAAACCTAATAAAGGGTAACTATGGACTTAAATATATTCATTCGCCTCACCCTCCCACGCGTAGTTTGACATCCCACTAGTTTCAATTTTCCCACTGACTTTTTTCTCGTCTTATTTCACCGAGGTTATTGCACAACCCCTTCCGTCACAGGGACTGTAATGACTCACCGGAAATAATAAATTCTTCACAAATTTGTGAAGAATTTATGGACACTGTACATCCTACTAAAATGTAACTTTTCTACAAATGCTTCTACGTGTTCTTATAGGTTTAGTTTAGAAAAGGAGCCCAAAATGTTTGTAATGCAAGTGATAAGTTACTAATAATTTGGTTTTGAACAACAAATCTTGTGCTTTTTTTTTAGTTAAAGAAAAATTATTCGTGGACGAAAAGGTTAAAATATATTCATCTGTAATTAATTTCATAAATACTTCCTTATTGATGTAATAAAGTCTAAAGATGAAGTGAAAGTGAAGCAATTTTCAACTGAAGAATGATCTTTGAGATAAAAAAAAAAAATAGCGTTACTCTCGTAAATTACCATGTTTCGTCTCCTTATATGGAGCAATTCACGCATGAAAGACAGACACGACAAAAAATGACATTATCGCGCGTTATTCCCCAGCGGAAGCCTCACTTTTATTGTCAATAGAAAACATTCATGATTTTACTACATTTAAAAAAGAATGACGTATCCATTTCTCTCCAATTTCTTGGAAATTTAGTGACCCTATTTCTTATGTTGAAAATCATGCAGATAAACCATTTAGTTAAATAGAGGAACATTTATATTTGGATCAATATGCCAAAATCTGATCAGTTTCTACTTTTATGTATTAAATACGGTATACTAAAATGTACAAATACGCCAACATACATCACAACATACCGGAAAATAAAATGTAAATAACAGGTTACTAATTTAATAGCATTAAAATTTGTAATCTATCGAGAACTGAGCTACGTAAGGTGGCCTATTCAGTAATGAGGCCTCTTGACTAGCACTTTCTAATAAATTTATGCACAAAGAAATGGGACCTACATTGCGGAGCAAGACAAACTCTTTTCCTCGAATGTAATTAGGTCCTTATACTAAGGTTCCTGCCCGCGATTCCTGAGAAAATAAAAATTACTAAAGTTAAACACACTATATACAGCATTAGTATGTTTTTGAAAAGGCTTAAAAGCGAAACAATTTAAAATTCAAGGGTCGCGTGAAGGCTTGATGCAAAGTACACACTGTACAGTAGAGCCAATTGAGCTCATTAGTTCATTTTAACTTAATTAAAATTTATTGGAATACTCCATTTTATTATGCAGCCATACTTTTTTTACTTTTTACTCTATTATATAGGATTATATAGTTTTTGCTGTATTTATATATATATATATATATATATATATATATATATATATATATATATATATATATATAAGGGTGGCGCAAAAGTCAGGAACCATAAGCACATTTTATTAAATTATAATAAATGTTCGAATTGGTGGCCTTCCATTTGGACACTTTCTGACGCGTTGAATTCATGATGTTGAACATTCCTTAACACATCGGTACTGATTTTGGCACACTCGGATGTGATTTTATCCTTTAGAGAACGTATGGTTCCGGGTCGATCAGCATAGACTACCGAAATGAGATGGCCTCACAAGCAAAAGTCAAGAGGCGTGAGGTCTGGAGACCTAGGTGGCCATTCGACGGGTCCTCGCCGTCCGATCCACTTGCTTGGGAATGTTTCATCTAAAGAGCTCCGGACGATCGTTGCGAAATGTGGTTGTGCATCATCCTGCTGAAACCACATCTCCGCCCCTTCTGCCAATGGAATGTCGTCCAGTATGGGCATTAGAAATGTTTGCAGCATACGCAGATATGTTTCACCCGTTACATTGCCGTCGAAAAAGTACGGACCAATTAACCGATCACCCCCAAAGCGCAGCCCACACCATAATTCGTGAATCGAATTTCACACGTCCTTCCTCCATCCAGTGGGAGTTCTTATTGGCCCAATAGCGTGCATTATACCTATTGACACGACCGCTGAGGTGAAATATAGCTTCGTCGCTAAACATGATCCTTCGTTGAAGCTGTCGGTGTTGTAGAAAACACTGGCAGAACTCTACACGACGGTCTGTCTCGTCACTGTGCAGTTCCTGAACGAGTTGGACTTTATAGGGGTGGAAACGGTTTGTTGTAAGAATTCGTTGAATGGATCTTCTGGAGACACCCGTTTCCTGGGATAACTTTTTTAAGGATTTACTTGGGCTGTTTTCGAGGTGATTGAGTACCGTTAATGATGTTGCTGCATCGTTTGAACTTTTTGACCGGCCACTACGCGGCCGATCATGAACACTTCCCGTTTCTTTGAAGCGAGTGAACAGTTTTCCAACTGATGCCTGAATAACTGGCGGCTTCTCAGGGTGTTTATCATTAAAAGCAGTAGCAACTGATCGGTGTGTTACCACGCCTTGCAAACATTAAAACTATCTCCACCCGTTCATCTATTGTCAATTACTGTGCCATAGGTTCAACAACAAATCTGAAAACAGAACAGAACACATTAAACAAATTACACTGGGGAACAAATTTTAACTTTTTTTTTTTTGTTTCTTGGACGTGAACAGGTCGGTCTTATAGGATTGTTTCCGCTGATTCCGAATATAGCCGTAGAATTTCTCTATCACCCAAGGTTACTGAGAAATTTGTATTTTAATATTCATTCAAAAAGTGTATAGAAGTTAGTAAAAATACTTCATAAAAATTATATTAGTGGCAGAGTGGCATTTAAAATATTCTTCTTAAAACTTCTTTGTCACTGATTTTCTCTTGTAGTTTTCATTAGGAGCTTCTCGCATCAATGTCCAGCAGTAATCAGCTAACATTGTCGGATCCCACCTCCCTTGGTAGCGTTCCTCCTTAGTAGCTATATCTTGGTGGAACCTTTCTCCATGCTCATCGCTTACGTCGCCGAGGTTTTCAGGGAAGAAATCTAAATGGGAGTGCAAGAAATGGATTTTTAGTGACACATTACATCCCAATAACCTATATGCTTCAATCATGTCCTGCACTATTTTTTCATAGTTAGAGGCTTTGATGTTCCCTAGAAAATTTGTGACAACATTCTTCATGGCCTCCCATGCCACTTTTTCTTTCCTCTCAAGGCATCATCAAACTTTTGATCTTTCATGAGCTCTCTGATTTGAGGACCAACAAAGATCCCTTCTTTTATCTTTGCATCGCTAAGTCGTGAAAACTTTTTCTTCAAATATTTGAATGCCTCATCTTCCTTGTTCATTGCTTTGACAAAATTTTTCATGATGCCAAGTTTGAGGTGAAGTGGCGGTAGGTATATTTTCTTGGGGTCAACTAAGGGTTCATGAGACACATTCTTCAGTCCTGGGATACATTTTTGACGAAGTGGCCAATCCTTTACAAAATAATGCGAATCTCTGGCTCTGCTGTCCCATTCACAAAGGAAGCAGCAGAACTTCGTATAACCGAACTGCATTCCCAGAAGAAGCGCGACGACTTTTAAATCCCCACATATATACCAACGAAACTGGTCATAATTAATCTGCTGAAGGATGAGTTTCATATTTTCGTAAGATTCCTTCATGTGGACAGCGTGCCCTACAGGAATGGAAGGGTATTTATTTCCATTGTGAAGTAGTACAACCTTGAGGCTTAGCTTCGAAGTCAATAAATAAACGCCAATCTTCAGATTTGTGCTCATGACCGAGAGCTAATAGCAGTCCATTTACATTATTAAAGTAGCATAAACCACCTGACGAGGAGAAATACTGCATCAGATCTTTTTGGCGAGTGCGGAACGCCGATATGCTTGTATCTTTTGCCAGCAAATTCCATTCACGTAACCTGGAGCCCAATAATTCCGCTTTCTTTTTCGGAAGGTCCAAATCTCTCACGAGATCATTCAGCATAACCTGCGTTATCATACGTGGTTTATTTGATTCAGGTTGCTGAAAGTCTGTATCTTTAGTGTCATCAATTTCCATTGGTTCAACTTCAGACTCTTCATCCAGTGTCCATGACTTTGGGGGAGTTGGAATTGGGTTATCATCGTCATGTTGTACTGGTCTCATGGCAGATGCAAGATTTGGGTATTGAATTTTATGTTTATTTTTGGCAGAGAATCCTGAAACGTTAGTCATACAGAAATAGCAATCCGTTAGGTGATCCTTGGGCTGTCTCCAAATCATTGGTATGGCAAATTGGCATAGATTTGCGGGTACCTTTAATCCAACCCCTAAGAGTGACGGCACAGGAAATGCATGAGATATGAGGTGCCCAGGATTTGTCTTGGTCGCCTACCTTACATCCAAAATAAAGTTCGTAAGCCTTCTTCACGAGTGGGGTCATCGTCTTCCTGTGCGCCATTATGGTCAGTTCTCCACATACGTAGCAAAATGTATCTCTGGGATTAATACAGTTTCGATTCATGCTGGCGGAAAATTATTGAAATCACGGAAAACTTTTTGGAATGAAAAACCAATTTTTTCTACTATGAAAAATTTTAAAATTTGAGCAAAACTTGAAAAAAATTATTTTTTATTAAAAATCTGTTTGTTTAAATAGCTATATTTTTTTAATGCAAAAAATACTATTAAATATAGTTAACCTGGAAAAAAAAAAGTAAAATTAAATTAGTACACTTAATTTTAACTAATATTTTGGGAAAACTCTGAGTAAATGGAAATAATATTTTCTCGAAAACTATGGGTGATAGAAAGATTCTGAAACCATATTTGGAATCAGCATCAAACGTTCTATAAGAAACACCAAATAGTTTTCAAGAAACAAAAATGTTGTTCCCTAGTGTTATTAAAATGTGCCTATGGTTCCTGACTTTTGCGCCACGCTGTATAGCTATATACAGGGTGTTTATAAAGTCTATCTATTTCAGTGAAAACTTAGCAAAAAGGGTAAAATTCAATAATATAATAGAAGGCATACATTTAATGAATACTTGAGCATATGATTCTACATGAGCACCACCATCAGTATCTCTACAGAATTCGAATCTGTCAGCAGCCTTGCGGAACACATTTTGGAGCATGACAGGGTGTATTTTTGTAACTGCTGTTACGATACGAGCACGTAAATGTCCCAGCTTCATTCAGATGGCATTTTAAACACCGTCGTCTTTCAACAAGATGGGGCATCTTGTCATTACGCAAACATTGTTCGGGAGTACCTAAATGAACGATTTCCAAATCGGTGGATCGGACGTGGAGGCAACAGGTTCTGGGCGGCTCGATCTCCTGACCTAACGCCCTTGGATTTCTTTGCATGGGGCTTTATCAAATCAAACGTTTATCAAACGAGGGTTACAGATCCGCAAGATTTACGTGCTCGTATCGTAACAGCAGTTACAAAAATAACCCAATTGTTATTGAATTTTACCCTTTTCGCTACGTTTTCACCGAAATATAGGGACTTTATAAACATCCTGTATATTATATAATTTCGATTTTTTTTTTAAGTATACGTAGCTAAGCAATGTCTGAACGTAGTTCCTTGTACCTAAATGGCCGATATACAACTCGCGAACTCCACAAACATGCCCACTGTTTTTGACTAAAGAATTATTTTTATATAAAATCAGTTCCCCCCCGCATCCCCTCCTTATTTTAACATCAAAACCCTACATACTAAACCTAATTCACGTCATACACAATAAATTCATAACAGAAACGAACTAATACAATGGGCATTGCTGCTTTAAGAGAGTAAATTTAAAGGCAATTTTATAACTGCTTATATGGATTACAAAAGCTGTATGCCTTCAAAGTATATCATGAAACCCGTTTGTTAACTCCAAGTTCAAGTCTATCCGTGTGCCAAATTCCACCTTGCACAGTACAAAGGACAAACGAGTTGCGACACAAAAGGAATCTGTAGTCGAAAGAACTTAGTGCCATATGAGGTCAAGAAAACAAATTGAAAAGATTAAAATTAATGGACACGCCATACTGTAAACACAAAAAATGATGATTTGTAATATGCTCACCGAATATGAAGCGTGTGTAAAACATTTATAACTATTATTCACGAACGCAGACTCGCTCTATATCTTAAGTTTCACTTTCGGAAAAAAAGACACGGGGTCCTCAATCCCGGGTGAGTACGCGTAAATATACACAACGCGCAGTAATGACTCGCATATTACGAGAATAGGAGACGTAATCCTTATTCCGTTACCGAAAGACAAAGTTTATATTACGCATGCATAGTCGTACTACATACATACATACGTACATTGTTAGTAAAGTGATATTTCAAAAACAGGCGGGCCTTCGATTATAGTACGAAGATTAATTGGAGTGAGTGTACAATGTTTTAATGTACTTTTTGATAATTTTTATCTACAACGATTAATTAAAACTGCGTCGTACGAGAGGAAATCCGCAAAACGGAAATAAGTATTTTTAACTTTCGGAAGTGTTTACTATAATATGTACGTCGGTACGTAATGTCTTTTAAAAGAACACTTATTTCTACACTGCGAACGAGAAGTAAAAGGCTAAACATGACGAAAGTAATCATTATAATCATGCAGGTTACACACACACACACACACACACACACACACACACAATGGAGTTCTGTATTCCAAATTGGACTAATAATATATCATAAATAGTTTTAGGAGTATTATTATGATTATTATTACAACGAGTCTGTTGAGTAATGTTGGGGAAAGCCGTCAGGCTCCATCAGCGAGTCATGACCTCGATGGCCGATGAAATGACCGTAAGTATTGCCTAAGCAAGGGGCGAAATGAAAGACAAATGAGAAGCCATTTCGTGGTTGTTCCTCTATCACACACGACTTTCGAAGTCTGGGATAAAGATCGACACAAACTCGATCCGATGAGGCAGAGTAACATTTAAAGTTCATTTTGAAATGGCTGAAAAACAACATGCAAAAAAGCCTGTTGAAGCAATAACGACGTTAAAAAAAAAAAGGACCTTTTCCAGTTTGTGTACCGTTTTTCATATAATTTATTTTTGCTTTATAAGGCTAACTAACGAAAATATCATGACCTAACCTAACCAATCGTCAAGGGCGTACAGTTAACCTAACGATTGGTTAGGTTAGGTCGTGATATTTTCGTTAGTTAGCCTTATAAGCCTAACTAAAGAGATTGATATTATCACTCATTTTTGATCTGAAAAGAAGCAAAAATAAATTATATGAAAAACGGTACACAAACTGGAAAAGGTCCAAAAAAAAATTCAATATACAAGGTGTGCAGAAAATAGTGGGGGTTTTAAGCAACCTTAAAATTCCGATATTTTGTCCACCCTGTACATAAAATCAATTTTTAACTTTCACGTACCGAAACTCGTCAATAAGAAATTTTTATTGAATTAATCTGGTGAAATTAATGAAAAGCCTTTCAATCTTAAGGCAAAAACAGCACCGAAGGTGATACCAAAAGAGACGAGCGTGCCTTTAGGCTTACACAGGCGGGGGTCGAGGTTGAAACAATATTAAGTATGTATAAATACACGAAGTAAAAGGTAAATAAGTGGGGCCAGTAACTCAGAGGAGGTTCCATTATATATTATTCTTGTACAAGCAACAACTGTTTTAAATATCCTCCAAATTTCATAATAGAATAAAAATAAAAAACCGACTGATCTGCAAAATGGCAGATGTTGATCTATTAAGCAATTTTATTAACTTTTTAAAACGTACACACATTTCATACGCGCGCGTTTTGGTTTTGGAGTATTCATACAGACGATCACATTCCCTGTGCAACTACGGCTAACGTACGTATACATTTGTACAGTTCATTCACTGTAACATGCATGCGATGACATACTCTGTATAATATCTGTACAAATTATTGAATTTAAAGTGTATATGAATATTTATCCACTGTGTGTATACACACACACACACACACACACACACACACACACACACCGTATAATTTAAAACTTTCCAAAATTCTTATCACTGGCGAACGACAATGATAAGGATGTTCTAAAATTACGTAGTGAACTTTTGTCTGTCGATCAGTAGTCGAACGTTGTGAACAATGTGTTGAAGTTGAAGGAAGACATTTTGAACATCTAAAACAATTATTGTTGATTATTTGAAATAAAATTGTTGAATATCGTATAATTTTGGTCAAGATATTGCGTTCATATAAAAGTTTACTAGGTAATTTTAGAACATCCTGTATTTAAACCCAACAAATCGCATAACTTGATAAGGCAATAATTACATAGCGGCAATAATTACCAATATGGACTCGCTAAGCAATAAACAATTTCTAAATTAAAGAACAGACTTATCTGTTCGCCTTCTAGAAATTATTAATTACAATTAATTAAATTCTAATTATGTAGCGAGCAATCCTTATTTAAAAATATCCCTAAAATCTACACGCAAAATATATGCAGATTTGGACTACGTCGTAGCCAATGTCGTAACACCACTTCCCGTTGATCAGCGAAGTTAAGCGACATTGGGTCGGATTATATAGGGTTGCCAGGCGTCCCGTATATACAGGACATGTCCCGTATTTAATGATTTTGTCCCGTGTCCTGTATTGACTTTATCAGGACGCCTTAAATGTCCTGTATTAAGATTTTTTTTTAAATAAATTACAAAATTCAGCAGTTTAGAGCTGTACGATTTGGAATTTTCAATATTTTTATTTGTACTACTCGTACTCATAATGCTAATGTTGAGCGTGTTTTCTCGTTAATGAATGTTCAATGGACAAAAGAACGAAATAAGTTGGATGTGACCACAGTAGAAGCTATGTTACAATGTAAATGGAACACAGACTGCCAGTGCAAGGAATTTTATAAGCAAGTTCTGCAAAACAAGGACCTGTTAAGGAGAGCCAAGTCATCAGTGAAATATAATTAAAGGTATGTGATTTAAATACTTATATTTTACTTAGATAAGAAATTGATATTTTGGTAACAGTCTCGCCTGCGTAAAGTTAAGCTGATTAAATTTTTAATTTAACCCAGATGACCGTGTTACCAATATTTTTTAGTATGTAAGTTTGTCCCATGCAGTAATATTATTTTATCTCAATTTACGTATGTAATGTACATATATGCAAATTAGAAATCATTTGAATTTAAATTTGAACAGGGTGTCCTGTATTTCTATTTGGCAAATCGGGCAACCCTAGTCGGATAGTAGTTGGATGGGAGACCGTCCGCCGCATCCAGACTATGTAGCGACCCGTGGTTCGGATTCCCCGTAAAGCTGTAGGTCCCCTCCGTCATATGACCTTAGATATTGCGAGGGAGATTAAACAAAACCAATTATACGCGAATTCCTCGAAACTAATTTTGAATTTAGTTACTTTATACACGTGTAAAAACATTTGAGTTAAATGCGAACCACTTATACGAAGAACAAAATTACTACGTTAAATCCAACATTCTGATCAGCCTCACATTATCGTGCAGGCCACAGTCGGACAAATTAAACTAGTTCTGCATAGGCCTACGTTGCTTATACTTGTTGTAAATATTAAATAATGAACTTTACGGCTGAACTGTTCGGCATTCAAGCAAGTTTCCCAATGACCTTTCGCATCCAGTAGGCCACTTCCTAGGTTTTTTTTTTTATTTTATAATGTAGAAGGTTATCATGCATACGCGTAAGTCGTCTTACGAATGCATTTATTAAGAGCCATTCCATAAACAAGAGAGATAAAACTTCGTTCTTCATTTAGAAACTTAATTCAGTGTACTTTCACGAGGCCCCCCAAGGACTTGCCAATCAAAACGGACGTATCAAACCTCGTTCAAGGAGGACTCGAACCTATTTTAAGGAGTGTCCTTCAGTACCTCATCGGGTGGCCGTCAGCAGCTTAAACAATGGGAAGCCGAAATCTGGCTGCGGAGCGAAGTTAATTTTAACAAAGTAATAATTACATCTTCAGACTCGTTATACAACTGAATATGATATACAGCCCAAATTAAAAAAAAATACCGTCTGTGCAGTTACCAGTACAAAGTAGTACTGTACCAGAAAAATGAGCTACAGTATTTAGGACTTTAGTTATTGAGAAGGGCCAAATTTTAATTAAAATCAGATGTTGAGCCTACCAAACTATCATTTAACTTAAAAGGTGGCCCGATTTGGTCGTCTCACTTGGATTTATTATTATATATATATATATATTATATATATATATATATATATATATATATATATATATATATATAAATCGGTACAGAATTTAAATTCTGTATCGAATTATCGATTTGTTGTACCTGGTATTCCATACATTAAAACCAAGCTCACCCTCTCGTCTATTGTTAATTTCACAGCCATCCACTAGCTAAAAGAAAAAAATATCAACAGTGAAAATTCCTATGATGAGCGACTTTTGCGCCACCGTGTGTGTTACACAGACCGTGCATGGAACAAGGAACTCTTCCGCAACGGTTTGCAGCCAACAACTAAGCATGGTGGAGGATCTATCCAAGTTTGGGGTTGCATTTCAGCAAATGGTGTTGGGGGGATCTTATAAAAATTAATGGAATACTGGATGCAGAAAGATACACAGATCCTAATTCATCATGCTGTGCCATCAGGTCGAATTAATTAGGCAAAATTTTATTTTTCAGCAAGACAATGACCCTAACTAAGCATTCTGCCAATGTATTCAAAACCTATTTGGAGAATAAAAAAGAATGTGGACTCGCAACTGATTGAGTGGCCTCCCCAGAGCCCTGATTTAATTTATTCAGGCTGTTTGGGATTACTTAGACGAAGAAGCGAGAAAAGCAGCCAAAATCGAGGGAAGAGCTATGGCAAGTCTTTAGATGCATGGAACAACATTCCAGCGGATTTCTTACAAAAACTCCACATAGCATTCCAAATCGAATCGCAGTGGTCATACAAAATACTGACTTTCGACAATTTTATGCGACTTTTCAGTATTTATAGTGATGGTTCGGTTCTCTAATAAATGATAAATCATGAAGCTAACACGTGTATTGTAACATTTTAAATTGAGAAAATTTATCAATACAAGATTTTTTTCAGACCTGCCAAAAACTTTTGCACAGTAGTGTGTGTGTGTGTGTGTGTGTGTGTGTGTGTGTGTGTGTGTGTGTCCCCCCACGCCGAGAGGGCCAGGTACCCCGGTGACTGTAGTTAGTTTGTGCCTGTTATGCGCAATGGCTATTTTTAGTCGACAGGTCTCCAAAGTAGAAAAGTGTACCACACAGTTTTTCCCTTTCACTAATGCCCCTTTCAGTGTCTCACTGAATCTGTATAATTTCTTAGTTTATATTCACTTGATCACTGTACAGTTGAGGTATCGCTTACCCTTCTTCATTTTGAGTGCAATTTTGAATCAGTAATTACCCCTGAAAGTGTGAATTCCTGCAGAGCTTCATTCAGAACATCGATGACTTTTATACTCCTCATTCAGCTTTCACATTTAAAAACAATGTATGTTCAAATAACTGAGGTAATTTAAACACTACTTTGGTTTAATTGGTTTGGTTTACTTACTACGAGGAAAATGTCGGCTTCAGGTTTAATTCACACCTATACCAAGAAAATACCACCCCAAAAGAAACTGGCGTTCAAACAAACTTAGTAAAACTTCCGAAGTTGCACAACGAAACGCTTATCTTGCGCAAGCCAGTATAGCAAATCGATTATGTATAAACTATGTACAGAAAAAGAGTGTCAAGCCAACAGACTTCACAAGATCCCCCCCCCCCCCCGCCAATGCAACTGTGCGAGAGCTTTTGGGTGGAGTCAACCAAATCTAACTGCCTTAAAGGTGGGGTTTCCCCTCCTATTAACTAATCATCAACTAACCGGATCGCTACATTTACAGTGATTGGATTTTTCTTCAAAGAGGGTTGGTTCCTGAATCCTGAACGGTATAGTTTTACGCAAAAATCTTAAATTAGATAAGGAATTCTATGGTCTGACAAAACATTTTAAAACAAATTACTGAAAAATTAGAGAATGACTTAACATAATAAATCAGTGGTAGGGCGAGGAAGTTTCGACGGTCGTTACAAATAGGTCACCAACTTACAATAGGTGTCGTGTAGAAAGAGGAAATCTAAAGGCATTCGAAATTGACGTCATTTTGATTCGCGTTTTATAACCTTGGTTAACTTTGGTTTTGCTTCCGCCCAAATTGTTCATTCTGACGAAGGTCAAGCTTGCCATTCCACCTTAGATCTATAATTTAACGTAAATCCGAACCACGCACTGACTACGAATCCATCGGCCCCTGGATCGAGACCCAGTGACGACAGGCGGCGTACAGCAAATCCGGCTGTTCATCCTTCCCCACACAAAAAAAAAAATGGTTGGTAGATAAATGGGTACCCTGGGTAGCCTAGTGGTTAAGAAGCTGAGCTACTGAACGGGAGGTCATAAAATCGAGTCCAAGCGGGGACTTTCTAATTTCTGACTGCCCGTGGTGAGGCGTGGTTCGGATTCCACGTTAAACTGTAGGTCTAAGGTGGAGTGACAAGCTTGACCTTCGTCAGAATGAAGAATTCGGCGGAAGTAACATCAAAGTTAAGGTTAATCAAGGTTATTGAGAATAAAAAAAAGATATATATATATACACACACACACACACTATATATATTTCACGGAGGCCAGATTACAGCAGGTTAAATGGTAATTTTAGATTGGTTACTTATTTCCCTCGCGACCAATTTCAGCCTTGGAATCAGGATCTTTGTAACAAGTTTCACAGAACTGGTCTCCGTGAAACTTAATATCATATTTATCTATAAAAATGATTTTAAACATTTCAAAACGGCATTATAAAACGCACAGTAAAATAGGTTTCCTTAAGTTTCTTTGTCCTCGTACAATACTCGCCCCCGGCCCCCGCTACACACACACAAATAGAAACCACCTCCACAAAACCATCAAAGGATAACTATGCCTATAGGAGTAAGATATGACCTAAAATTTAAACCATGCTTCCTCCTATGAGAAAGTATTTACGCCAATATAAAAATTTTGTCGAGAATTTTGAGGTAGCTTAAAATTGGATCGTGCATCGTATTCGTGTCTTATTTTCCCGATTTGAAAAATATTTCGAGCATTCCGTAAAAATTTCTTTCATTGCTTCATAAGAACTCAAAAGAAGAAAAACGAATTTGTTTTTAAGTCTTTTGCTTAATTTTCTGGCAAAAATCAAAATTACCTATATATATATACATAAGGGATGCACCGGAACCAACATTTTAAGTTCCGACAGAAACCGGAACTGACCGGAACTTTAAAAAGTAACTGGCCGGTTACTCTTTTATAGCTCTATATAGGCCTAGTTATATTATGTAGGTGTACATTTATTAATGTAGCTGTGGGATAATTTTTAATGAATACGATATATTATAATAAGAAGCTGGCAGCCCTGGTGTTACTTTGTACAGTAATGATAAATCAAATTAGTTTTTTTTTTCAGACATCATTTGAAGTTTAAAGTAAATTTTCTATACGTCCTTTTTAAATAATACACAGAGCTCAATTTTTTATCACATAATATTATGATTAGCCATTGACTAATACAGAAGCATTTTATATCCTTTATTTGGAATTTCTTTCCTGTAGATCAGTGCTCTTCAACCTTTTTATGCTTACCGCCCACTTTTGTAACTTTTGAATCTCCGTATCGCCCACCAAAATTAAAAATGCAAAAACTCAAAGTTATATACCCTGCATAAAACAAAATTAATTGCAATTACCTTTAGATTAATGAGATCCTTGAGCCACTAGTGGGCGGTACCGCCCAGGTTGAAGAGCACTGCGTGTAGATCATCAAGCTGATGAAGTTGCAGAATGCAAATTATGTAAAAAGTGCATAAGGAGAGGTGGAAAAGGTTGTCTTCCTAAAAACTTTAGTACCACGCCATTACATAAGCGTATGAAAGCAAAACATACGCTTCAATATAGAGAATGAAGAGGCAAATTCAAAAAATCAAAAGCGGCAGAAAGTGAAGATGCTCAACCACCCCGAAAACGAAGGAAACGCTGTGATGGAACGCCAAATGTCTCTCGAAGAGAGCTTTAGTAAAAAAAAAAAATTTGGGATATTAATAACCAATGAGTCATTGATATTCATCGCAAAATTATAAACACGAGTGCTGTGGACAATCGGCCTTTTACCACTATAGAAGATCGAGGCTTCATAGAGTTAATTGCCCACCTTCAGCCAAGATATATGGACCAAGTTGAAGATATTTTGCTGATGTAATACTTCCTCAAATTTATGAGGATGTAAGGTCGAATTTTGAAGGAACTGGATAAAGCCAATGCGCCATATACAGGGTGGGCGGAAAGTAGCTCCCTATTTTGGATTGGTAAAAAAATACGTATATTATCCATTATTTCAGAAGAAATAATATGAAAAGGTAGGCATACATGTAGGTTTTCTCTAAAATTCAATGTGGGCTCCAACTCTTTCCACCAGCTTCTGGAGCCGCCCAGGAATGGCGTCCACTGACTTTAGCAGGAACTCCGGCGGGATGGAGGACATGACTTCCCGAATTCGGTCCTCCAGTTCTTCCAGTGTCCTCGGTTTGGTGCGGTAGACTTCTTCCTTTACCCACCCCCAAAGAAAGAAGTCGCACGGTTACCCTGAAAAACGGCAGAATCGGTTCAGTGTAACGGTGTGGTGTGGTATGACCTCAGATCAGGTTGTGGGCCCGTTCCTTCTGCGCAACACCATGAATGCTGAGCGGTACCTTGCTATGTTGCGAAACGAGGTCTGGCCGGTTGTCAGCACATGGGAGAACATCGACGATCTGATATTTATGCAAGATGGCGCCCCTCCGCACTTCGCTCTTGTTGTCCGTGAGTGGCTGGATGCCCACTTCCCTGGGCGTTGGATGGGTCGTCGTGGTCCACATCAATGGCCAGCCAGGAGCCCCGACTTGACACCGTGCGACTTCTTTCTTTGGGGGTGGGTAAAGGAAAGTCTACCGCACCAAACCGAGGACATTGGAAGAACTGGAGGACCGAATTCGGGAAGTCATGTCCTCCATCCCGCCGGAGTTCCTGCTAAAGTCAGTGGACGCCATTCCTGGGCGGCTCCAGAAGCTGGTGGAAAGAGTTGGAGCCCACATTGAATTTCAGAGAAAACCTACCATGTATGCCTACCTTTTCATATTATTTCTTCTGAAATAAATGGATAATATACGTATTTTTTTACCAATCCAAAATAGGGAGCTACTTTCCGCCCACCCTGTATATCTTTCACATCAGATATCTGGACCAGTCAACACTCAACTGAATCATTTGTGTCACTAACTGGGCATTGGGATCAATAGAGACTTTCAAAAGAGGAATGCAGTACTCTTTGCCAGACATTTTCCTGGAACACATTCAGGAGAAAATATTGAGCGTATGGATTTATAATTAATACGAGGACACAGTGGGAAATTAATAGTGAAAGACATGTTTTAGTTGGTGATGCAGCTGCTAATATGGTCAAGTTTCTATTTTGCTATTGTTTAAAAAAAATTCAAAAGATAAAATAATTTCTGTTGTTGACCAATTACTACCTATCAATATTATTAACCATAGTTATATACAGGGTGTCCCAGAATTAACTATCTATTTCAATGAAATCGGACAAATTTTTTAAAAACACACTTTTATTTATGTTTATCATGTTTAATATGTTAAAAATGTATAAATTTCTAAATTTTTTTCATAATTTTATTTTCATAATTTTTTCATTATCTGGTTCAATGAAAGACCGTCTGAAGTCATAGAATGGCAGAGAGAGACTCCAAAAGTTAACGTGTGGCTTGGAATGACCAAATCCAAAATTTATGGCCCATTCTTCTTTGCGGAAGCAACTGTAACAGGTACCGTCTACCTTGATATGCTTCAGCAGTTTCTCGAACCACAGCTTCTTGATGATGGCATTCTTGATAATGTGTTTCAACAAGAAGCATTGATCTTTTGGCGATAAACCTTTGTTTTTATGAAACCCCATGCAAAGAAATCCAGGGGTGTCAAATCCGGAGAACGCGGAGGCCAAGGTCGAGGTCCTCCACGTCCAATCCACCGATTCGGAAGGCTCTGTTGAGGTATTCTCGAACAATTAGAGCATAATGACATGGTGCTCCATCTTGTTGAAACACAACATTATCAAGAATGCCATCATCAAGAAGCTGTGGTTCGAGAAACTGCTGAAGCATATCAAGGTAGACGGTACCTGTTACAGTTGCTTCGGCAAAGAAGAATGGGCCATAAATTTTGGATTTGGTCATTCCAAGCCACACGTTAACTTTTGGAGTCTCTCTTTGCCATTCTATGACTTCAGACGGTCTTTCATTGGACCAGATAATGAAAAAATTATGAAAATAAAATTATGACAAAAATTTAGAAATTTATACATTTTTAACACACATTAAACATGATAAACATAAATAAAAGTGTTTTTTTTTTAAATTGTCCGATTTCATTGAAATAGATAGTTAATTCTGGGACACCCTGTATAAGCAATATCTTTCATAGATAATGGTATCAAAACGAGAATAAATTTTAGTATATGAAGTCTTATTTATTTTTCTGAAATGTAAATGTAGGCCTAATTATAAAATCAAATTTAATAAATTACAATTTTAAAATAAATTTACTATTTGAATTTTTATGATTAGGGCCTATATTAAAATGTCGAAAATTCTCAAAAGAATATATAGATTAGATAACTAGCTAAATTGTTACGTAACCTTTTCTTTTCTTCAGGTACCCAAATGGCAAAAAATAAGTGTTCATTGCTTCCTTCATCTACTAGATCTTGTGGTGAAAGATTCAATTTTCAGTCGGCATTCAATCACTGACATTTGTGGAAAAGCTCGTCGCATCAGTACACGTCAGTTACTCGAGTTTGGGTCACAATGAACTAAAAAATCTACAGTCTGATCAAGGCATTAAACCACCACTGTTTCCAGTCCAAGGTGTTATCACCCGTTGGAACAGCACATACTTAATGTTTGAACGTTTATTTACTTTGAAACGACCAATTCAAATTTACTTACACAGCCAATCATGATCTTCCTAGCCTAAGTGTGAATGAATGGAACCTTCTTGAGAAAATGCTACGTGTGCTGCAACCATTCTACGAGATTACAAAATCTGTGAGCTCTGAGCTTCGCTCTCTAGGTGATGTTATTCCTCATGTAATTGCTCTGGATCGTTTTCTGTCCAAGCAAAGTAGCGATGCTGGAATTAAAACTACAAAAGTAGAACTGCGTACTGCCCTGTACGCAAGCGTCTTCTTTCTAGCTCAGGTGGTCTCAATGTGTTGAACGAGAAGCTTTATATAATAAATGCAAAAAACTTCACTTTTCTACGTGAAGGTCAAAATATGATAAAAACCCACTCTAATAGAGATTATTTCCACAACAGTTTCGATGCCCACTGGCATCCTCTTCTGTATCCACCCGAAGAGGAAGCCAGTGGGCATCGAAACTGTTGTGGAAATAAACTCTGTCTATTAGAGTGGGTTTTTATTATCATACTTTATATAATAAGTATAGTTCTGGATCCACGATACAAACTGAAGTATATGAAATACCAAAAAAATAAAGTTAAAGCTTTTCTTTTAGAAGAAATTCAGAATTTTTTACCAACAGAAAATGTAAATGAACAGGAAAGTTTATCTAGTGAAGGTGATATGACTGAGTTTGAAGCAGCTAGTACGTCTGGAATACAAAAATTCAAACAAAATGAAAAAAAAATACTAGTAGCTACAGAATATGTCAAGTCCTAAAGGAAGAAATCCAGAGATATTTCCTCAGCTGTTATGATGATGAAGAAGTGGAGGCTTCAGAGAGATCCTTGGCTATTGATAAGTTTCAGAATAAAAGATGAAGTGGACCAAACATAACAGACCTAATAAATGAAATAGAAAACTATATGAACACCCCTTCCAGTGATAGAGAAATGAACCCATTACAGTTCTGGAAAGATAAAACAAACATTGGTATACCCAAACATTTCTAAATTAGCGCGTCGATATCTTTCTTGTCCTGCTTCATCGATTTATTCAGAAAGGCTTTTTTCTGAAGTTGGAAATATATTTGGGGAGGAGAGCACGGCTACTCTCACGGACTGGTGAAAAACTTATTTCTTCTTCACAACCTCCCTCGATTTAACATTGAATAGTTTTTGTATTATTAACATTTAAGGTCATGTTTAAGTCACATAATCAATAAAGTCAAGGTGTATTCTTTTTGCTTTGATGTAGAAACTATAGTCCATTTCAATATACAGGGTGTACATAAAGTCAGGATCTATTTTGGTGAAGCACTTGGAAATTATATGGAATTCAATCATAAAATGATAAAGTGGTAACATTTATTAAATAATTAAGAGTAGGATTCGACGTGATGCCCATCAGTATCCCTGCACAGCTCAAATCGTTCCGCAGCATTTCTAAACACATTCTGGAGCATTTGCGGGGTTATGTTATCTGCAGCAGTTCGTATACGTAAGTTTTCAAGACTCGTAATCTTCGTCTGATAGACGTGCGATTTGATAAAGCCCCATGCAAAGAAATCTAAAGGGGTTAAAACTGGTGATCTCGCTGGCCAAGGTCTGTTGCTTCCGCGTCCGATCCAGCGATTTGGAAAACGTCCATTTAGATAATCCTGAACAATTTTGGCATAGTGACAAGGAGCACCATCATGTTAATAGACGACGGGGATAGGATTTAGTACCGTCGTCTATCAACATGATGGTGCTCCTTGTCACTATGCCACAATTGTTCAGGATTATCTAAATGGACGTTTTCCAAATCGCTGGATCGGACGCGGAAGCAACAGACCTTGGCCAGCGAGATCACCAGATTTAACCCCTTTAGATTTCTTTGCATGGGGCTTTATCAAATCGCACGTCTATCAGACGAAGATTACGAGTCTTGAAAACTTACGTACACGAACTGCTGCAGATGACATAACCCCGCAAATGCTCCAGATGTGTTTAGAAATGCTGCGGAACGATTTGAGCTGTGCAGGGATACTGATGGGCGTCACGTCGAATCCTACTCTTAATTATTTAATAAATGTTACCACTATCATTTTATGATTGAATTCCATATAATTTCCAAGTGCTTCACAAAAATAGATCCTGACTTTATGTACACCCTGTATATATATAACCTTTGGTTAGCTTCCGCCCGAATTGTTCATTCTGACGAAAGTCAAGCTTTTCACTCCACCTTAGACCTACAGTTTAACGTGGAATCCGAACCACGCCCCACCAGCAGCCCAGCGTCTTAACCACTAGGCTACCCAGGGTACCAATTTATTTACCAACCACTTTCTTTATTGTGTGGATGAACAGCTGGGTTTTGCTGCGCGCCGGCTGCCGTCACCGGGTTTCGAACCCGGGGCCGATGGATTCGTAGTCTGCGACGCTAACCACTACACCACCGAGGCGCATATATATATATATATATATATATATATGAAAAATGGATTAATTTGTAATAAATTCATAAAGAAATGTCTTATTATACTAAACATTTCAAATTCATAAGTCCCGGTTCCGGCCAGTTATTTCTAAAAAGTTCCGACCGGAACTGAAAAATTTGTGTTCTGATTGGAAGTAACCGGCCCCAAGTTCCGGTACATCCCTAATATATATATTATATATATATAATATATATATATATATATAGGTTCACATTAAATATGGAGAAAGGCATAAATTGTGCGACGATACGGGTTTCCCGTTCTGAAAGCTCGCCTAATACTGCCTCTCCCAATAGGAATCATTAAAAAGATAAGAATTTATATCAGAGATAACGTTAAGTGTTTTAGCTCGGTGGTGGTCTTATTGAAGGCAACACCGACTTCCATTACGATGAATGCTAAACGCAACAGGCTTCAATGATGCAGAGAGAAAATTTAATGAAATACAAGTGTTCCGCTTTCCATATTTACAGTGTAAGTAAAGCATACTTCGGACTTTAAGTGTTGCTTACTCGCATTTATGTTCCACTTGGAAAAAGTAATTTGCTTTAATACGCTAGAAATAATTTCCCGCTCGTCTTACAGGCTTTTATTAATGAACCAATTTGGACTATCTATAGATAAAAATGTAAATGATTTATGAAGTACAATATATCCTCCTGAAAATTCCACTTCGATCCCTCTCTTCAAACATTTACATTGCGTTTTATTTATTGTTTTCAGTGCAAACAAGGAGTCTACAAATGAAAACGAGAAACGACCATCAAAGTATTTTGGCAAGGGAGAAATTCTACTTCGTTCGAGACTCATAAAACGCTCCTCGAGGAGTTATTTCGCAATGATAATGACGAACTATCGAGGCCTTACCAACACAATCGAACCCGTGGCTAAAGGTTAGCAATTAGTGATGCACCGATTAATCGGCATCGGCAGATATTTTGCTTATCGGCATAATTTTGCCGATTTGCCGATTAATATTAAATATTCCAAATTTTATAAATAGATTTTCAATGATTATTTTAAATTATGTCTTAGGTTAATGACTTATTGCATTTTAAATTCAAATTTAAATCATGAAATGAGCATTTTAATGGATCAAATGTAGAATTCGGACCCCAGCCTTCTTTAGTTAGCTTTATAAGGCTAACTAACGAAAATATCATGACCTAACCTAACCAATCGTCAAGGGCGTACAGTTAACATAACGATTGGTTAGGTTAGGTCATGATATTTTCGTTAGTTAACCTTATAAAGCTAACTAAAGAAGGCTGGGGTCCGAATTCTACATTTGATCCATTTTAATTATAGTAACCCTGAAAAACTAAGAAAACGGTAAACAGAAAATGGGACAACACACTTCGTAAAACTGAGTAGTGACTAGTGAGGTACAGTAAATAAACATGATCTTAAATCTGACATAGGATTTTTCCACTTAAATACCCATTACCCATATTATTATTTACGGTAAACTTAAATTTCTTGACGAGAAAATACGAGTAGAACTAGTTATGAAATGGGTACGAGCTAGTAGTCATATAGCAAGGCTTAGACTTAGGCTAGTCCGGTTTTTCAAACATTTGTAGCAGCTTAGGTTAGCCTACATAATTTGATTTTCATGTTTGTTATTCAGAAGAACCCAGTACTATTCAATGTGCTGATTTATTATTTTTTGTTTTAAGACCGGACGGTGGACCCACTAAAAATTTAAAATATTAGTAAAATTTAGTGCTTTTCTTTGTGACACTCAAAAATGAATAAAAGGAAAAGTGGCAAGGGATACTTATGCTTAGCAATTAAATTCAGAATTTGCTACCGATTTAAAGTTTAGATACGTTTGATACCCTACTTTTAAACAACTTTCGAAAAATTTATATATTTTTGCAGTGTTCTTACTAGTCTATAGGCTACTATAAGCTATAGCTATATTGCAAATATATTCCGTTTCCTAAATTCATATATACTAAATTAATAGGCTAACCAATATACACTTTCATAATATAGGCGTAGTACGTGTGATTGATATTATTAACTATTTCAGCATGAGGGGGAAAAAAAACCAGGGTTGTGGAGTCGGTGGAAAAAGTTTCCGACTCCAGAAATTTTACAAGTCCGACTCCGACTGTAGTATATAGTATATACTAACCGTATGGCATATATATACTTATATAGTATAGGTATGGTGTAGGTCAGTGGGTTCTTAACCTTTTTAGGTTGCGACCCAAATTCTGTTTACGGGGTTGACTCGGCGACCCATGCTTTCAAACAGTTTACTCGTAATAGATAATAAAATAAATATTTAATGGTAAAATGATGAGGGATAACAAATAAATGTTAAATGACAGTTTAATGACCCAATTTTGGGTCGCGATCCAGGGGTTAAGAACCACTGGTGTAGGTAAATGAAGTCTCCGTGAATTTCGAGTTTTAATTTTTAAATCTCGATTTTAATTATTCTTTCCTCGTACAATAATAAAAACTAAAAAGTTATTTAATAGTTATAAAATAATAAAAATATAAGACATGAAATACCATAAAGGTAAATACACTGCAAATAGCCCCACCTCGACTTTTGGTACGAAAGTTAGTTATTAAACCGGGTTTACACGGTGAGAGCTACTCGCGCGAGTAACTCTCACGTCTGGACATGAGAGTACTCTCATGAGGTAGTCTCGTGAAAGTAGCTGTTGACACGCGTTGGTCACTCGCAGTGATAGTTGACATCGAAATGCCATCAAGGAAGGTTGTTGTTGTTGTTGTGGCAACCCGAGTGTTTTGCGAAATAATTAGACGCACAAGAAAAAAAAACGTAGAATATGGGTAAGAAATGGATTGGTAGGAGCAAAGAAACAGGTGCTTCAAATTTACTTTTACAGTAACTCCGAGGGGAAGATGAAAGAAGCTTTAATAATTGTCTACGACTAGATAAAATTCAGTTTGACTTTTTACTAACGAATGTTACAACTGCAATTCAGAAACAGGATACACGCATGAGAAGAGCGCTGCCTGCCAAAATAAAATTGGAAATTACTTTGCGGTACATTGTAACAGGCGATTCATTTGTCAGCCAATTTAAACCATGATAATTTGCTGGTATATACGTCTTCTGTCCCAGCTCCACTTTTCTTACTTTTTATAACTTTTGTTGCCTCTTGTCTAAGTATTTCTAATATTTTGTATTTTATTACGAAATACTTTAATGTCCACATTTTCAAGTTTCATTACTTTCAGTATTATTTGTTCCGCACTTGTCCTAGCATCTCTATTCCTATATAGCTCCTCTGTGGTATCCCACAAACATCTCTGTTTTAAATATTCTTCTAAAAATAGAATACTTTGATCTGTGTTCCACTTATCGGACATTCTGCAAAAACAATTATTATAACAATAAATATAAACAGTATTCCAAACAGTCCAAAAAACCACAGTCCACGTCTGAACTCGCATGACAGTAAACTGAAAAGTTGGAAGAAACCAACTTTGTTGAGTGTGGAAAATTACTAGCGCGAGAGTGGGCGGCGCTAGTAACTCTCAGCTAGCGTGGTAGTTGACATGAAGCAAGTAGTGCGATAGTTACTCTCATGATAGTTACTCGCGCGAGTAGCTCTCACCGTGTAAACCCGGCTTTAGGTGTGTTTTCATGTGCTTTCCTCAGAAATGCCATTCATTTGTTCCGCATTTAATTGAAAGTACGAAAAAAAAATCAGTTTTTTTTGTAGATTTTCAAGTAAACACGGGGCAAATGAGTAGCATTTCTGAATAAAGCACATGAAAACGCACCCTAATAACTAAATTTCGCTACCGTTATTGCTAACCTAACCTAAATGAAGAGATTTCGAAAAAAAAAAAAAATCTTTAAACTAACGAAAATATCATGACAACCAATCGTCAAGGGTGTACAGTTGACCTAACCGGGCATTCAATTGACCTAACTTTGATATACTGTACCTAACCAATCATCATACTACCGAATGCTAATATAAAAAATTATGAACTCGAGGTGGGGCTATTTGCTGCATATTAACCGCCATAAAAATTAAAATAATAAATTAAATAAAAACTAAGAAGTTATTTAATAGTTATAAAATAATAAAATTATAAAAATATAAGACATGAAAGATGAAACTATTTCAAAATAGTTCAAGCATATAAAAAAGCAACTGCAATAAATGGAACAATGCACGAATACTTTACAGCCACATATATATACTGTACTCTTATACCTAAACTGAATTTGTTCTCAGAAACAGGATCGCTTCAGTTAGCTCCTCCTTCATTGCTGCTCTCAAGTCGGATCTGACGATTCAGAGTGCAGAAAACAAACGCTCCACGCTGACTTGAGTCGGTGGCAACGTTGTGAGTCAGCGGCATCTTGAACAATCTCAGTGTATCGGGGTATTGCATCTTTCACTTTCAACTTTGCAGTACGGTCAATTTTTTCTACCTCTCCCAGTGCATGAGAAAAATACAATTTGAAAATTTCGAGAAACCACGTGCAATTGAAAATTTCAAGGAAACGCGTGTAGTTTTAAGATTTGGAGTCGGAGTCGGTAAATACTCCGACTCCGAAACCATGTAAAAAAAACTAATGCTTCCATGACTTTTTCTCCAATATTTTCAGATTCTTGCACATTTTCAGCCTTCTTAGTCTTTACAAAGCTAGGTGGACACTCGGAAAATACATTATAGTGCCTGTTTAAAACTATAGCTGTATTTAAAAAATAAAACATTGTCGTCAGAAAAATAAATTAAAAATAAAATTTAAATCCATAAGTTACTCAGTAAGGCAAAAAGTGAAAGAAAATATACTTATGCTATTATTAATATAGAACAAATCTTTTCCCTAAATTTCATTTATTAGATAATCGGCATCGGCAAAAATTTGGCATCGGTGCATCACTATTAGCAATAGTGAACTTTTTTTCTTTTTTTTTAAATTACTACTTAAACTTTTAATAAAGCATACAACCATATGCAAGTGGTTTTTTGTAGGTTAGGTTAGAGTAATTCCCTTTCAGGCTCTATCCATCACAGACTCCATTGACAAAAATTAAAAATGTTCTCTAATTTCTACTTCTACAAAAAGGTCTGACACACAATTCGATCTTTTAATACATTCATCTTTACTAATCATTAATTTTTTTCTCGCATTATTTTACGTCGTCTATAAATTGTCACATTTTGAAATGACATACAGACACCATCCATAAAAACAATTACTAGTTTAGGCCTCGCAACTTGGAACGTGTATCCACCACGCTTAACCCTAGATAGGTACACCCCTTCCGGAACATGCCGTGATCGTCGTAGAATCTTGGGTGTGGCCCGCTCGGGTGTATTTATTTTGGGTTAAGAGAGGTGGAAACCTAATGACTATACGCTACACCAACTAGTCCCATGTTTAACCCTTTACTGCCGAAATATTTTGTAGGGTTGTTATGAATGCGTGTATTTGAAAGGTTAGAAATTTGTCCTTTTGGGCAGTAAAGGGTTAGCTATTATTTATATTTATTTACAATTTTTATTTAACAAAACCATTTATTCATAGCATACGAGGCTATTTGGAATTTATTGATAATTTTTTTAAACATTTTTTTTCGCTATTAACTTTTATCGAACCTGTAACCATTTGTGTAGGCCTCTACCTTCCCGCGTATCACCTGTGCATATAAATTAAAATGACTCGCGCAACGGAGCTCGTAAATAACTTTTGCGAGGAATACACTTAACTCATGTACGCAGACGGGAAAGCCTATGAAAACATGCCGGTTCATTATTTCACTACGATTATGTACGACTGACTACCTTCATACTCTCATTCAATTATGGTACAAATTAAGAGAGGGTGAGCGGGAGTAAGAGTTAAAGGTGTCGATGTTGAAGAAAAATTTATTCTGCAGTAAACCTTATACTGCACAATGAACTCGTTTATTATTAAAAAAATAAATAAAAGCTTCGTATTTAACAGGTGTTGTATTTACGAAGGTCCTAACCTTTTTGCACAGCCACCTTGAGTGAAACTTTTGGTTTATGTACCGTAGCTGCGTCCAATTATTTCCATTTTACTTCCATTATGAATAGGCAATCATGGATATAGTCTATCATTAATACATTATAGGGAAATATTGTACACAAATATTTTCTATTAAAACTTTCGCTCTTAACAGGTCCAGATTGGTGATAAAATTTACTGTTCCTTTTACCATTTCTTTTTTTATTAGTTAAAAACATATATATATATATATATATATATATATATATATATATATATATATATATATATATATCTATATCTCTCTCTGACATGGGGCTGAAGCCGGCTTCGGCTTCGAGACTTGGTTATTTGTATAATTTGAAGGGTTTTACTTTTTATTTAACTTAATATTTTTTATTAGTAGTAAAACTAATAACCAAAAATAATTAACCTATACTAGGTTAGAATAGGTTAACTATGGAACTAGTCTTCCGGTGTCGGTTCTACAAGGTTCGGCTTCGGCTTTCGCTGTATTATTTTTTTATATATAATTGACCAAACCTTGAAACCGTTTCGGCCTAAAACAATTTAGAATGCAAAACGAGAGAGAATCAGTTTCTAAAAAAAAAAAAAAATTTAATTTATCCGGTGATTAAAATTAAAATGAGGTTCGGAATATACTTTCAATGACTACTACTGATAGACGAACTTCCTTTCAAATTTATAGTGAACTTTTAAACGATGTATCAGATTGCGTTACTCGCTTTACGACGTCCATACTGGAGAAATCTGTAAATCCTAGATACTCCGTTTTAGGCTAACTTATAGCGAAGGAATGAATATGTAAGAATTTGGGTTGACTTTGCATCAAGATAAAAAATTATAACTACTCCGCAAATATTGGTATTATAACTTAAGTAAAATAATTTTTCATCTTTCTAAATGCAAATTGTTTCCATATTTACGTTGAAATATTTTCCTCATTTCGTGGACCAATCGTTTCTAGAGAGTTTTTCCAAAAACTAAATTTAGGCTCGTGCTTTTCTTTAATTTAGTGTTTAATTAGTCGTTTCGTTGATTACCTTCACGAATACTGGACTGCATTTTTTTTTTTTAGGTTTAGGTTGGAAGTTCTGCCTTCCTGCCAATACCCAGCATTATTGTCATCATCATTATTTTTGTAGCCTTAGCAGCGAATTGTTTTTTATTACAATCATTACATTTCAATACTCGTCTTATTTTTCTCCCTCTTTTAGTCATAATTTTGTTTTTTATTTGTACCGTCTGATTTATCTTACTGCTTATTACCTTCAAGAATATTGTACTATGTTACGGGATTTATATCACGCCAACAAAAAAAAAAAAAGAAAAATTGCATTCATGAAGCAAAACAAGTTTCTATATATTCCCATAATAAAGAATATTAAATTAAAATTGTGCATTCACAAACATTTGGGGGGGAGGGCTGAAAGTGACCATGACTTGCCTATTTTGGGGTTTTCTAATAAAAATGATAATGTATTATGTAACACTTTTATTCCACATTCACAAAATTTATTAACGATAAATGAAAGTTTTAAGTCGCCGGAACGTGGTAAAAAGAATTTGGTAACAACGATGTTAATGAAGCTAAGAAAAATTGGTAAACATCAATGTAAACGTAACACGATCTAATAAGTTGTCCTACCGAACCATCAACGAGTTTTCACGGACCTATTTTCATAAAAGCGTTCTATGACCTTATACGACCTAAAAACTAAAAAGATCGAAGATGCCCACTAAGGTGTACTGTATTAAATGAACGACGTTTTTCATCGCGCTTTTTCAGAACTTGAAGACTTTATTGAACGAAGCATTCTTCCCTTTAAGAATGAAACGCGATATAAGATTTAATTCGTTAAAAGGATGTCCAACCTAAATTTATTTTAAAACTCAAATTGCAAAAATTTCTTTCTAAATGATTCCACAGATTACGAAATAATTCGCGTGCCTCCCAAATTAAACTAAAGATTAAGTGTGTTTCTACCATATACTGACGCCATATATTTAAGAAATAACACTCATTCAGACAAATTTATGCAAAATGGCCCGCTATATGCCATGTACAGGGTGTTTCAAAGGTCAAAGTCCGGAATCATAGGAAATAAATAATTATATATATACATACAAGTAACAATACAACAACAAACGCATCATTAGCGCCTATTACAGCTATCTCTACAGAGTATTTTTGTTAGAAGGATGAGCCGATGAAGGCACTAATAGCGTACTTTTATTTGATAAGTCACGTGCAGAACAGCGGCATCCGTACTTTTAAGGTTTCCTTCCTATTTTTAAACCATAAACCGATCAATGGAAGTTATCTTCATTACATTACACTGGGCAACACGTATTTTATTGAATGATATCTGACACTTGATTCTAGGTAATTTGGGTGCGCTGAATACGAATTTCAACTCGGTTTGGCTCTATCAGGTCCTGATTCTTGTCGACAGCCTATGTGCCATTTTCCAGATTTTTCAAATTAGGACTAAAAAATTAAGTCATGTGTTAAATTTTTTTTTCAAGTTTCATGAATACAAGCAGTTCAAACTACAGTAAAATTACATTATAACGATAGAAATGACTTAAAATAAAAAAACAAACAGATATGAAGCTTTCACTGTGGCAAAAATGTTCTTTTGTAAGACTTTCTAGCGTATTTGCTTGTTGATGGCAGGTCTCTTTTCAAGCACCAGCAGTAATCAGCCATCATGTGGGAATCCCAGCGGCCTTGGTACCGTTCCTCCATAATTTTTATATCTTGGTGGAATCTCTCCCCTTGTTCGTCACTTACATCACCTAAATTACTTGGAAATTGGTCAAGATGGCTATTCAAAAAATGCATTTTTATGCTCATATTGCAACCTAACTCTTTGTAGTCCCTTAAAAGTTTTTTTACGATTTCTTCGTAGTTATCTGCCCTATAATTGTCTAAAAAGTTTTCTATCAAGTCCACGAATGAGAACCAGCCATTTTTTTCGCGTTCATTCATGACATTAGGAAAATTGCTGTCTTTAATCATTGTTCTTATTTGTGGACCATCGAAAATTCCGCCTTGATTTTTTCATAACTTAAACTTGGAAATTTTGAAGTTATGTATTTGAAACACTCGCCGTTCGTATCTAAAGCTTTTACATATTGTTTAATGAGGCCTAATTTTATATGCAGAGGAGGAAATATGATTTTATCTCTGCTCACTAAAGGTGGATTAATTACGTTTTTTTCTCCGACAGTAAGTGATGTTCGTGCTGGCCAGATTTGTTTGAAATAATGTTCTTCCTTGGCTCTGCTGTCCATAAGCAAAGGAAGCAGGGATATTTAGTATACCCTCCTTGTTGTCCTAGCAGAAAATTAACCATTTTTAAGTCAACACATGATCCACTCGTGCTCCCTATATTTGATAAGATTTAAAACCTTTTCTATATGTTCATACTTTTCTTTTAATTTTGTTGTGTACCCAATCGGTATCGAGCCGTATAGATTGCCATTATGCAACAACACACTTAAGACTTCTTTTCGAACTGTCTAAAAACAAGCGCCAATCATTTGCATCGTAAGACTCAACCCCCATCTTCTTTAACAAACCAACTATGTCGCAGCAATATACTAAACTATCCTCTGTTCTAAAATATTTAACAAGTTCTTCTTCTCTTTTTCTGTAAAATGAAATGTATGTGTTTGAAGTAAGCAAGTTTTCTCTTAAGTCTTGAAGCTAAAATTTCCGCAGCCTTTTTTGGCAAATTTAGATCCCTTACAAGATCATTCAACTCGGCCTGGTTAAACTTTTGCGGATCGTTTTGACTTTCAAATACGCTGGGGTCAAATCGGTGTTGGAGTCTCCTCAAAGTGCATAACAATATTTTCAGGAACATCTTCAAAATTCGTGAGTTGGCAGACCCTTAAATTTGGAATGGGGATCTCATTTGAATGTAGCACAGGTCGTATCGCGGTGTCGAAATTTGGGTACTCGATACAATGTTTATTTTTCTTAGTGAAGCCCGAAGTCTTGACAAAGCAAAGTAGCAATCGGTCTCGTGGTTAGTAGGCTCTCGCCACACCTGATATGGAAAAAAAATTGTAAAGCGTTAACAAAAGCGACGAGAGACTTGTTTTTATGAATTTTATCAAAAGTTATCACCCAAACATTTAACATTTCTATGTGTTTCAACCTTATGCAATATTTGAGATTCTTATAAACATTTTCTGTAAATTTTTGTTTATGTACCTAAGTTACAATTACATTTAGGTAAGTTACAGTATACTAGTGATTAAATTACGTAGTTTTATGAAATCATAAACTTACCATCGGAACTCCAAAAGGTATTTTTGAATCCGAACCCTTCGTCCAATGTCGCAGTCTTTCAATGCATATAGTGCAGGCTTTATGTGGAGCCCACGATTTATCTTGGTCCCCAGTTTTATGCCAAAATAAGCTAAGTAAGCTCTTTTTACGAAGTCAGTTATATTTGCTCGTTGATGTGGAAGTGTAAAATTTCCACATATATAACAGAAGGAATCAGGGTTGTTTTTGCATTTGAACTTTCTAGTGCTTGATGACATATTGCTTGATTGTTCTGCCAATTTGTAAAGGTATTTAAAGCCCTTAATTCATATAAATTTAAGAAAATCTGAAATATAAACACAAAAATTAGTTTAAATAGGTACTTATTATGAAATAGGTACTTACAATCTATGAAATTAAACTAGAAACACGGATGAGTAGGTACAATATAAATTACGTCTAATTAAATCAACTATATTAAATCACGATGACAAAATTACTCACTAAATCATATGCCAATTCAAAATTATGTAATGCCCAAACTTAATTAACTAACTCAACTGACTGACTGACTGATTGATTGAATTGACTGATTAACTCTGGAAACGAGTCGCTTTTATATATTTTAGTTGTCCCTCTAGAATACTCTACAGAGAACAGGAACGCTCGAGAAAATTTTAGAATTCTATGATATTTTTAGCTTAATTTACTAATATTAAAATGGGTTAAAAATGACAAAATTAAAAATATTTCTAGGGTGTTACATATAAAAATATACATAATACAATACCATAACAATAGGTACAAATACCTAGATAAAAACCTAGTTGCATAATGTGTAACTGCAAAAAGACAGCGAGTATTGAGAAAAAAACCTTTTTATGAATACGACGAAAGAGGAGGGGTGTTGAGCAAAATCAGGACCTGATAGAGCAAAACCGAGTAAAAATTCGTGCTCAGCGCACCCAAATTACCTAGAACTAACTGTCAAATCTAATTCAATAGACAAAAAGTTGAAATTTGTTCCCCAGTGTTATCCATGTCAACACTTATCACACATTTTTAACTTATAATTATTAAGAGCGAGTGGAGTTATTGTCTGTTCACCTGATAACCAGTGACATCTAGAAATCATGGCCCTATTTTATAAAATCAACGAGTATCAAAACAGGCCTAAGTATGAAAATATCACAACTTAACCTAACTAATCATCAAGGGCGTACAGTTGACCTAACCGGGCATTCAATTGACCTGGGCTGGTTTTGGAGCACTTCAAGGTTAATCATTTCAACTTCGTGGATCCCAATAGTGGAGTCCATACTCAAAACATTGAAAGGATGTGGGGCAGCGCCAAATGGCGTAACAAGAAACACAATGGAACCGCCCGCCATCATCTGGACTCGTATCTTGCGGAATTCATACGGCGACAACGTACCGAAAGCAGCGACATTTTTTCTGCGATTTTAGATGACAGACATTTGGCCCCCTACTAACTGATTATCGCTTGCTTACATATTAACTATTTTCATTTAAATGATTAATAAATTCGTTACTTACGTATTATCGGGACTACCAAACTGTTTATGATGTATTTTTGCTCTCGTCATTTTCGTTTAAACTAACGAAAATATCACAACTTAACCTAACCAATTATCAAAGGCGTACAATTGACCTAAACGGGCATTTCCAGTTATATTAACCTGTTAGGTTAATTCAATGCCCGGTTAGGTCAACTGTACGCCCTTGATGATTGGTTAGGTTAAGTTGTGATGTGATGTGATATTTTCGTTAGTTTTAAACGAAAATGACGAGCAAAAATACATTACACACTTTTTTTAGGGTATTCCCGTTAACAGGAAAGTACCAAGAATTGATAACCTCGAAATCACATTTACGTTAATCAGAGAAGAATGCCACGAAGCCTTCGCTTTTCATGTTGCGGCAAATTAGGCCTACGAGTCTAGGCCTCATTCCGCAAATTCCCTAACTAGAGTAGCTATAGATAATGAAGCAAAATATTTAATATTTGCGTCCGAATTCCAGAACAATGGTCGTAAACAGTCGAGCAATGATCCATAGATCACAAATATCAGAAAAATGATGATATGGAACTACTCGTTTGAGATCTAATGCTAGTAGAATGGCAGTTTCACGAATGGTTCTCTCCGATGGAGCCTTCAAACTCCATTCAAACACCACCACCACCACCCTTTCAAGCCTCCTTAAAGAACCATCTTCGTAATCTTCATATAACCCATTATGTACGGCTTGATCTTCGGCACTTTTACTTAATATTAAATAAATAACTTTTAGCTGCGTAACTTATTTTTGTACGATTCTATAGTAAATACCGGTACACATACCGTCTACTCTATGATGATATTCTATGAAAAAAATCATCAGTAAAGACTGAAATAATAAGCAGCCACTACGAATGTTTGATTATTCCATTTGTATTTGACATTACTTCATTTTAGAATAAAAACTTACTTTGATCCCCAAATTCCGAGACGAGCGTCATTCTGAGGGTATTTTCCTAATCTTGCCAATTCCTAATTCGTTCTTCGAGAATGTAAAGATCTGTCTAGTCCAGTGGTTCCCAACCTTTTTGAAGCGATGGCTCACTAGAGCTGATTCGAATAACTCGTGGCCCACCTCCCATTGTCGCTTACCTGCTATGTTTATACAAGGTTTAATAAGCAAATTTTTGTTATTAACACTTATTAACACGATGCTAAAAGACGAGCGAGTGGGCCATGGCCCACCGGTTGGGAACCAGTGGCCTAGTCGGAAAGAAAATATCAAACTAGGCTTTTCTCATATCAGTAGCTTCCCATTTCTTAATTCGGTTCTGACGAGATAAGTTTGATTCATTTCCCTTCACTTCGTCACTCTCAAACGAAGAAAGTTTTTCCATACCTAGAATTCTCGCATTCGGAACCCAACTAACGAGGGGAATGGCGTGACGTGGGAAAGAATCATCTTGCGAAGTTCACTATTCGCAAACCTTACGTTCATAAACTCCACGGCAACACGTTTATGTATATCATTTTATATAATGCTCACAGTGCCTAAATAATGCGCGCTTGCTGCTTCTTATCAGTTTGTCTTAACATTTATCATCACACTGTGATGCCTTCTTTTAAGAGAATAAAAGAATTTTGTCCGTCCGATAACAAAACTACGTAAACTGAGAGCAATACAAATATCTAAAGTACCCAAGTCATTATTCATAAGGATTTGCAGTTTTGTGTGGCGAGTAAAATCACTATAATGTTTACTTCTTAAAATGTAGTAATCTACCTAATAAAAATTGATCTATACGCCGTGACCGCCAGCTGGCGTTTCAAATAAATTTAGTAAACAATAACGTACCTTCTATCGGCTGTCGAGCACGAGGCTATTGTTCAGTTCGGAGGTGAGATTTGATATTGTTTAAACCACGGAGTCAGATACCGGAGGCCAATGCACTTCCAAACTCGCGGGAATTGAACATGCAAATTCATTAGAAGACCCGTCAAGTAGCGTATAATCACGCGGGTAATCAAACACGCGCAATGAGCCTCGCTCTGACACACTTAGATGTACCGTTTCTGGCCCTCCTGAATAATTGTAATTACACCTTACACCGATACCGCGTTAATTTTATGAACCCCCAAATGGACCATGATGCCTACTTAAAGCTCTGATAAGTCTTTAATTTCACGACCGCGTAAGTGGAATCTTTATGAGAAACGCTTCAACATGCAGAAATAAGTTATGGCTCTTGTGGGGAAAATTAGATATAAAAAGCGATAATTTTAAGGAAAAGATTTTACACCGGAATTGTTCAAGGATAAGCGAAACACACACACACACACACTTTCGTAACAAAGAACTGTATCGCATCATGTAGCTTGTGCGGTCCATTTACATATCTTGTAATGCGAGGTCGCCTTGTAGAGGCCTAATGCGTTTTAAACTATTCTGGGGAATTATGTAAATGTTGAAAATTAGAATTATAAATAGTGATTGGGAACGGATTTGAATAAAAAAAAATGAGCGAAACGACGCGACGTTCCACAAAATGGTCTTACGAAGTTTGGAGTACACTTTCGCTTCAACTTTCCACCAAGAACGTGGGACGAGGAACGCAAATCCACTATTCAAAGATTTTACTCGTAAACAAACGTTCAATACTCGTTATGTAAATGTAAAGTAAAGGTATCCGACCTCGCTTTCCTCCCCAACTCCCCCTTCCTCCGCCACCACATTGCTGGTGGCAGACTCTAGTGACATTTTCTACACGCAGAAAATAATTCCGTACCTTCGTATTTAGTAGTTTCATTTTTTTCCCCAACTTAAAACTCTTAATATTCAAATTAGGAGAATACAATTCACATTGAATGCTTAAATACAACGTCACGAGTAAAATTGTACGACACGCTTAAATTTCATAATTATGGACTTAATTCTCCCTTTTTGCATATTATATATAAAACAAAATTAAGCCCAAGCTTATACTCAGAGTTAAAGGTTGATGTTAGGTTAAACTGTTAAATAAAGGAGTTTAATTAAAATATTTAATGCTTGAACATTGGGATCGTGTCTCGAGGTGGAATTCCCTTCTGAAGATAATAAAAAGGGATTATAGAAATGTTAAAGCGGTTTCCTGTTTTACTCTAAAGTCTAAACCGTTCCGTCAACTTCAAGAATGCGCTCCTCCTCCTATCTAAATGAAAGCGAAAGCTTACCTTGCCTCGTATCAATTTATCCGAGGTATTTGAGGAATGAAGCCCATAATGGGTCTCATCTTGCCAAAATGGGGTCATCTAATTCGGGACTGACCTCTCATGACTCGCACTGAACGCTAATTCCATCCGCAGATTGAAAGCTTCTTCCAATAATAGATCCATCAATCTCGACAAAGGGGAGAGAGAAAAGGGGAGAGAGAAAAAGGGAAGAAAAAAAGGGAAGACCTTTCAACGCCTTTAATGGAGGGAAAAAAATGGCCCTTAAACGAGTTTCATTACCGACATAAATAAAGGGAACAAATTAATACGACTCCTGAAGGATAGGTTCAAAACCAAATAATACCGTCAAGACTCTGCCGCCTGCCCTAAGCTCCCGTAATGGAATACCCTAATCATAACCCATTACAAATTAGCGCGCAACTTTCGTACCATACTCTACTCAGTGCTGGTTTTTGACTGGCAGATTTAGTTATGGTAACCCCGGCTTAATGTCCAGTCTGCGGACTCCAAAAACGTCGTTATTCTCAAATAGAATAGGCCTACATCTTCCCAACTTTAAACATATATGTAGGTTAGTCTTTCTTTAAATGGGCCTCGAGAAGCCTACATCCAAATCCTTATCTAAGACAATATTTTATTACTTTTAGTAAATATGTAGTGTATTTAAATAAATTTTTAACATCAAATAAGGACGAATTTGGTCTTCAAACGTTAATTTTTAATGCAACATTTGCATATACATAAGCAGTGTGTGTGTGTGTGTGTGTGTGTGTGTGTGCGCGCGCGCGCGCGCGCGTAATGTCACACTTAAACACGTGAAATAAATGAATGATGCAAACGCACAGGGAAAAGGAAAAATGATTCCAAGGCCTTTCGTGTATTCAATAGTACACCTCGTCAGGGAATGATGAGGTGTACTGTTGAATACATGAAAGGCCTTGGAATATTCTTTCCTTTTCCTTGTGGGTTTGCATATATATATATATATATATACATACACACGGTGTTTGAAAACTTTCTGTACAAATTGTAATGGGGGATAGGCAACACCAAGACAAACCCTTTTCGTCTATAAGTGTATGTCCGCTGACGTCACCATTCGGCGCGAGAGGGCGCCGCTGCAATTGGCTAAAAGGTGAAGTGGGCTAGACTCGCGCTTGCCGCGGGCATTCTTAAATCGGACGTAGTACGCGTAACATGGAGCGCTTCACGACTGCTGAGATGGCTGACATGCATATGGTGTATGGGGGCTGCCAATGGAAACGGAAGAGCTGCTGTGAGGTTGTACCGACAGCGCTTCCCAAACAGACGTGTGCCAAACCACCAAACGTTTGCGCATTTGCATCGGCGACTGCGAGAAACGAACATTCCATGCAAACATGAATGACACTGTCGGGAGAGAAACGTGCGCACTCCTGACATGGAAGAAGAAATCCTACGGCGATTTGAGGACAATCCAAGCGCAAGCACGCGAGGTGTTGCACGTATCGCTCGGTGTGAACCACGACCTGGTCTGGAGTGTTGCACGAGCAGCAGTTACATCCGTTTCATCGTCAGTGTGTCCAGGCATTACAACCTCGGGATTACCCTCTTCGTGTGGAATTCGCACGCTGGTTTCTGCAGCAGACAGCGGTGCAACCTAATTTTCCGGCTTATGTGCTGTTCTCAGATGAGGCCTGTTTCACACGTGAGTGGGTGTTTAACATGCACAATTCTCACGTGTGGGCGCACGCAAATCCACATGCTACACGGGTGCATGCTCATCAAGAATTGTTCGCCGTCAATATTTGGGCGGGTATCGTCCATGGCAAGTTGATTGGGCCGTACCTGCTGCCTGCCCGACTCGACGGGCGGGTTTATCGGATACTTCTTGAAGAAACGTTGCCGGAACTGCTGGAAGATGTTCCCGTGGCTATTCGTAGACGAATGTGGTTTCAACACGACGGGGCCCCAGCACACGCCAGCAACGATGTGCGGGATTATCTGAACGCCACTTTTGGGGACCGATGGATAGGCCAGGGTGGGCCCGTAGCGTGGCCACCGAGATCGCCCGATTTAACATGCCTCGATTTCTTCCTGTGGGGACACATGAAGAACCTCGTGTACGAGACTCCCATTTACTCAGAAGAAGACCTCGTAGCAAGAATCGCTGTCGCCGCTGGAACTGTTCCCGAAATGCCGGGAATCTTTCGACGTGTACGTCGGTCAATGCTTCGACGCTGTCGGGCATGCATTGATGCTACCGATCGCAACTTTCAGCACCTTCTTTAAATGAACATGTTACGCGTACTACGTCCGATTTAAGAATGCCCGCGGCAAGCGCGAGTCTAGCCCACTTCACCTTTTAGCCAATTGCAGCGGGGCCCTCTAGCGCCGAATGGTGACATCAGCGGACACACACTTATAGACGAAAAGGGTTTGTCTTGGTGTTGCCTATCCCCCATTACAATTTGTACAGAAAGTTTTCAAACACCCTGTGTGTATATATATATATATATATGATGAACAATTAAAAAATATAAAATAAATTACTTTGTGCCGACATTTAAAAGAAAAAAAAGGAATTACGAAGGCAATAACTACGAAAGATAAGTGTTTAAGGACAAAGAAAACTTGTACCTCAAAATACCACAATAAGAGGTTTGTGATGCCATTTAAATGTTACTCAAAAACGTACACGACTTTACATACGCGCGTGTGTGTGTGTGTGTGTGAATTCAGCACGCGTGCGGGGTCGGCGCGCCCTTTTCTGCGTTACACGCCAATGATGATATGGAGCGCGAGTGAGGGTGGGGCGGTGGCGCTCACAATAACCATTCTTTCCATTAAATCAAATGGAGCAAATGTTTTCCGCCAAATGAAAGACTCGTAACAATGCCTTTCAAGTTGGCCATGTTGCAGACAGATTTACTTAACCACCAAAATGGAAAAACCCACCGCCAAACAATTATTTACTCGATACGAACAGAGTATAAAGCGGGTAAGTCCTGGTCTCTCGCGAAGCGTGTGTCGAGTAGACACGTTTACAAAAAGAATTCTGCTTCGAGAGACGTCAACAAGGCTTATTTGGGGCTGGGCTGTCATCAAATTCGTGCAGTAGACCTTCGGAGGCGACTTATATAAAGCGTCTTCTACAAGATACGTAAAACAATACGAGACTCAATTACTATTATGTATGCATTCCGAGTTTGTGGGAGCTTCGTCCCGGAGTTAAGGGGAATTCTCAGAGGAAGTAAACGCGAAATAGGAAGTGGGGATGGTTATCCGTACGAGTGTCGAACTTCGCAATCGTAGCAACTTACACGAGGCTACGCCAGTGCGATTATACATTATAATATTAGAGACGAGTGTGACACGTTAACTCTGTAGGTGACATAGCAGTTTGAAGGGTGTGCCGCTGGTCCGCCGCTCAGTTCGAGGACTATTGTCACTCGTGGGAGAGAACTTCCCATAAAATGAAGACCAACATCTTCAGTTTAAGATTGTAAGGCCTGAATGCATAAATTATGGTTACTTAATTAAACATTTTAAACATTTAACTAACTTAATGTTTACAGACTAAAATGTCGAAATCCGATTTTAATTCCAATGTTGCCAAAACAATTTTTTATTCTCAATGACGGATGAATCAAGGCGTATCTAGCCAATAATTTACGTTCATTACAAACGCTTAACATTTACTTGGGTAATGAATTAGTTCGAGTACAAAAGAATAAAGTGGGCAAAAGGAGACTTTAGAATGGCATATGGGATGAGAACCCCCCTCCACCCCCCATCTTCGCACAAGCGAGATATGGTACAGACTTCTCGGAATTTATATATATCTAAAAACTAATTAGGTACCGAACCTAATTTAACTTAACGTAACCAATTGTCATCCAACCGAGAAAGGCGTGACAAGTGTTTCGGTTGTGAATAAGGGCGCTAAGTGCGTTTCCTGTCGTCATCATTAAATAGTGAGGTATGCGCTGACTAAGGCTGTCGATTCGGGACTTTGCATTTCGATTCGATTCTTTTTGTTTCATCAATAAACTCTTCAAACTTTTTCTGAACCTTCAAAAAGACTGACAGTTTCACTCCTCTCTAACTAGGATAGACAGAAAATGGGTCCAAATTGGTAATAAACTACGTTAATGAATTAATTCACAACATATAAGAAAGGACAAACGGCTATTTATTTAATGAAACTATAACACATTTTAGTATAACAATTTATGTTGTAACTTAAAGTTTAGGCTTTACTTTCTCAACTAGTTCCGCACACCCTGTTCCAAATTCCAATGTCCACCACACTTGCCACACAGTTTAAATCAAGTTGAAACAGGCCGAATCGAAATTCTCGATTCACTGCGCGCTGATTCGGGTCGGGTTTCGATTCTTTTGCCGAATCGATCCGGAGAGAGTTTATCGATTCCCCGCACACCCTCAGCACTAACCTAACCTACCTTGAACTAACCTAACCTAATCACGACTAACATCTTTTTCCGACAATAAAAATGTTTAGATATTTGTATACAAATCTTTTAATGTTCTGAGGTACCTCACAAAAAAATTACCCCGCTACACCTGCGAATTACCACACACTCGACCTCACTTACATCCAGTTGCCTACGGCGCGCTATATATATATATATATATATATATAAATGCGCCTCGGTGGTGTAGTGGTTAGCGTCGCTGACTACGAATCCATCGGCCCCGGGTTCGAGACCCGACGGCAGCCGGCGCGCAGCAAAACTCAGCTGTTCATCCTTCCACACAAAGAAAGTGGTTGGTAGATAAATGGGTACCCTAGGTGGCCTAGTGGTTAAGACGCTGGGCTGCTGATGGGGCGTGGTTCGGATTCCAAGTTAAACTGTAGGTCTAAGGTGGAGTGAAAAGCTTGACCTTCGTCAGAATGAACAATTCGGGCGGAAGCTAACCAAAAGGTATATTTTTTTTTTAATTGGTGTTGTTTAACCTGTTTCGCAACATCTAATGTCATATGACGGAGGGGACCTACAGCTTTACGTGGGATCCGAACCACGGTCGCTACATAATCTGGGCGCGGAGGACGATCTCCCATCCAACTACTACCCAGATCCAATGTCGCTTAACTTCGCTGATATATATATATATATATATATATACCGGTGTCCGAGAATTATCTGTACAATTTTTGGCTGTTATTAAAAGTCAACCATGAAGTGTAGAAATTCCAGTGTTGTCCCATTTTACAGAGAAACTCCTTCAGTTTTTTCTGATAAGTTTTTACAAGTTTTTTCTTTTTTGTACGCGGGTGACAGACATTGATGATTTAAAAGCAAGAATCACAGCTGCTATTGAGCGAATTGATGTGGATATGCTGCAGCGTACATAGCAACATTTGGATTATCGATTGGATGTTTTGCGAATCACTGATAGTGCACATATCGAATGTTTATAACAACGTTACTTTAATAAAAGAAACTTTTGAAAATACAGATTCTAAATAATCTTGTTTAAGAATTTTACGTGTGTTATCAAGAATTTTATTAAAAGATGAAATTGTACAGATAATTTTCGCACACACTGGAATTTCTAAAAAACTTGTCAAAACTTGGTATCAGAAAAAACTTAATGAGATTCTCTGTAAAATGGGACAACACTGGAATTTCTACACTTCATGGTTGACTTTTAATAACAGCCAAAAATTGTACAGATAATTCTCAGACACCCTGTATATATATTTATTACACACACACACACACACCGTGCATGGAACAAGAAACTCTTCTGGGAAAATTAAATCCAATACTGGATTTAATTTTCCCAGAAGAGTTCCTTGTTCCATGCATGGTCTGTGTGTATCATGAAAAAACCTCAGGGGACCATTCTGAGTTCAATCCCACATATAACCAGTTATACTTACAAAATTAATTCAGAATTAATATAAACTCCCTGGCCATCACTTCTGAAATTATGAAGTCTGCAAGCCTACACCTACAACTTTGTCCTACCCTAGTTAGACCTGTGTTACCTTACGGGCTGCATTACTCAAGTTTTGCTTGGTATATTGGGTCTGTTTCACAACAGCTGCGAACGTTGAGAAAAAGCTAAAAGGAAAGAGTGAAGACTAATGATTTTTAAAAGGATTAAAGAGATGGGTAATTGCTTACAATGCCAATTGTGTTACGGTAGTCATCAGAGAATCTTAAAACATCTAAAACTCTGCAATCGTGCGGGATAAGGAATGAGGTCGGAAGTGAACAAAAATGTGCATCTAGATGTACTATCTAGGCACACTGTCCTAAATTACCAAAACAAATTCATGGCTCTTGCCTACTCGGTTATAACTGCATAAAATGAAAAAAGTATGGAATATAGTATATGCCGATCCAACTATTATTTAAACAAGATAGCCAACTTTATATTTAAGTCCTATTTATAATTAAGAACATCACAGAACAAATAATAATATTTCATAGCCATGCTGCGTCAACTATCCAGACACCCCCAGAAAATGACTCAGCCTCCAAAACCAGTCATATTGACTCAAACTGAGTCAATGACGCATAGTTTTAATATGCTTCCTCCGCAAAGTGAATTGCACGCAAACATTAATTTAAGAATCTGGCACATGCTCCAACAATATTTAAAAAAAGGCTGTTAACAATGTAGTTCCCTAAACCTTAATTACTAATACAGGATGATAATGCATTATAGACTATACCTCGCGCATAAAACAATGAACATTAAGCCATGTCTACACAGCAATGTTTAGGCAAAGTTTCTGAATAAACTAACTTTTAAACAACCTCGTCCATAGAAGGCAGACCAACCATTTAATGAGATATTTAAAAACATGTCAGCTAATCCTATGCAAAATGGGGAGGCAAAGCCAGACTAGTCTTACTCTGATGACGTCACAAGTCCGTTGCCAGGTGCTCGCACACCTTTCTCAAGTGTGTTAGCGTATGACCGTTAAAACTGGTTATCCTTAAATTAAGGAAGAACTCGAAGGAGTTCAGATAGGCCTATGTTCCGAAAATTATGTAAAAAAAACTCAGATAATATACCCTATAAATTATTTTAATAGGCGTGTGAACCTATTTATAAGTTACAGTGAGGGTACATAGATAGGAAGAACAAATCAATCTCTAATTAGTTTTCATACTATGAAATATGCATGATTTGGGTGAATAGGTACTACATCCAGCACTTCGTGGTAGGCCTACCAAATGATAGGATCAGATAGACCTACTCAGTTTTAAAAAATAACAGAATACGGGACCTACCTACATCGTAAATTTGGACGGAAGTAGACTTTCGATATCAAGATTTACGTATAGGTCCTACACTACATCATAAAACATGAGCATCCTTCAACACAGGTTGTGAGGGGCTCACAGATAAAATTAAAATAAATAAATCAAAGTAAGTGGAGAAAATATGACAGGCTCTACAATATTTTTAGTATATACATGAACAGGCACGATTTTGCGTAACGCCACTACACTACGACGGGGTAATAGTGGATACAACCCGTCATATATTTAAAACAACCGAGGAAACGTAACGCTTTGGTGTCCAGAGGCATTTTACGAGTTAACCCTCCCGCACTCGAGGTGTAATGACCAATATTTCATTCGAATTATCTGGGTCAACGCCGGAGTCCCTTAAATAGAATATCACGCGTGAACACGCACGATTTTACATAATGCCGTCGTAGTGCAATAGCTAGCGCCCTCATATTCTATTTAAGGTGATGGTGGGTTTCAACCCTGGTGGGGGGGAAATTTTGAAATTTTGCATTATGCAAAATCGTGCGTTCATACATTATATTCCATTTATGGGAACTCAGCATTGCACCAGATAATTCGAATGAAATACTGGTCATTACACCTCGAGTGCGGGAGGGTTAGCTAACGTAAATGCAACCGTTTCCTCAGTTGTTGAAATATATGACTGGTTATGTTAATTTTCATCCCGTCGTAGTGTAGTGCCTATCGCCTATCGCCTATCGCCCTCCATTCAAGAGGTGGTAGATTCAAACCATGATGGGGGCAAATTTTGCATTTTTTTTTTTTTTTTAAATAATGTCCTTATAACTTAACCTTTCCCCAACGACTCGTTCTTTTGTAAATGAAAAAGTCAAGGTCAAAATGGTTTCATTAACAAAAAGCAAAAACCTCCATATTGAATACCTACTTTTTAATCTACATAAGAACTTTCGCTTACATCTTTTTTTAGCATAAAAACCTGATTATACACGCATACGGTGATCAACTTAAAAGTGGGCATCGCAAATTCTGTTACAACTTTGCATTACCCATTTTTTAAGTTGATCACTCTGTGTGACCTTATTACCACGCGTTAGTGGCTAAAAGCAAGTTTTCTACTTTCCATTTCGTTTCCGATTTCTCCATGCGGGAAAGTATCCAAAAATTATCACAGACCACGAGTATAATAATGCATTATAGAACCGCCTAATACCCAACTCAATATAATGGGCTTCTTTATTAAAAAATAAACTGGGTCATGTAAGGAAATAAACTTTTACATAAAAAAAATAAACAGCGTTATAAAAAGTCTCTTTTTATACCAGGAGTCCTCGGGTTAGGAAAAACGAACCTCAGAGCCGCTACGTTTTTATAACCCAGCTTTACTGATAATTGGCTCTTTATCATGGACTAATTAATATAATGTGAAATTGTATCATACAAGGGAATAAAGCCTACTAATAGTTAAGCTGCGCGTTAAATAGGTTTTCATTCAGTACACCCACCCAATTTCATGCATAAATTAAATCTGTATTTGAGAATACAGTATGACCAACTTGAAAATCAGGACCCTAACTAATTCTTTACAATGAAAGAGCCTACCGAAATCAATGAAAATAGGCCTGGAACAGACCTCAGTCAACGAAGACAGAGTTTTCTCTGTCGACCTCACGCAAGGTTTAACGAATTCCTTTGTCTGAGGTCATCAAAGGTGAGGCGAGGTTTCCATTTCGGAATTTGGTCGACGCGAAGACGGGGGAGGAATGACTGGGTTTGTAGGCCCTACACTAGCTGCAAAGACGAGACTACATACGTGAAAATGTAGAAGTTGAGAAATTCTTTCGTTGAAGAGTTTTATGAGGCCCCGCTACCGCCAAAGCAACTACCGTACGGTTATACAATGAAGGGGGAAAGACTGATCAAAGATCAGGGAGAAATTGTGGGCCCTTTCCCGTTGGGACAACGGCTATAAGGTACGACCTTTTATAGGCAACTGAAAGATCCAACGATTCTCAGCCACTTTTCCCTTTACGGAATAGATGATAACTATGTAATAAGAAAATACTACAAAGAACTGCTTAGTATTTTCTCAATACTGCAATACTCTTAACCAAGTGAAAATTAAGATACTAACCATAGACTAACATTACTAAGGTGACCAGTGTCCTGATTTTCGGCGGAACAGTCCTGCTTTGGAGAAGTGTGTCCCGCTGACGTATGGTGTCCCGAAAATGTCCCGCTTTTCGAGATAAAGCAAAAATGTCCCGCTTTATTAAAATTACTCCCAGTAAGCTATTTCATGAATGGTTATTGACACGCTTCGATTTTTTTTTAACTTACTACACGTAGATGCTATTATAGACTTGCGTGATAAGTTAAAGTCTTAAGTATAATGTTAGAATCCTTATGAATTACTTTATAAAGATAGAGTTTCCCAGCAAGAGTTATTATTATAATATATATATATTTTTTTTTTTAATTCAGACCTTACCACAAACTGGCAATTTAGTTGTCAGTTTGCACACTGGTGGATAAGTGGTAATTTGACTCCGTTTCGTTCTCCCTGATTTTTATTGTTAATATTGTATATACATTTGGTACAACAGAGAATGGAGCATATGTATGTCATATAGGGGCTTGCTTTTTGCTGAAATTAACTGAAATATCTGCTTACAATGCCACCAAAACGTGTTTGAGTATTGCAATTTCAAAATTTTCTCATCCGCGGCAGGGGAACACCACTCCCCATACTGGACCACCCAGTTCGGGGGGGGATTCAAGATATGTCCCGCTTTTAACTTCAAAAAATCTGGTCACTTTATACATTACGCGCGCACAAGCTGTTTGTTGGCCAATATGATACATCACCGCTACATAACGTATCAGGATGCATTAAACTTTGCAAAATTACAAAATAAAACCTTATATGTACGATTAAAAAGGTAGAACTGGCAAGCTAACACATGGAAGCAATTTTACCATTAACTAGCCGTTCTAAATAAGGAAATCGTCAACGCGGTAGGACTCTTTATAAACAAAAAATATATACTAATGAAATTTGATTTTGAATAAAATGAATAGCCATTTGTTTTATATAGGCCTACCTTTCGGCTAGCTTGTCTCGTAGGTGAGAACAGCGGCTAATTGTATTAATTACAAAGTATTTTAGTTTATGAACTAATTGTTTGAACGTTGAAAAAATTACTCCCGAGAAGCTACTGCACAGCACAAGAAAATAGAAGCAGCATGCGAGTTTTGGAAAGTTATACTGCCACATCAAAATAAATCGGCACAGAAAGCTCTTGGTGAGAGAGATGTGTGGTACGAGGTTTGGAAAACCTTTGAACCTTCTGAGGCGCCCTCCGATGCAATTTTGGCTATAGAGAAATGCGATAGTATTGCGTTCCCAATCGTCCATCGACTACTGCAGGTTTTCGCTGTTCAGCCTGTTTCCACAGCTGCGCCAGTGTGTTCATTTTCAAACCTTCGCAGGTTGAAGACATGGCTACGAAATAGAACGAGTGAAGATCGTCTGACAGGATTAGCTTTAATCGCCATGGAGAGAGAGAAGCTAACTCTAGATGATGCGTCCGAAATATTGGATAGATTTGCGAGAAAAAAGGAGAGACGACTCAATTTGTTACTGGAATAAAACGAACGGAGGGCGGTAATGGGATTTTGTCGTGTACCTATTAGGGGTGCACCGATATATCGGTATCGGCCAGAGGTATATCGGCCGATATTATATTCTTGCCGAGTGTGAAACTAATGAAGTATATTAGTTATTATGCTTAATGATTGATAAGGCCTGAAGATCTGAAGGAGGGTGAAAAATAAAAAAAAATTGACATTTTATTAAATTATCGTTTTTATCAAATCATAATAATTGCATAATTTGATAATTTCAAAATAAAAAAAAAGGCTCCTTTTGCTTTACTCTTCAATTAAAAAACAAATACCAAAAACTGAAGTATATTTCTAAAAAGTAAAAACTAATAAGTGAAATTATATAATTTGAGATTTGAATGGCAGAACATCAACTGCTCTCTATGTTCTTGAGTGAACTTATTTCTAGCAGGCTCATAAATATTACCTCCGGTACTAAAAAGTCTTTCACTGCAAACTGATGATAGTGGAGCACTCAAATAGTGTTTGGCCAACATTGGTAATGTGCCTGTTGTGTTCTGGTAATTTTTCCACCATTCGAAGGGGAATATGTTACGAGCAAGATCTGGTAGGCTTAGGTATGTCTCAATTTCATTTAAGCATTTTTTTCGTGTCTCCTGTTGTTTCAGTTGAACTAAAGAAATATTTTTTGAGTGCTTTCTTTTTCTTGAGCTTGAACACCCAGGTTTAACAGAATCTGATTCCATTGCTGATGCTTCTTGTTCTTGAACGAGCTTTTCATGTTTCTGACTTGTCAAAGAATGGCCAAATATCTTCGATTTATTTATTTAATTTTTTTTTTTTTTTAGCCTTTGGTGAAGTTGATGAGCTTGAACTGCCCTCCCCCTCTGTCCCACTACTTTCATTTTCTGACTCCTCTCTCAAGTCTCCTTCTTGGCCAGTGCATTCGTTTCGATTCAAGTTCAAGGTGAAACAAAAAGATTCCCAAAGTAGTCTTTTTGCTTCCTCTTTTTCAACATTGCTCATTAAGAATTTAATTTTGAATCGAGGATCCAGCACTTTGCCAGAATCAATTTTTTGTTAGTTGTGTAGGCACTGAACCTTTGTTTGAATGTTGTTTTCAAATCACCAAGTATGGTTTTAATTCCACTGACATTTTGAACAGCATAATCGAGATAATTTTCCATCACTCTGATAAAAGGTATTATCAGAGAAGCTACTGGTGTTTCGCTACTCATTTCTTTTGTGATATCTTCAAAGTATTTCAGAACCATCACTAATGTTTCAGCTAGTTCCCATTGATTATCATCCGAACATTTGCGTTTCTTTGATGCACAAAATAAGATGACTGCTCTCTTTTGTTCAACCAAACGCTCTAGCATATAGTAAGTAGAGTTCCATCTGGTTTGAACATCCTGGATCAGTGTTGGTAATTTGAGCTAATTCTGAAACTTTTAATAATTCCCTTGATGCACTGGAATGGTTAAAATATCCCACAATATCTCTTGCAATAGCCAGAATGTCAGTGATACTTCTTTGAAGTTTAAAAGTTTGTCCTGTATGCATAGTTGCAAGGTGTGGATAGCACAGCCCAGATGAGATTCCTCCAGTAAAACTTGAACTAGCCGCCAATTTCATATTGCTAGCATTATCTGTAACTAACATGTGTACCTTAGTAATATTGATTTCAAATTCTGTTAAGGATTCTTGGAAAAATTTACATTCTTTCCCCAGTGTGCGATCCTGGGAAATGTGAAACTTTGAGAACTGCTGTTTTCATATCAAATGTAGGAGAAACCCAGTGGGCAGTTAAACTTATAAACGGATACATGCCATGAGTTGCCATCCATATATCAGATGTTAAACTTAAGTATTGTGTAACATGTAGTTGGCCTTTGGAGCTTGATTTTTACTCTATCGTAAGTCATGGGAACAATGTTTTCAGAAAAGTACCGCCTGGAAGGAATGTTTTATCTTGGTTCCAAATGGTTTAGGATTCTCCGGAAACCCAAATCTTCTACCACTGAATATGGCTGGAGATCAGTAGCCATCATTTCACCAATGAGGTAGTGCAATTTCACAGCCCTAGGGATCATTTATTTTCCATTCAAGCTTCTTTTCGAGAACCTCTTTCAATGTTTGTTGTTTAAAACATGTGCCAACCTCTGAGGTTTCCTCACTACTCGCGGATGACTTTATTTGATTTGTTTCAATATTGGGTGCAATTTCAGATTTAGAACTGCTACTGCACTGGATTTGTTCTTCCACCTTTCTACCAAATAGACTTATGGATGGAGTATCTATTTTATCTGATCTGTCGCCCTTAGCAAGATTTTCTACTTTACGGAAAATTGCTGGATGTTTAATTTTCACAGGATTCTTTAGATTTGATGTCATTTTTCTTTTAATGTTACTTCCTCTTGATACAGAAGTACCACATACCTGGCACTTTGCTTCGCTAGAATCAACTAGAACTTCAAAATAAGCCCAAAGAGGACTGGACATTGATTTTGACATGATCAAAACTTCAAAAGACAAAAATCAAAATTTATGCATGCTATTTATAACGGCAAATCATTTAAAATTATCTTATCATTTATCATTTTATCCTATGAATATTTATTATTTATTTATCAGTCTGAAAAGATAAAAAATAAAATTAATTAATACTTATTGCACTTATTTAAAATGTATCATGCATTCCTTAATAGAGTAATGTTTATATAGTAAATCTAAAGTTAGAATTTAAGTTTATATAGTTAATTTTTTTTTTTTTTTTTGTATTGGGGCGTTTACCGCCATTTCCCGCTATATGGTAGCGGATATCATGGCGAGGCGGAATACGAGAAAGAGAAACAGAGACGGAGAAAAGGCACTAGAAAAGGGGGAACAGCGGACTACAGGTGAGAAGCCACCTAAAGCTCAGATAGGATGCGAGATTGGGAGAGGAAGAGGAAAAGACGGTCAAGCGAGAAGAGAGGGCTCTCAGCGAGCATAAGGCGTAAACGTTCGGGGAGGGGGAAATCAGAAAGGAACGGAAAAGCGCGACGACGTACTGACGACAGGGTGGGGCATTCCACAAGGATGTGAGAGACGGTGAGGGGCGACTGGCAGGAGGCGCAACGAGGAGCCTCCTGCCGGAACATAAGATAGCCGTGCGTGAGGCGCGTATGGCCGATGCGAAGCCGCGCAAGGACGACCTCTTTGTGTCTGGAGCGGTGGAAAGAGGACACCCAATATGACAGACGGGGGCGGATGGACCAGAGTTTATTTCCGGTGGTATCGTCCCAGGACTGTTGCCACATGCGATCGTAAAAGGAACGAAAGACCTGCACATAGTCTGAGAAGGGGAGCGGGCGGGGGAGGGGAGGCAGCGAGGCGGCGGACCGGGCTAAGCGGTCCGCCGCCTCATTACCGGAAACACCAACATGGGCGGGAACCCAGCAGAAGGTGACCCGGATCCGGTGAATGGTGTGCAGGACATGGTACTCCTGTTGAATAAGGCGTACGAGGGGGTCCGGGGAATCATAGCGCTCGAGCGCCTGAAGGGCGCTCAGCGAGTCCGAAAAAATGGTACAGGAGGACCGCGAACAACCCGATACCAGACGGAGGGCTTCCAGAAGGGCAAAGAGCTCCGCGGAAAAGATGGAGGCCTGAACCGGCAGGGGGATACCACGGGAGGGAGGTGACAATGACGGAGAGAAGACGGCGGCCGCGACACCTGCAGGGGAGCGCGAGCCGTCGGTGTAGACGGGAACGTCGTCCGAATGGACGGGAAGATGGGCCAGAAAAGAAGACCGGAGGACGGCAGGAAGAGACTCCTTACGCAGGCCACGGAGCGCCTGGCAACGGCAGATAGGGGTGGTCCGCCAGGGGGGGCGACAGATCGAAGGAGAACGGCAGAATAGAGGGTGGGGGGATCCCCAGGGACGAGAAAATCTCGGCCAGAGAGGCAGCGAAATGCCACGTGTCAGGCCGGGGTAGCGCCTGGGAGATCGCGGAGAAGAGTAGGGACTTCGGGAGGCGGCAGATGCGAAGGTAGCACTTCGCCATGAGAAGGCCCCGGCGAAGGGGCAGGGGGGGGGGGTGTCCACAGTCCACCTGAAGACTAGCGACAGGGGACGAGCGGAAGGCACCCGACGCCAGGCGAAGGCCACGGTGGAGAAGAGGATCCAGCATACGGAGTGCCGGAGAGGAGGCGGAACTGTAGACCACACAGCCGTAGTCGACACGGGATTGCACCAGGGAGGTGTACAGGCGCAGCAGAGTACGCCTGTCCGCCCCCCAGGTCGTATGGGACAGATGACCCAAAAGGGAGAGGGTGCGGCGAGATGTTTGCCGCAACCGCCTAAGGTGTGGAACCCAACCGAAAAATCCGTCGAGGGTCATACCCAGGAATCTAACGGATGGGACGAGGGGAAGAGTGCCGGCAAGGGTAAGAGCGAAGGTATGCGACAGACGGAGGCGCCGAGGACGGAAAAGCATACTGGAAGACTTAGAGGGTGAGAAAGCATAGCCAACCGAGGACGCCCAGCGAACCACCGCATTGATGGCTAGCTGGAGCCGACGTTCAGCCAAAGACGGGAGGCGGCCAGAGCAATAGATAACCAGGTCATCGGCATAGAGGGAGCTACGAACGGATGTAGGCAGGACCGTAGCGACTGTGTTCATCACGAGTGAGAAACACAAGACGCTAAGGACACTACCCTGAGGGACACCCTCCTCCAACGGAAAGCGGTCAGAGAGGGCAGAACCGATGCGGACGCGGAAAGAACGGGCGGACAAGAAGTTACAAATAAAGGAAGGGAGAAAGCCTACGAAACCCAGGGAGCGTAAGCAGTCGAAGACCGCGCTCCGCCGGGTAGTATCGTAGGCCTTCTGGAGGTCGAAAAAGACGGCGAGTACAAATTGACGCCGGGAGAAAGCCTCCTGCACGTCATGGCTAAGGAGAAGGAGGGGGTCGGTGGTAGACCGGAAGCGCCGGAAACCAGCCTGGGTAGCAGGGTACTGGTGACTCGCCTCCAAGGTAAAGGACAGCCGCGAGGCGACCATCGCCTCCATCACCTTGCAGGCACAGCATGTTAGGGAAATGGGGCGATAGTTCGACGGGAGTGAGGGGTCTTTATCGGGCTTCGGGATGGGGACGACGATGGACTCACGCCATCGGTCCGGAAATGAACCCTCCAACCAAATCCGGTTATAGAGGTCCAGTAGAAAGCTGAGAGCAGAGGGGTGGAGATGCCGTAAAAGGTCATAAGGGATATTATGGGCGAGGGCGTCGGGGGCGGAGGGCCTCCCGAAGCTCTGTCATGTGGAAGAGGTGATTATAGGGGTCATTCCTATGAGGTGGAAATTCCGGTGGGTCGCGGCGGGAGGGGGGAATCGGAACTGGAGATGGCTGCAAAGTGCGCCGCGAGTGCATTCGCGACGGCCTCCGGATCGGACACGAACTCATCGTCCCCGACCCGAAGCACCGGGGGTCGAGGGGGGACACGGGTCCCCTCAAAGCTACGCACCTTGCGCCAAACAGTCAAGGGGGCAGTCGAGGAGGAGATCCCGGACACGTAACTCCGCCAGGAGGTACGCCGGGCCAGTTTCAGGACCCGACGGGCCACTGCCTTCAGGCGCTGAAATTCTATCTTGTGCTCCAGCTGGCGGGTCCGGTAGAAGCGGCGGCCGGCACGGCGCCGCTCCTGAACGGCATGGGAGCACTCTGGGGTCCACCATGGGACGCTTCGCGGTCTGGGGGAGCCAGAGGTACGGGGATGCAACTGGCGGCAGCCGAGAGGATCTTACTCTCGAGGAAGGCGAGGGCCTCATTGACGGAGGGAAAGGCAGGAATTGATGGCGAGATCGCCGTGCCCCTCGCGTATGAGGCCCAGTCTGCTCGGGCGAACAGCCAGCGCGGGCGGACAGAGGTGGGGGGGAGGAGACGGGTCGGGGTAAGACACACTGGAAATGGTCACTGCCGGAAGAATCCGGCAGGACCTCCCAGGTGAACTCAGTCACGATTTCGAGGGAAACCAGGGAAAGGTGATACAGGTGAAACTGTCATGGGCCGAGTGAAGGCAGGTTGGGGAGCCATCGTTCAGAAAGGTGAACTCGAGCTCGTCCATAAGGGAGAGAAGGGTCCCGGAGAGAAAGGTGGAGCAAACGTCCCCCCAGGCCGGGTCCCGACTGTTGAAGTCCCCGAGAATCAGAAAAGGGCGGGGAAGCTGGAGAATTAGGTCACGGAGAGAATCGGGTGGAGGGCGTACGTTAGGGGAGAGGTAAAGAGAGCAGACCGTGAGCTGGCGCCCCAAGAAAAGGCGCACGGCCACAGCTTGCAGGACTGTACGGAGCGGGAGGGGGCGGAAAGGGACGGAGCGGTGCACGAAGACCGCGGCGCCCCCCCTCCCCGCCCCATCGAGAGGCGGGGAAGGGAGCCCGCAGTAACCGGACACTCGAGGGAGGGAACGGGATCCCAGAATCGTCTCCTGAAGGCAGAAACACGCCGGACACCTGGAGGCCAGGAGAGAGGAGAGACTCTCGAGGCCCACCAGGAGCCCGCGGATGTTCCACTGCAGGAGCGAGGTATAGGGAGGGGTAGGAAGGTCAGCGTAAAGGATGATTATGGGGTGGGTGGGCCGATCGGGCGGCCGAGATTAAAGAGGGAATCGGAAAGCCCCGGAGTTCAGTGAGGGACGCCGAACGAGGGCGAAGGCGAGGGTCCCCCCGACGAGGGGGCGATGTGGAACCAGACGCCGGCAAGTCCTCCAGAGGAGGAGTCTCCCGGACGTCCGGGGGAGAGCGATGCAGAGAAGGGGATGTGAGAGGTATCCAGAATGCCCCTCCCTTCACCGGAGGTGTGGGGGAGGCAGGACTACGAGGGGGAGTGGAAAATAACCTCACCCAGAGGCATTGGCAGGTCGAGGAGAGAGATGGGGCGGGTCAAACGCGGGGGCGTGCACGTCCCACCCACGCCGACCAGGGGGGCGAGTTCCCCCTCCAGTGGGTCCATCGACCGGGCCGGAGAGGGGTGTATCTCAGCCCCCACCACGAGGGCCGACGGGGACCCCAGGGGGGAGCGTGCATAACGGTTGCGCAGTGGGGACGGTGAGGACACCGGGGCGGTAGGGCGAAGGGGGCGTTTGTGTTTAGGAGAGGAAGGTGATGCGAGACTTATGGCGTCGAACCTTTCGGGGTCACCACTGGCGCGGCGCTTGCGGCCCCTATCCCTCCGTCGTGCGGCCCGCGTGGGTGACGGCGGGTCACGATCCGGAATGGGGGTGGCCGAAGGCGCCGGTGGAGAGGGCGTAGAAGGGACAGGGGGGGTTGCCGACGAAACATCGGCGTTCGCGGAGGGAGCACGTGGGGACGCGCTGGTAGTACGGGGAGCCGCGGTAGGAGTCCGCTGGGCGGCAGAGGATGGACTGGGAGTAGCGGACACGGTGGGTGGAGGCGCGTTGGGAACCGCCGGTGAGGACGGGGTCCGGGAACGGAGAGCCTCGGCGTACGAGGCACCACGCCGGGCCTCGCCGCCACGCAACCGCTCCCGCGCCTCCCGAGCACTGAGAACTCTGATGAACAGAGGGCCCGAACCTCCCTTTCAAAGAGGAAGGACGGGCAAGAGCGGGATGAAGCAGGGTGTGGTCCATGGCAGTTGGTGCAGGAAGGCGGAGCAGTACAGGGCAAGGGGTGGGGAGGGCCGCCGCAGCGGACACACAACGGGGCCGGCTGACGGCAGGAGCTGCTCACGTGGCCAAACCTATTACACTGAAAACAGCGCGTAGGATCTGGCACGTATGGTCGTACTGAGAATTCGCACGCTCGTCTCTCACCAAAGCCCCAGAATACCGAAACGGGGGCACCAGTGAGTCGAAAGTGAGGAGCAGGCGAGGAGAAGGGGCAGTTGGGGACCGCGATCTGTCGGGAAAGCGGTACACCCTCACAACACCCTGGGAGGCGAGGTCAATCTGGAGGTCTTCCACCGGGATGGGTAGAAGACGAGCAGCGTAAATTGTGCCCTGGCACTGATTGAGGCGGGGGTGGGGAGTCACCGTGATCCCGCAGCCCAGGACATCGGGGATAGCGAGCAGAGAGGAGGTTTCGGCAGAGGAACGCGACCTTATCAAAATGGAGCCATCCCTCTGAGGCCGAAGGTCAAAACGCGCCGTCCCCGTCTTCCCATGGATCGCTCGAAAGAGACGTTCGTGGTTAGTGGGGAGGGGCTTGGAGGAGGAGGGGCGGAGGACGAGGAACTTGTCCATCGTCCTAAGGCCGAGTGAAGCCGTCTGGCCAAACACCACCGGAACTTCGAGGGGGCGAGAAGACGAGAAAGGCGGACGGCGACGTCGGGTCCCACGTCCCCCAGGGGCCGAGGGGGCCGGGGGCGATGAGGCCCGACCGGAGTGGGAGGCGACCGGAGTGGGAGGCGACCGGAGTGGGAGGCGACCGGGGCCGCGGGCCTCCCACCTGAGGGCGAAAAAGCAGGTGGGTCCCTATCGGGACGTGGAATATGGGGGGATCCAGGGGTCGGGGGGTCCACTGCAGGGTCGGGGGTCCACTGCCGGGTCGTCAACGAGGTCCATTAGAGTTGTAAGTGTTTCCATAGAAAATTTTTATTGTAGTTTCGCGCCCGGGGCCGCGGGAACCGATTACCCGGGCCCAAGGGGACCAACGCACGCCGGCGGGGGGTGGGTGCCTCGTCCATGCAGGTACCCCCGTTTCAAAAGGGGCCCTTGCAGCGTCGAGAGTTCTCCCCCGCCGGCAGCAAAAGACCAAGGCCCCCCCAGGGTCCCAGGCCTGGGCACCCTACCAGCCAACTTAGTCCGGCCCCGGCCATGGGGCGAGACCCCCCCACGATCAGCCCCGGCAGCCCACGGGGCGCGCGAAGTGAACAGAGAAAGCAGAAAAAAACAGAGGGGGCAAGGAAGAGGGTAAAGAGGGGAAGACGAAGAGGGGCTGTAGGATAGCAGGGTATGCTAAAGTCCACTTCGCAACCGGGCGGGGACCCGGCAGGGCCCCCAGCCGCGGGCTGACCCCCTCGCCACATGTAGCAGGAGCCCGCGGGCGATCCACCCCAGAAAGACCGCCCGCGGGGAGGGGGAATTTTTTATTATATTATTTATTATATTAATTGGATAATAGTCTTAGGAAGTCCGAAATAAAAACTCTAAATTGCCAGAGTGCACATTTAGTGATAAATAAAAATATGAATTGAAATTAATTTAATAAAAACTATTTTTCTAGTTTAGTTAAATTAGGTTAGGTAAAGATATATCGGTATCGGCCAAATTTGTATATCGGTGCACCCCTAGTACCTATATGTAAATTGCGTATTTACTAAAGTATTCGATTTTGATTAGTAAAGTAATTGGTATTTGATAAAGTACATATTATTTTGTCAAGTAACCCCTAAATTATTTTTCCACGCGATTATCCTGTTTACAATTTTATATATGTTAAACAGATGTGCGTTTCTTCCGTCTCAACTGATGTAGCTGTTTCTGTATCCGTTTGACTTGCCTTACGCGAGTTTCATTTGGATCTCTTCTAATGATTTCGTTATTCATAGATATGTTATACTCTTAAACGTGTATACAATAAATAATTGTATGCATGAAATCAATAAATGTGTGAATAAAATAGTTACTTTCTTTGTTAAATATGAAAACTATAGGATCAATACTCTATTTCAAATTTCAGAAAATACAAGTAATTACATCATAATATAGCTTACATTGCACCAATGTGACTGTCCTATCCAAACTTTTGTTGGAAAGGGTACACATTTCATGTGGATGGCTGTATAGTGGCTGTTCAAAAATGGCAGTTGTACTGACATTTTCAGACAGTTTTTACACAAAATAAGCTTAAAATACGCTGACTTACGGGGCTCCGCCCCGGACCCCGCTGGAAACTCCTCCAGACCCCCTAACTGTATGGGCTCACCCGATTCATTACGGAACCTGACGAAGGTAGCTCAAATTCGCCCCCCGCTTGGGACATTCCTGGCTACGTTCCTGATTCCCAATACAGTACAGTACTTCGAATAATTTTTATGAACGTTCATACAATACGTTACTATGATACAGTTCAGTCAATGACCAATTGCAGTCTCGTGCGCCACTGACAAACTACTCGAAGTGTTTCCTTCGAACTCGTTTCATGCTGTTAAAATGTACTCTCGAAATTGATTGACATCCTGAATATTTTGTCTGTAAACTTTGTCAACTAAACGTCGCCACTGGTGCACGAGGCTGCAATTGATCAGTGATAATAATGGAGGACACATTGCTCACTTGCTGCATTATTTTGTTTGTTTTTGTTCATTGTAAAATTGTTTAATGTTCAACTCTAAGTCTCTAATTACTCTCCCTGTCAACTTTATTTTAACAACTATTGTTCATGTACAACTTGTAAAGAGACTACTCATTCGACTTAAATAAACTACATTTCATTTTAAGGACAATGTTGACTTAAGAGATTAATACTATTTCGGTTTCATTTAGTTATCCCTGGAATTGGGGTTTTGTTGGCCCTGTTAAAAAGGTGGCTACTTTTTTGGCGCGCGCGCGCGCATATATATATATATATATATATATTATATATATATATATATATAATGTGTGTGTGTGTGTGTGTGTGTATATTTATTTATTATGCCGCCTCGGTGTGGTGTGGTTAGCGTCGCTGACTACGAATCGATCTGCCTTGGGATCGAGACCCGGTGACGGCAGGCAGCGCGCAGCAAAGCAGCTGTTTATCCTTCCACACAAAGAAATTGGTTGGTAGATAAATGGGTATCCTGGGTAGCCTAGTGGTTAAGACGCTGTGCTGCTGGTTGGCGTGATTCGGATTCCACGTTAAACTGTAGGTTTAAGGGGAGTGACAAGTTTGACCGTCAGAATAAACAATTCGGGCGGAAGCAAAACCAAGGTTTTTATATATATATATATATATATATATATATATATATATATATATATATATAAAATTGTGTGTGTGTGTGTGTGTGTATTTCTCTCAAGCTATTCTTGCCTGAAGCCTGAAAAAGGCCCGAGTGTTCTGACAGTTTTTAACGTTAAAAATAATATAAAGCTGTAAGGAAAACAATATCTGATAGCAAAACCAGACACAGTGGTGTCCCTAAAGAACTTTTTGGTACACAATTGCTATCTTAATTTACAAGTGATATCTGCTGATTGGGCTCAAACATCAAAATTTCTTTATCCCTCAAACTGGTAAAGATAAAGTGTTGTAGGCATAACACAACTAGGCCCAGCCTTTCACGTCCTCAAAATGACATCCATTGGGTTAAATTTTACCAACCTAATTAAACAAAAGTGCATGATTCATAAATACAGAAGCCTTATCAGGCACCCACTTCATACAATTCTTTGAAGACTTACTATTCTCTAAATCTTATTACCACCGACTACCCCCCCCCCCCCTCAAACGGGAAACGAAACTTATAAATATCCCAATCTATTTTATGCAGATCTGTATTATTATTATTTTGTAATTTAGATTCAGTCGTAGTTTAAACTGAAACCAAAATTCCTATAACTGATAACTTCACCTAAGTAACTGAAGCAGTACAGAAATCTATTAGCTAATTCACGAACTGGTTGCGAGGAAAACCCTCACTCAGTTTACCCCCGTCTCAGCCCCCTTTTCCGTAGGTTGTGGTTCTACCACTATCCCCCGTTTTCCCCCTCCCGCAATAATGTAATGAACCAATGACCTTCGTGTAAGATGTATTCCTGTCTTGGAACTCCCACTGGCCCATCTGGTGTACCTTTTGAACACGTTTTAATGAGGAATGAGAAAGTAAGAGTTTCTTCATTTAGCTTTTGTTTATTTACGAGTCACGATTTATACTCGAGCTTTTAATAATCTTATTTGTACAACAAACATTACACAATACAATGCAGGAAGCCTACATTACATCTTGGTCGAATTATGCATTTAATGTTATGATTGAATCGCAGACCATATATATATATTTTTTTTTTTCATGTAGTTGTGCAGAACTGAAATCACGAGAAATGCTTTAAAGTTTAAACAGTCACTAACTATTACGATGAAACTAGTAACGAAATAAGTTCTACCTACGGATTACGTTTAACCTGTCATTCTTTATAACGTGTAAAAATAATTCAGATGATTGAGCCCCTAAATAGAACCGAGCAACATTACGTTTACCCCGACCCGCCTTCTTTAATATAACTCTTAAAAGCTAAAAAGTTCGAGATAGAAACGAATGTAGGTTTGCTTCCACGCTCCAGCGGCTGAATTTGCCCCAAAGTCTTTTCAACAATTTCCGCTGAACTGTCACAAGAATAATAATCATTTCAGAGATTGAGCTCTCTTCACGGAAGGACTGCACCCAACGACCAATATGCAAAAATTATTTAATCCAGGCTATTTTTTACCATTTTAGGCATCGACAAATAATAGCTACATTCAGTGTAATTTTCATGACAACGTATGGGCGGATGTGAGAAGTTCTGGTATAGCTCTGATCACAATTATTTTTGCTGGCAGCCATGCTTATGACTAGCATGTTTTAGTGTATCGTAGCACATAAATTCCCTTTCAATGTAAACGCAAAATAAGGGCATGAGAAAGAATTTTAAAGATAGCTTCAATTTAATGCTAAGGCAAATTTTATGGGTACTATATACAGGGTGTCTGCAAAAGGATTGTAAAATTCAGTTTATTTCAAATGAAATTTATAAGATTCTTTTGCGCACACCTTGTATATATGGCAATAAATTAGTCAAAAGAATTCAACTGTAAAAAAAAAAATTATGACCCGAAAAAAATAACGAGTTTGCATGATGTCAGAAATGGTAATTAAGAGTTACAGCACACGGGAAAAAAGTATTTGATCTAGAAAAAGTGCCCGAGAGTTACCTTACACCGGTATGTAGCTTATTTCCTATTTTATTGAATGGGGTCATGGGATGGGTGCAGGGCTACTTCTAAGCCAATTTTAGTGGTGGGTTAATTTTGATTTTTTATCACAAGTAACACAAATAGAATCAAATGTATATGTTAATACATATTAGGGTTTCTCAACCGGGATCCCTGGCAGAAAATGATAACCTTAAATCCTGGGACAAGCGGAGCAAATCCCGTGATTTCCCAGGTTTTACAAAGTATTTTAAAAACCAGGGCTGTGGAGTAGAGTCGGAAGTAAATTCATTGATAGAGGAGTCGGAGTCGGTAAAAATGGACCGACTCCGACTCTTTTTTTTTTTTTTATGATGTACTTTATATTGGTTCAGGTTAAAGCTCCTAATAGGAGCTTTAACCTCCTATCTTGCATTATAGTTATTTTATGATGATTCCCCTACATCATGATCTTTCTAGGAGCTTTTCCTGCATATCACTAATTACTGTTGATTTTCTTTTCAGAAACGCCATAATGGCATAGCTACAACCATTAAGACTTAAATTTAGAGAAATTGAGCTTAAAAAGTAGCCTGATGATTCACTTGGTAGTGATGAAATGCCATTCTGGGTTAATATAATCAAAGTATATTTTATATTATTATTTAGAGACAGGAGTCGGAGTCGGCCCTTCTAAAATTCTAGGAGTCGGAGGCTTGGTCTACCGACTCCACAGCCCTGCTAAAAACGCTATTTCAAATAGTTTTACGTTAATATGCTATTTTATCTAGAAAATACAAACGAAGACTATGACAAGTTTATAATAGCACGAATCACGTTGCGTTGTACAAATCGAATAGTGACTATAATATGCCATGTATGATGCTGTGCATGTGTGATATGACTGGTATTTTTGATGACTGACTGACTGAAAGCCAGTTATTTGATTTCCCTGAGCGAACATTTTGAATTTTAGTGGATTTTAATTTAGATTATTATTTTCAATTCAGTGGGACACCTTTCGCTATTTTTTTTTTTTTTTTTTAAACTAAAAATGAGACTTAGATAAAAGGTGTTATGTTCGTATAAATTACATTATGATTTATTTTTGTTGATGTGCAAATCTGTAAATTAGCATTGTAGGCATAGCCGCCAAGGCTACATACCGTATTTATGCGTTTGTAGTGTGTGGAAACTCTGCCTAGGCTCTATCCTTTACTATATTTATCATTATTGTGTTAAAGTATTTATATATTTATATTTAATATTAACTAACTACCGATAATCTAGATTTATCGAATGCTTAAACATTTTAAGACTATTATCCTTATTTTTTATAAACCGGAAATCCAGGGACCCCAGGACGATGACTGATTTTGTCTCGGAAAACCGGGATAGTGAAAGCCCCTGAAAACGAGAAACCCTAATGTATATATACTCATACTCTTATTTTATTTTAGTACGTGGGTGAAATCTTTCTATACGTGGCAGGTGGGTGGGCCGTTGCCCACGTACAAAAAGATTTCACCCACTACTAAAATAAGAGCACGTAATACGAGTATATTATAACCATACGAGTATAAATGCAACAAATACATTTGATTTGATTTGTTATCATATACAAAAAGAAAAGATATTTTAACCCAACCACTACAATTGTCTTAGAAGTAGCTCTGGGTGGGTGTAGTGTGTTTCCTCACTGAGAGTTGTATATGAACAAGTGAAACCTTGCCGTGTCTGTCTATTTCAGTTGAAAATTCTTTTCTATTTTTATAACTAGACAAAGCATACTACTTACATTACCTCCTACTTCCCCTAGAATTATATCGATTGGACTATGTGCAGTTTGTTGGTCAAACGATTTAGAAGTACTATACGTACCCTACTTGCACTTGGAGGGGAGAGAGAGAGATGGGTGGGGGAAAACAGGGGGATCAAAAACTGCCGATACCGATTAATCGGCACATTCTTCGCATTGGGAAGATCACCACATATCTATTTTTTATCGAAAATTGAACGCATAAGAATTCCTGTAAAGTTAGGCCAATCCTAGGTCTTGTATACTTTGAAAACTTAGCGAGTGATTGGGGTCACTATGTCTGGCGTCGAACATCGAAGTTATTGACGCCAGAGTACTATTACAGGTAAAACTGTATAGGTAGGAAGTTATTAATTTCTTAACTCACGTTATTATTCCAGCTTTAGAATTCGAACAACAGTATTCCTTTAACAAAAGTAGTGTACATTATTCTGCAAACAATTGCAGGAAATAAATATAAATAAAATGTACGTGTGTGTGTGTGTGTGTACAAACACACAAATGTCCTCACCAAGAGGGCAACACCTGCTCCCGTCAATCAGCGAAGTAAAGCGACTTCGGGTCTGAGGAGGGTTTGGATAGGTGACCGTCCTCTGCGCTCAAATGTGGCGACCCACGGTTCAGATGCACCTACACTCGAGGTAATGGGTCCCCAACGTTACACTAGCAAGATTTGAATGAAATTTTATAATTACCTCAAGTGCAGGGGGGCCAGTACATAAAATACCTCCGAACGCTAAAGTGTTGTGTTCCCTCAAGCATTGAAATATACGACAGGATGTACTAACTTTTACAATGTGGTTAGCTGCCTCGCTTTTTACTAGTGATGGGTTCGAATCCTGGTACATACAAGTAAAATTGTAGGTATTCATGTATAGCCCAATAGCCTACCTACACACAATTATATATATATATATATATATATATGATGAATTTCACAAACACGAAGTGAATGAATGCTGCAAACCCAAGGAAAAAGAAAAATGATTCCAAGGCCTTTCGTGTATTCAGAGCTATTGATTCCCTGACGAGGTGTAGCTCTGAATACACGAAAGGCCTTGGAATCGTTTTTCTTTTTTCCTTGTGGGTTTGCAGCATATATATATATATATATATATATATATATACAGGGAATGTGTAACTAGGGATTTCATGAAATCCCCAAAATGTTCAGGGATTTCATGCAAGATTAAGTCGTGATATTTTTGTTAGTTTTAACAAAAATATCACGACTTAACCTAACCATCGTCAAGGGCGTACAGTTGACATTACCAGGCATTCGATAATTTTTTTCCGTAGGTTTAACTAGAGCATGGTTAATCATTTTTAGGAAAGTGATGAATGATGAAATTTTCTAATTAATCAGTGACTAACTGATTAAAAATTAATAAAAATTAAATACTTCTGAAAGAGTAAGCTTTGTTTCTATTGCGTGAGATAAGACCGAAGAAAACATTTTGCTCAAACATTTAGTTTGCTTTAGTTCAAGAAATCAGGCATGGGCGGATTAGACAGAACTTTTATACACGCAAAAAGGTGCCAAATTCAAATGATACATTACAAAATTTAAGGTAAAATGATGCTGAAAGTACGAGAAAAATTAATCATTTCTCATAATTAAAAATATTTTTTGATTAATTAATGATTAAATGCGAAACATTAACTGATTAATCATAACCATATTAATGAAAATATCAACTTAACCTTACACGAAATCCCTGCACATTTTAGGAATTTCATGACATCCCTAGTTACAGATTCCCTGTAGCACATATATCGACGCGCTATGGGGGCCAGGTACTCCGGCACTGCAATGGTTAATTTGCCTGTTTAGTATGAGCAACAGTTTTTTTTTTAATCGAGTCTCATCTCCAAGGTGAAAATTGTACCACCCTCAGTTACTCTCTTTAAGCAATGCCCTTCTTCGGTGTTTGTCTCACCGAACCTTTTTAGTTTTCGAATTACACTAAGTTTGTCATTGTACAATTGGTATATATCGCTTACCCTTCTTTAATTTAAGGGCACGTTTGATTGGTAACCGTCCCTTCAAAATAGGAGTTTTTGTAGAACTTTATTCTGACATCGATGACTTTCATATTCCGTATCCAGTTTTCAAATTTAAAAACAAAGGATCAATAAAAGAAAGCCACCCCCAAAGGGGTCGGGGGTGGCATTGTTTACTAGAAACTCTTGGGGGTGGCTTTCTTTCATTGATCCAAAAACAAAATGCATTCAAATAAACGAGTCAAGGTAAATTCAGACTATTTTGACCCAAATTTAATGTTTATTTATTACAAAGGAAATTTCACAATTAAATCCCATCTCTAACAAAGCAAATGCGACGACTCGAATTAAAAAAAAAAAATAAAACATTCAGAATTTTCTTCAAAAGTCACAAATATTCTTTCATATATACAAAGTTAAAAATCAATTGGCGTTCAAACGAGCTTAGTCAAAATTTTGAAGTTGAGTATAGCAAAATGCACACGGAACCACGAGATTCCATGCGAAATGAAACAGGGGGGGGGGGGGGGGGGGGGGGGGGGGGGGGGGGGGGGGGGGGGGGGGGGGGGGGGGGGGGGGGGGGGGGGGCCGCTCAACAACTAACTGTATAACTACACTGATCAGTGATCATGATTGATTTTCCCTTGAAGAGAGTTGGTTCTTTCTAGACCAGGGTTTCTTAACCTTTTTAGGCTGCGATCCAAATTCTGGTCTCGGGGCTAGCTCGGCGACCAATGCCTTCAAACAGTTTCTTTCGTAATAGATAAAATAAATAATGGTAAAATGATTAAGGATAACATAAATAAATGATAAACGACAATTTAATGACCCAAGTTTGGATCGCGACCCACAGGTTAAGAACCCCCGTTCTAAACCAATGGAAAAGGTTGGTACAAATGTCTACTTAGCACTCGTAGAACAAATTTTCTCGAGTTTCAGAGATGTTTAGTCTACAGGTTATCCGGAAGGCACCGAATTGGTGCGTAATAAAAAAGGATGATTGGGGTTGTTTAACCTCCTTCGCAACATCTAAGGTCATATGACGGAGGGGACCTACGGCTTTACGTGGGATCCGAACCACGGGTCGCTACATAATCTGAACGCGGAGGAAGGACGGTCTCCCATCCACCTACTACCCAAACCCAATATCGCTTAACTTCGTTGATCAACGGGAAGCGGCGTTGAGACATTGGCTACGAGGTAGCCCGAATTGGTATGTATTTTCGGAAATTAAAGATTCCATGAAATGGTGGATTTAAAGAAAAATTAAAATCAAAGAATTGAGAGAACGTTTGAAAAGAAAAGTTACTAAAAGATCAAAATTTATCCCACGCCACAGAAAGATCACCATGAGATGATCATCATAATAGTGTCATACATTTACCCAAAGCTACAGTAAGTAACGGAGGTTTTTTAATAACTCGCCATACAAAATAGAGTATTTAAAATCTCTTATAAAATGATAAATCAGCGGTAGCCGAGGTGAGGGAAGGAATTTATGTAGAAGTTTGTCTCATGTGGTGACGCCACAAGAACTTCGTTTCGCTTCTGCTCGAATTGTTCATTCTGACGAAGAATTCAGAACTGGCAATTTTTATTAAAGTTTCATACTTTTAGTACTCTTAGCCACTTAAATGGATTTCCTTTTGTTCTACCCATCACCCGATAGATATATATATATATATATATATATATATATATATATATATATATATATATATATATACGCGCGTGCACACACTACCAGTCAAAAGTTTAAGTACACCTACTAATTTTCCAATGTTTTGCTGCTTAGCTCATGACCAACTTCAAATGTAAACTTAATTAACAGGTACTAGAGATGAATTTGCTTACCTGGCTTTCACATTTTATGCTTCAGTGCATCTGCCCCTATGCAGCATGTTGTAACACAAACTTCTTCAAAATGTTAATTTACGTCTAGCACGCAACTTAAAATTAATGCCATTAGCTCTGCACAAATGTCCAAAAACAGTTTAAAAGTCTTTACTGGGGTAGTGTGTTTCTTCAGGAGTATGTTAATACACGTGTTCAGTTATTAATATGCATTGCAGGTCTTTACATATAAAATCTTTGCAGAGGAGCTAACGGTGTAGTTTAAGGTATATTTCTGTTTCGAAAAGCAAAAATGGGTGCCAAAGCTTAGTTAACAACAGAAAAAAAGACAGTCGATTGTAACTGAGAAATGAGGGCCAATCACTGAGGCAAATTGCAAAAAAATTGGAAGTTTCTGTGAATGCGGTTGCTTGTGGCATTAAACGGTACGAAGAAACTGGTCGAAATAAGGACAGAAAAAGGTCAGGGCGACCAAGAACCACAACAGAATCAGAGGACAAGTATATCCGAGTCACCAGTCTGTGCAACAGAGGCCTCGCAGCACCTGAAATCAAAGCCCAGCTGAACAAATCCAGAAGTACAACAGTTTCAACATCAACTGTTCAGAGAAGACTAAGAGAGGCAGGATTAAAAGGACGAACTGCAGCAAAGAAACCAATGCTGAGACTCCAGAACAAAAAGAAAACGCTAGCCTGGGCTAAAAAAAAAAAAAAATGGACTGTTGAGCAGTGAAAATTTGTCCTTTGGCCTGACGAATCAAAGTTCCAAGTTTTTGGATCCAAACGCAGAGTATTTGTGCGGCGCAGAGCAGGTGAAAGAATGACACAGCAGTGTGTTGTGCCAACAGTGAAGCACGGTGGAGAAAGTGTGATGGTCGCGTGGCTATCACATCATTTTGCATCGCCATGCCATCCCATCTGGACTACGACTAGTTGGCCAACAGTTCATAATGCAGCAAGACAACGATCCTAAACACACTTCCAAGCTGTGTCAAAATTACCTGAAGCAGAAAGAACACGGCAACGTCAGCTCTCAGTTATGGAATGGCCAGCACAGTCCCCGGATCTGAACCCCATCGAGATAATGTGGGATGAACTGGATCGACGAGTGAAAGCCAAGCAGCCATCCAGTGCTCAGAAGCTCTGGGAACTCTTACAAGAGTGCTGGCAGCAGCTTTCACCAGACTATCTTCTTTCTCTTGTTGAGCGCATGCCTCGAATTTGTTCTGCTGTAATTGCTGCTCGAGGAGGCTATTTTGACGAATCTAAAATTTAGACTGCTTTTGGTAAATTGTCTTGATTTGTTGTTAAGTTCCAATGTTTGTACTTATGAATGTGTGTCATGATAACTTACTTAATAAATAAAAATATTTAAACAAAATTTGAAGTTTATGAATATTTCAGGATGTACTTAAACTTTTGAGATGGGTGTGGTGTGTGTGTGTGTGTGTGTGTGTGTGTGTGTGTGTGTGTGTGGTGTGTGTGCACATATCAGTCAATGACTAAAATCAGGCAACTAAAAACCCTACTGAAATTCAGGCAATGTGTCAAATCCTCAATTTACTTGGTACCTGATTAAACCTAACCTAGCCATGAATTTTTAGGCAACATATTGGGGAATACCAATGGGCATACACATATGCAGCATTACCAGAAAGGTTAGGTTAAGCAAGGTTAAGTTTTGTGTATCACGAATTTGACTGACTGAATTTTAGTCAATTTATAAATTGCCTAATTCTACATATTGACTAACATATACAGGGTGATTCATAAATGTGTTTCATAAATAGCAGGGTGTATTCTTGAGACAAAAGTAAAGAAAAAAAAAAAGACAATATAAACACAGGTCGAGAAACCCGTACGTTTTGATATAGCACACGACGGAAAAACGAAACTCCTAAAGATTTTTTTACGTTTTATGCACGTCGCACCAGTGACTGACACTCAAAAATTCTCTCAATATTGCGGATCGTTTCGCAATTGTCTCGAACTCGTTGCCACAATTGCTCACGTGCTCGGATTTCTGTAACAAACTAGGCTTTTTAAGTGACCCCCACTCCCCACACAAGTATTAATAGAGAGGATTTAAATCTGGTGACTGAGGGGTGGGGCCACGGAAAAGGACACAGCATAGAGATACTCTCTTTAGGAGTTTCATTTTTCTGTCGCGTGCTGTAGCTCGAAACCTACGGGTTTCTCGACCCGTTTATATGGTATTTTTTCTTTACTTTTGTCTCAAGAATAGACCGTGCTATTTATGAAATTTATGAATCACCCTGTATATGATAAAGGGTGCTTGCAACATCGCAGCTGATTATACTTTTACACAGCAACTACATTTTTAAAAGCTGATCACCCTGTAGTTTTTCACTGATAAAATCATGATTACGATTTTAATTTAATAATAATAAGATAGCATCTTCCCTATTATAAGATAAGTCTTGAATGGGAAAATCATTTATAATCATTCGCAAAAATAGCACCAACAGATTATACAGACAGACATCTCTTACAAAACTAAGGTTTTACTGAAACGAATGAACACGCTCAAATCGTATCCATCAGCCTGAAAATTTAAATCTCAACGCGACAGACAGAGATTTTTTTTTTTAATTGGGGTTGTTTAACCTCCTTCGCAACATCTAAGGTCATATGACGGAGGGGACCTACAGCTTTACGTGGGATCCGAACCACGGATCGCTACATAATCTGGGCGCAGAGGACGGTCGGAGCTATTGAAGAATAGGGACCCCAGCCTTCTTTAGTTAGCTTTATAAGGCTAACTAACCAAAATATCATGACCTAACTTAACCAATCGTCAAGGGCGTACAGTTAACCTAACGATTGGTTAGGTCAGGTCGTGATATTTTCGTTAGTTAGCCTTATAAGCCTAACTAAAGGAGGCTGGGGTCCCTATTCTTCAATAGCTCCGGACGGTCTCCCATCCAACTACTACCCAGACCCAATGTCGCTTAACTTCACTGATCTCTGGGAAGCGGTGTTACGACATATATATATATATATATATATATGTCACGACTCACGAGTCTATTCACTATTGTTTGTTTTCAACTCTTCTGAAAAACATTTGCCGCAAGCAGCATAACGACGGAAAGTAGGATCAGCCCATTGTGTAAAAGGATACATATTCGGCCTACTTGCTAAAAGAGACATACTTCGGGATTAACATCATTAAATTTACAAACAATGAAATAGATTTCACTTCATTTTGGGGGCAGCTGAAGCCAAGTATCACGCACGCTATATATCAGTTATCTATCAATAAATATTTTTCAATGAAAAGATATTTTTAGTAATATTGCTATTTTTGTTTTACGGTAGCTAACATTAACGTGGTAATTAAGCCTATTCGAAAATACCTTAATTTACATTGCATTATTAGGATGTAGGCTTATTAAACCATTACAACTTTGATATTTGTGTACACAAATGTCATTACGTCCCTCACAACAACAACAACTTGAATCATTTTATACATATATAATTAGAATTCGCAAATAAAAAACTTTCACTTGTCTCGCGTTCTCTGATCAGAAGTCATGGCCAAATTCTCGAAACGAAAAACAATTGAATTTGGGAAGACCACATCATAGAAGCAATTTAACAAAACCACCTTAACCCAACGAGACCTGAGCTAACCTGTTAGGTTAAATTAAATTTAAATAATTTGAGATAATGAATCTTTTTTCATTAGTTCAATTAACGAGATAGTAATAAAATTCAAAATATGGATAGATCACTTTCATCGGCGCTCTCCTGTCGGTTTAGGACACAGGTTTTCAACCTTATCTTCACTTCCTCCTTTTTGAAAAGTAAAGGTGTTTTCGTGTACCTTCATACAAAATGAATATACAGTATACACAGTTCAAAAAAAAAAAAAATATATATATATATATAAAACTTTCATTGTTGAAATGTTTCGAAAAATGCATTTACAAAAGGAAAAATTGAAAACTTAGAAAAATATTTATTTTGTGAGCTCCCGCGTGTACCCTCAAAAAATAGGTAAATTTTCACAAGTGTACATTACAGGCTTTGTAAATCAAAACTGTTTTTCTGATGGTTTTTGATGCAGTTTGAACGAAGGTTAATTTCGTTCAAACATTAAAAACAGTTTTAATATATAACCTAACAAAATTCCAAAATTCCTCAAAAGCCTGTAATGTACTCTTGTAAAAAATACAAAAAAATCTAATATGCACCCCTAGGGGTACATGTACTCCTGGTTAAAAACACCTAATTTAGGACATATTAGGCCAAGCGTGTCAAGGAAAGTACTGGTCATAACAATAATTAGAGAGTGAATGATTAGTCGTAGTCTTCCCTGCCGTTGCATCATCACTGACACCCCATAATTTTGGGGTATCACCTTCAAATTAAGCTATAAGGGGTATGTCCTAAGTAAACTAGTTGTGGGCATTTTATCGACAAATATAATTTGAGTTAGGTTAAATTAGGTAATAGTGTTATCGATAAAAGCGATAAGTTAGGCCCCTACAACCTAAGCAAGGATCCAAAACTTTACATAATTATACAGTATTTCCAGGATAGCATAATTGAGGAAACTATAAGCTAACTATAAGGCCCTATCCTAGAAACCAGTAAATGGGAGTATATTTTCCTTCTAAAAAATATAGGTAGCCCAGCCTAATACAGAGATCAAAATACCATTGGCTGTAATTTTATAAGGTGTAAAAGGTATTTACTGTAAAATGATATATTCAAATAACAGCTTTGCACTCGTATAATCTGTATAACCTATATTCAGAGCCTATCGGATCTTAAAGTAAATCCATAACAGCGCCTACATTAACAAGTTCAATTCAGAAAGTTAGTAGAGGTGTTACATTTGTTTATAAAGTTAAAATATGATGATATACCTAACAAATTAATAGGTTAGCCTATAAGCTAGCTTCATCCTAAGCTTGCCAGGTTTAATGTAGGCCTTACTATTGTTAGCTGGCCAGACTGCCCTTTATTTATACATAAATTATGTAGGTGGAAGACAGATAAATACGATCTCAAAATAAAGAATGGAAAAAACCAATGCTAAAGTAATAACTTACCATAATCACCTTCCGAGAAAAGTCGTTACAGGTTGGACCAGGTTAACATCTCGAGTAGTGATACGTAGAGGGCATGTTATTATTATGAACTTATTCCATTACCCGTTATGAAACTGCATTACATGAAATTCACCTAACTTACCTCACTTTAAGATTTTTAACGAACGATTCAACGGTTATTTTATCCAGAAGGACAGCATCTCCTATTCCAACGTCATCATGGATAGTCATGGTGAAAAGATATCGTACTTGCACACCCTCCTCCTCAAACACGTTTCGAGAAACTAACCAAATCGTTTTTTGAAAACGAATTTCAAACACAGTTTTCAAAGAAAACGAATGAGTCGTTTAGTCGTTTGGAGTCGTTGAGTCAAGTAAATAAAAATGACGCCGGGGAATGACTCACTCGAACCAAATTCTCTGAACTAAATTAAATAACCAGACTCCAGAGGAACATTACGTTTGAAGAGGTAATGACTACAATGCAAATATACATATATATTTGCATTGAAAAGCATAGTTCCTATGTTTCCAGATTTTTTACTCTCTCTCTCTCTCTCTCTCTCTCTATATATATATATATATATATATATATATATATATATATATTGTAATTCAGGTGTTCTGAAAGTAATTAAAGTTACGATCCATTGAACTTCTTGTTCTTATAAATATATATATATATATATAGATGTAGGTAAAGCGCCTCGGTGGTGTAGTGGTTAGCGTCGCTGACTACGAATCCATCGGCCCCGGGTTCGAGACCCGACGGCAGTCGGCGCGCAGCAAAACTCAGCTGTTCATCCTTCCACACAATAAAAAAAATTGGTTGGTAGATAAATGGGTGGCCGAGTGGTTAAGACGCTGGGCTGCTGGTGGGGCGTGGTTTGGATTCCACGTTAAACTGTAGGTTTAAGGTGGAGTAACAAGCTTGACCTTCGTCAGAATGAAGAATTTGGTTTTATATATATATATATATACCAAATACAAAACTTTTTCTTTTTCATAATGCAAGCCCAACACGAACAACGGGTCATTAGCAAAGAGGCCTCAAAATATAGCTTCCCTCACCAGCTTTCTGCTTAGCTGGTGTGTACATACTTTTCAAGACTTTCAGCAATCTGTCGTTAATATTATATTCATTCTTTAAGCAAGCCCATAATCTGTCTCGGGATGGAATCGAACGCTTTTCTTAGATCTATGAGTATAAATGCTATATGTATGTATATATCTTTATCATATTCCCAACTATTCAATTAATATTCTTAGAGCAAATATTAGATCTGTTATTCCACGATCTGATCGGTAGCTATGCTGTTCCTCTCCGAACCGAGCTTCTATGATGGATCTCGCTCTTCTGCCAATAATCATTTCATAAATTTTGCAATATGGCTTATGCCTCTATAGTTCTTACACTGTCCTTTGTCTCCCTTGTTTTATATATATATTAATACCCTCTTTTAGTATGATTACTCTCTTATCCAACTTTAAACACTATTATTTATATCGATTCTTATGAACTAAAGAATAAAGGTCATTGTGAATACCGTACATCATATATTTCACTCAAAAGTTTTTTATTTACCTTTACTAACTTGGTTTTCTCCGAATTCGCACATAGCATACACCTTTTCTACCATTTATTTCATTCCCCCATCAGTGTGCCTCAGCCAAACATTATACCCTTATTTTCTCTGCGTGTCTGTGTTTTTGAAGAGGGTATAAAGCTATTATTAAGGGGTCTTGTGTTTGTGTCATGGTATCATGGTTAAGATATTTGCTAAAGTCAGTTAATTTTGTCAACAGTTCTTGGACGTATTCGTTTTGCAGTTAACAAATCAGCTTGCTCCGAAACGTTTTCATAATGGTTTCTGTAAAGTCTTTTATTTTAGCTTGTGGAATGAGACGATGACTCCAGGATACAGCCCCTCCCAAAGAAGGGTGACCGCTTTCAACCCTTCAACTATCGTCTAATTGTTTTGATTTCTTGCCTTTCTGAAGTTTTGGAATCTATCCTCAATAGGAAGATTCTTAAACACCTCACTTCTCAAAATCTTCTTTCAGATCGTCAGTATGGGTTCCACAAGGGACGCTCTAATGGCGATCTTCTTGCATATCTCTCTTACTCTTGGTCATCCTCCTTTCAGGATTTCGGTGAAACTTTTACTATTGCGCTAAACATATCAAAAGCTTTTGATAGAGTTTAGCACAAATCCTTAATTTCCAAGCTGCCCTCCTTCGGTTTCTATCCTTCTATCTGTGCCTTTATATCTAATTTCTTTTCTGGACGATCTATAGCTACGGTTGTAGATGGACACTGTTCTTCTTCTAAAGCTATTAACACTAGTGTTCCTCAGGGTTCTTTCCTATCAACCACTCTTTTCCTTTTATTTATTAATGATCATTTAATTCGCAGTTCCTGTCCTATTCACTCCTATGCCAATGATTCCACTCTTCACTTCTCCAACCGCTTCGCAAAGCAACCTCTCAACAGTCACTCCATAATTCGTGTAGGATGGCTACGGTATAACTGATCTCTGATCTTTCTGCCATCTCTGACTGGGGCAGAGAAAACCTTGTGGATTTCAATGCTTCAAAAACTCAGTTCCTCCACTGTCTACTCGTCACAATCTTCCACACGACTATCCCCTTACTTTCAACAATACACAGCTCAATCCTTCCTCTTCTCTTAACACTCTTGGTGTTCCTTTTCTCGTGATCTTTCCTGGAAAGATCACATATACTCTCTTTCCAAAACAGTTTCTAAGAAGTTAGGTGTGCTGTACCACCTCCGCAGTTTCTTCACTCCAGCTCAGTTGCTGTCTTTGTACAGGGGTCTTGTCCGCCCCTGTATGGAGTATGCTTCTCCTGTACTGGGTGGCTCAACCCACACAGCCCTACTTGACCGGGTGGAATGAAAAGTTTTTCGTCTCATCAATTCCCCACCTCTTACTGACTGTCTTCAATCCCTCTCTCTTTGCTGCAATGTTACCTCACTTTCTCTTTACTATCGCTATTATAACGGACACTGCTCTTCTGAACTCTCTAACTATATGCATCCTTCTTTAAGGAGAACACGCAGTACCAGACTTTCTACACATTCTCATTCTTTTTCTGTCCAACTCTCTAACGCATAGGTTAATCAATATTTTCGCTCTTTTTATCTACTCAGGTGCCAGCCAATTACAATCCACAGTTACACAATCTGGCCTCTATCACTAATGTCATCTTAGGAGGAGACTTCAACGCTAAAGACACTAGTTTGTACCTGCACAACCAAAGCAACACCAGAGGCGCCAACATAGCCACGCAACTAAACAGCCTCTTCATTCTTAACAATACAGAAGAACATACACACATACCACATCAAGCAGGATACTCAAACTCCTCCCCAGACATAACGTTCTGTTCCCCCTCACTAGCAACACATACACACTGGAAAACAGAAAAACAACTGTCATCAGACCACCTGCTCATCATCATTACAACACGTTCTACACTCTGCCCCAACAGCCTTAGGCATACTTACAGAAACTACAAGAAAGCTGATTGGAAACAGTTCAAAATACAGACTGAGGAACAATTCACCACATTAAACAGCACACTCATCATAAACATCAATACAACACTCAAGACATTTAATCAGATCATCAATAATGCAAACAAATACATACCCAAGGGCAACATTAGGAAATACAACCCAAATTACACTAGAGAAATAGCCCACCTCATAAGGCAACGTAACAACCTCAAACATAACACACAAACACCACACACAGAAGCCATAAAACAGCAGATACAACAGCTCAACACAGAAATAAACAACAAACGCAAAGAAAAACAAACAGAAACATTTTGGGAATTCATAACAACACTAAATCACTCCAGAGATACATCCAGGTTATACAAGACTATAAACAGCATTACCCACTCTAACAGCGGCATTCACACCTCACACGCGGATATCTGTCGCAGCCAAAATAATATCCCAACATATATACAACAAGCTAACATTCTAGTTAATCACTACGCAAAGATAAGTCACTTAAACAGAGACAACAACCAGAAACACGTAGACACAGACGACCAGCTCAACATACACTATTAGCAACAGTAGACATTAGTAAAGCATTTGATGCTATCCCACGCTTCCCTCTCATAAACAAAATACTCAACACAAACATGCACAATAACACCAAAAGGTGGCTGAGCAACTATCTTTCAGGAAGACACTCACATGTCACACTTAATGGCAAGTCATCCAAAAACGAGCTTTTTCCGAAACGGGTCCCTCAAGGCTCTGTTCTCTCACCAACACTGTTCAACTTATACATGCATGACATTCCAACACCCATAGATAACAAGCTTACCTTATCATCATATGCAGATGACATCACTCTAACATCCACCCACAACAACATCGACACCGCTACAAATAACCTGCAAACATACATAAACCGTATACAAGACTGGCTCACACACAATAGACTCAAAGTAGCGCCCACAAATTCAACCATCACCTTGCTTACAAGCAACACAAAAGAACACCAGATAACACTAAACAACACCAACATTCCACACACTTACAGGACCAAAATACTTGGGGTCACATACAACACATCATTATCTTTTGCAAACCACATTCAGGACATTAGAAACAAATGTACGTCAAGGCTTAACACGCTTAGGGTACTAACAGGCACAAACTTTGGACACCATCAGGAAACAACATCACTCATTCATATACAAATAATATATTCGCTCAGTTATGGACTATGCTAGCCCATGCTGGGCACTCATTATCTCAAACACACACATAAACACCTTACAGACCATACAAAACAACGCACTTCGTATCATTACAGGATGCACTCAAACAACACCAATAGAACACCTGCACACAGAAACAAAAATACTGAAAGTTAGGGAACATTTAGACATGAGGGGAACACAATTCATGGCAGCAGCAACAACTAACCCACAACACCCTTGCCACTGCATGTACAATCATGCACCGACACTTCGCATCAATAAGGTAACACCAGAGAGACATTATAACCAAATACTCCATTCCATACCACGCCCCACAGACATCACACAGTACAGAAAACACATACACACACACCTAACCCACAAAGCACTGACACGACTCGGTCCGAATGTGGTCCTAGGTGCGAAGCTGCCACCCATTGACAGGTCAGAGACCAGCCTGAGCAGATCGGATCGAGTTAACTTAGCAAGATTCCGATGTGGACATCACCCCAACTTACAGACGTATAAACACAGACTAGACAACTCCACAGACGACACCTGCCACCTGTGCCAGGACACATCACAAACAATTGAACACATTATGACAGACTGTACCGCTCTAGCACAACATAGAACACAACACAACATCACTAGTGCGCTGAACCTCTGGTCCACTCCAGAGAGGGCGATCGGTTACCTGCGTGCCGCCGGCTTGCTCGATCAGGGTGTGCTGATCGGCTAACCAACAACAACAACTCAACCGGTAAACTCTGGAACAATCTTCCTCACTTCATCTCATTTTTTTCCCCATCTATGACCTCCAATCTTTTAAACACAGATTGTCTTGGCATCTCGAAAGCCCTGGACCTTGACTTTGATTCTCTTCTTCTTCTATGAGGGGCAGGGGATATTTTTGTGGACATTCACCCTTGGCCCTCCTTCCTGCAAAGAAACTAATATAATTTGAGAAAAAATGAGAAACTAGACAACTTTTGGGATTTATTTGTATAGTTCAGTCGTATTTGTGAATTTTAATTTTATTTATACATTGTACATTTTATCCATTTTATTTCGCCTTTATATTTATTTAATTTACAATTTTCCTTAATGGTCTCCACAAACTCGCCAGTTTTGGTGGTGTTTTTGGTGGCAGCGTCAGGTACTTACGTGCAAAACGCACTAATGGAACAATGAGAGATTAATCTAAATGAATGAATGTACTTTTAGCGAAAATAAGTCCTTCGATGAATACTAGGTCAGTCTTTCCAGTATTCCAAATCACTTTCCGCACAATTACACAAAAAACATAGTGTCGTGTTATCAGTCATGTTTGTGTTAATTTTTACTAAATTTTCACTTGGTTTTGATAATCACCGCAAGGCCCGAAAGGAGAATCACGGGCTCTGGTGCTACTTTTGACTCCAAGCCCTTTTATCCCCGATCACCACCTCCTCTATCTTCCAGCCCGGGGCTCTAATGCTTTGACACCTCATCCCCCCAGTTCCCTGAATCATCGTAACCTTTTCCAGGGAGTTTGCTTTCTTCTTTATTCTTATCGTACAACTACATCATTATTATTAAGGTACAGGGTGTCTCAATATACATGCAACCCATGTCACTGCTAATAATTCTGCCAATATTAATGTTCTCATTCTATTTTTTCAGATTTGAAGAGAGGAGACGATAACAACTAATAATTATCAATCAAAATGCCTTGGACAAAGGAGGAAAAATTTTTTTGCGTCACTACTTATTTGGAGACGAAATCATTCAAAACTGTGCAAGCGAAATTTCGCAGGAAGTTCAACTTCAACAATTATCCCCAGAAAAGCCAAATTTATCGTTGGGCACACAATTTCAAGCCACAGGATCAGTAAACAATCTCAACAAGAAAGCAGAAACACCCAGATCTGGCAGGAAGGTGACTGCAAGATCTCCTGACAATGTGAATGCGGTGAGAGATTCTGTCGGAAGGAGTCCGAAAAAGTCAATCCGAAGACGTTGCCAAGATCTGGGTCTTTCACGTGCGTCAGTGCAAAGAATCTTGATCAAGGATCTTCAGCTGTACCCATACAGGATCCAGATCAAGCATAAACTCACACCAGCTGACATGGCAAAATGTGTTGTGATGTGCCGGTGGTTCGAGAACAAGATCGAAGAGGATCCTGACTGTCTTGATGATGTTTGGTTCAGCGACGAAGCACACTTCTTGCTCAGTGGGTATGTCAATAGCAAGAACAATGTGTTCTGGGGCACACAAGCCCCAGACGAGGTGCTTCAGAGGCCCTTGCACTCTGTGCAGGGTGTCAGGGTGATTGACAACTTCGCTCGTTGGCTTCAAGTGTGTCTGCAGCGCAACGGCGGTCATTTGGAACATGTGCTCTAATAAATGTATCCTTTGATCTAGAGACCTCAAATCTTCAGTTTTTAATTGTTATCATATCAGCTTCCAGGAAGTGTAATCTTTTTTGGAGTTTATTTTCTGAGTAATAAATTATTATCATGTCAATGGGTTCCATCTATTTTGAGACACCCGGTATATAAAGGAGAAATGTACTAGGGAAACTTCCGTGTGTTTTATCACCAGTGAAAACAATGCTTTGATTATATCATATTCCAATGAACGAGCCAATTCACGTGCGATTGTCGTCACTGAGTGGCTGTCCACTGTTTTGGTCTTAAGTTTCTGCGAAACGGTTTACAAAACTTTACACTAATTCATAAAGTGAGCATTTTTAATGACTTAACTTTAATATTCATTGGTATTTAAGCAGGACCCCCTCTCAGATATTAGCAAAATAAAGCTTTTACTCTGTTCAGTACTATATTTGTCACACGCCGAACCATCAGGTCTTAACGGTTTTTAAAGAATTCTGAATGTAATTTGATGGTAAGTGGGGAAAATTTATTCCTTTCTCACTTTCTAACTGTCTGCAGAAAATTTGTCATTAATAAAATAAGAAAAATTTTCGCTTTCAGTTGGTCAAGCGACAGGATTTGACATTTTCAGTCTGACGTCCTGCATTGTGTTCATCGTAAATTCTATGCAAAGCTTCCTTGAAAATGGCTACAAACTAGGGAAGATGCTTTAGTGATCGTAGACGAAAAAGGAATCATCGACATTTTAAATACGCATCAAAAGACATGCACGAAACCATAGGAATTGGATACACAATTCTGAAATTCCTGAACTCCAATGAAGAACACAATTAGTTTTGTATCTCTGAGAACACTAATTTTCCAAGTTCAAAATTACTACACTTTTTAACGATAAAAGATGCTTTGAGAGTTTGTACACTTAACCCCAAAATTGTATTCCTATATTCGTACAATCTCGCTTGAGTTCACGGTCGGAGTAATGCCGTATCTTTCCCTGGCACCAATTCAGGTCTGTGTGGCGTGAGGCACGGTACAACATTGTCAACTTACCACTCAAGGGTTAATTCGCGATTGCCAAATATGGAGATCCACCAAAGGAGAAAAAAGAAATCAGAACGTGACTTTGCCAACTCACCACTCAAAAGATTAAATAAAACAGCCGGCTAAGGGGCCATTCAAAAACCACGTGGTCCTTAAAGGAGGAGGGGGTTCCTTATTTGACTACCAAGGGCCACATGGGGATGGGGTCTTGACGTTTAACCACGTGGCCAATACTAAGCATTAAAATATCCTGTTTATAATATATATATATATATACATATATATACAGGGCGTCCCAAAAAAATGTATACACACTTTAAATACTTATAAAGGCAGTGTTTATTAAAATACATTTCATTTTCAAAATGTAATAGAATCTACAGACATTATTTAATTGTTTTGTCAACGCCTGTTTTCAAACTGACGTCCGTTCTGGTCCAGGCACTGCTGATAACGCGAAGCAATGGAATCGCAAACATCACGAAACATTTCGTTTGGTATTTGTGTGCATTCTCGTTCAATGGCTGCTCTCAATTCAGCGACTGTTGCAGGTTTTATAGCGTAGACTTTGTCTTTTAAGTATCCCCATAAAAAAAAGTCTAGTGGTATGAGGTCTGGTGAACGCGGAGGGTATTCTACGAAACCCCTTCGTCCAATCCACATCCACATCGTGCCAAGTACCACTCGCAATACTCCACTCTTCGGTCCGGATCATCTTCATTAATAGCATGGACTAATCTTGGAATGTAACTTTTCCATTGACAGCGCTTCAAAATGCGTTGGACAGACGATTCTGAAATTCCTACCTCACGACTCGCTTGTCGCACAGATTTTCTTGGACTTTGGTGATACGTTTTAGTACTCTTTCTTGCTTTGGGGGCTTGTCGATGTCCGTGGTCTTCCGGAACGCTTCTTGTGGACATTCTGAACAGTTCCATCGGCTTCAAACGTATCTCTAATTCGAGTGATGGTAAGTCGCGTTGGTGGATCTGTTTGAAACTCCCTCCTAAAGTGTATTTGCACTTCAACTGCGTTTTCACACTTCCAGTAGCATTTTAGAATGAATTTCCTTTGTTCAAAGCTTAGTCTGACTGCCATTATTAATTCTAATGGGTTTAACTTGGAAAGAAAGAAACATCAATTGAGCTATCAGCTGTTAAAGTGTGTATACATTTTTTGGGGACGCCCTGTATATATATATATTAACTGCAAACAACACACAGTATAATTAATGTAAAGAACGACGCTTGTGTAGAAGAACGTTCTTTACATTAATTATACTGTGTGTTGTTTGTAGTTAAAATGTATATATAGGTACAGCATGCAAAGGTGCCCCCTCAGGACATTGGTTTCTGCTCGTATGTAGGAGAATTACGACATTTGATTAATCGAGGCCCATGGTGTAGTGGATAGCATATTGACCGGCAATCGGAAGATCCCGGGTTCGATTCCAGGGTGGTAACCTTATATGGAAAACTGATGAGTGGGTAGTTGGGAGGTAACGAAAATGGTTCACTGAGTAGGTAGGTAGTTAATCTAACAATTATTAAATTCCTTTTATGTCAATAACTGGGTGGATGAAACCAATTGGTTGCTCACCAGAGTTATTCTCCACACTAGTATTTATATACTGTGTGAGAAGAGCGTGCTCGGTAATAGATATACATTACCGATCAACCAACCGGGGAAAAAACCAAGACAACGCTGGTGGAAAAAGCCCCGCGAAGAGGAGAACAAAGGAGAACGAAAACGAAGAACGGGGCGAGAGGACGCAATTGGAGAAGGGACGAGAACAGACACCGAAGAAAGATCCCCACCAGCAAGTACGCTCTCGACAATTATACAAGGAGAAAAGAGACTCTCTAATAACTAGCAGTAAGTGACTAATTGTGTTTTTAACCCAGGTTTACATAGATTCATTAAATTAAGCTGGGTCAGACAACTTAGGCCTACATTGTGGCCTAAGACCCAGCATCAACTCATAGCTTAACAAAGGTGAAGGTAGATTGCCCTAACCTAATTTGGTGAGGAATCCTACTGTGGACCTCAATTTATCTGCCCGCTCTGGACCATTTCCGGAATCTCTAAGCTGACCCCTCTAGGCTAGACTTGATCTACTCTATAGTTAGACTGGAGATATAAGGGGTGGGTTAATTGTGGACCAATTCATACAGAGCATTTTTCACATTGGTGGTCCGTGTGTGGGGAATTTACAAACCTTAACCTTACTTAACAAAAAAATTGCAGAATTAGGCTAAATGGTCTAGCCTAAGCCTAAGCCTAACCCTAACCTAATCAAGCCTAAAGTAACAAACTTGCCTAATTAGCAGTGGTGGGCGCGGTACCAAAATTTGGGGGTGCGTTACGCGGTACTGCGGTACCTCAGCATGCCCAGTGCGTTACGCGGTACTGCGGTACTTTTTCAGGTCCCCCTGGTGCGTTCCGCGGTACTGCGGTACTGCGGTACTGCACACAAGAACAACACAAGTAATAGCACATATTTTCAGAAATTGCATATCGGCGATTTCGCACCTGAACTTTCTGCCATAATGGCTAAAAATCGATCTTTGTCACAGAAATGTAACACACGCGCAACCGGCTCAAAAGCAAGCACTGCACTGAGGCGTTGTGATAGGATGGCAACGTAACATGTTCTGAACGAAAACTTAATGTGTCTAGAGTTAGGCTGATGCAACACACGCAGCATTCGTCTTACTGTACTCCTGTAATAAGGTTTACTTCAAAAAAAGTGTTAATTTTTTGAAAAGTCGTGTTTGTCGGTACCGCGGAAAGTACCGCGGGAAATTTGAATGCGGTAGCGGTACTGCTGTACTTTCAGCGATCCTTTGCGGTACTGCGTTATGCGGTACCGGTTTGGTAGTGCGGTAGTACCGCAGTACCGCAGTACCGCAAAAAATACCGCAAGTGCCCAGCTTTGCTAATTAGGTCTACAACCTAGGGCCTAACTAGGAAACATTTACATTTAAGGAGTCTCATTCTCTTATAAGCTTAGACCTGAGTGACACATAAGTACTTGGGGGGATTAAACCAAATTTAAAACTTGACTGTTTTGTCTGTGCTCTCTCTTCTCTGGTAATTTCTTCTTGTCCCCTATATTTCATTACGATCCTCAGTTAAACAACATTAGTGAACAAGCATTTAAAATGCAAACAACTCCAAGCATCCAATTCTTCTTTTAAGGAAGAATCACTCAACAGATTTTTTCAACAGGCACATGCATTCCTTGCAATCTGTGTGTATATACTGTATATGTATATATACACTGTACTCTTTACATGTGCCACAAATACACTCAACCTATCTGAACATAAGCAAGGATTGCATGAGTTACTCAAAAGGGTCTTGTGGCCTACTGTGGCCATAGCCCAAACAACTGAACCTTGGTCTTATGGCCTACCGTGGCCATGGGCCAAACAATGAGCCTTGGTCTTATGGCCTACCTTGGCCATGGGCCAAACAATGAGCCTTGGTCTTATGGCCTACCTTGGCCATGGGCCAAACAATAAAGGTCTTATGGCCTACCTTGGCCATGGGCCAAACAATAAAGGTCTTATGGCCTACTTTGGCCATGGGCCAAACAATAAGGGTCTTATGGCCTACCTTGGCCATGGGCCAAACAACTGAGCCTTGGTCTTATGGCCTACCTTGGCCATGGGCCAAACAATAAAGGTCTTACGGCCTACCTTGGCCATGGGCCAAACAATAAGGGTCTTATGGCCTACCTTGGCCATGGGCCAAACAATGAGGGTCTTATGGCCTACCTTGGCCATGGGCCAAACAATAAAGGTTGGTCTTATGGCCTACCTTGGCCATGGGCCAAACAATAAAGGTCTTATGGCCTACCTTGGCCATGGGCCAAACAATAAGGGTCTTATGGCCTACCTTGGCCATGGGCCAAACAACTGAGCCTTGGTCTTATGGCCTACCTTGGCCATGGGCCAAACAATAAAGGTCTTATGGCCTACCTTGGCCATGGGCCAAACAATAAAGGTCTTATGGCCTACCTTGGCCATGGGCCAAACAATAAGGGTCTTATGGCCTACCTTGGCCATGGGCCAAACAACTAGCCTTGGTCTTATGGCCTACCTTGGCCATGGGCCAAACAATAAAGGTCTTATGGCCTACCTTGGCCATGGGCCAAACAATAAAGGTCTTATGGCCTACCTTGGCCATGGGCCAAACAATAAGGGTCTTATGGCCTACCTTGGCCATGGGCCAAAATAAGGGTCTTATGGCCTACCTTGGCCATAGGGAAAACTATTACAAGGGTCTTATGGCCTCCCTTGGCCAGAGACCAAACAATACAAAATAAGACCCAGACTATGGATAAACCAAAGACTGTTCCCAGAGACCAACTAGCTACAGCCAAACAGACAAAACTTGATACTGTAGAATCAAATGTGACCAACTGTAATACATGAACACCTATATTACAGAACTTTAATATAACTGTAGCCTCAAAGACAGTGATAAACACAGTTTGAATGATTGCCTGATTGAGGGTCGTAATCTCATTTCTGACCTTGTGAAGATCTTACTGAGGTTCAGGTTAGATAAATATGCCGTACAAAGTGACATTTCAAAGGCATTTTTGAGAATAAATCTTAAAAATGAATATGATAAGAACCAACTTAGGTTCTTATGGTTCAAGGATCCATTTGATTTGAATAAAGGGTTCATAACCTATAGATTTAATGTTGTGTTGTTTGGAGCCAATTGCTCACCTAGCCTATTAGCATTGACAATTGGACATCATTTAAACCAGTTTAATAACTCTTTAACATTGAACTTCCTTAAGGAACATTTTTACGTAGACAATCTAATAGGCTCAACAACAACAAAATCTGAATTATCTGAAGTCTATGAACACTCTCAAAACATTATGCAACAAGGTAACTTTGAACTTAGAGAGTGGATTTCAAATGATGAGGATTTAAACAAAAGATTTTAAAGGATAATAATGGTCTTACTGAGCCATCAGACAGAGTTAAAACTTTAGGTATGAACTGGTATTTGGATGCAACTTCTAACAGTCATGATTCAATCTGTACTAAAGGTTTTAAACTTGATGAGGAAGCAAATACTAAAAGACAAATATTATCAGAGGCTTCCAAATTTTTTGATCCTATGGGTCTATTCCTGCCTTCAACAATAAAATCAAAGATTCTTCCTCCAAGAAATTTGGAGGACAAATGTTGGGTGGGATGATCCATAACAAATGAAAATCAAAAATCTTGGAAGAAGTTAGTGCTGATTTAACAAAGTGCGAGAACATTAAAATTCAAATGGTGCTGTGGGTTTAGGATAAGCCCCAGAGACTTCATGTGTTTTGCTGATGCAAGCACACAAGCTTATGGGTGCTGTGCGTATCTTGTAAGTCCTACAGAAAGTCCATCTAATTTATGCAAAAGGGAAAGTTGCCCTCTCAAACCTACCCGAACCATACCTCAATTGGAACTATTGGCTGCTGCATTAGCCATTAAACCATTTCATTGCTTAAGGATGCTTCCATGATGTGAACATAACTCATATCCACATCTGGCTTGACAGTCAGATTTGTCCTTGCCCTGGTACGGAATGTAGCATTAATAGTAAGAATCTTTTGTAAGAAATAGGCTAAAAGAAATAGCTGAAGCTAATGAAAAGCCTACAAGTAACTTTCACTATGTTCCAACTAAGAACACAAAATCCAGCAGACTTTCTGACCAAGATTTATCCTCAAGTTGTTGAAGTCAAACAAAACTGGTTCATGGGACCTAAGTGGCTCTGTAATACAGACCAATGGCCTGTGGAACAAGTTAACTTGACATTAAATTTAATCTTTTCAAATGAAAAGGTTGACCAATCACTAATTATGAAATTTATTCTGATTTCAACAACTTGTCAGGGTTACAGCCTACTGTTTTGAGGTTTGCTCACAACTGTTTAACTACAATAACAAACGCTTAATAAAAATATCATAATTATACAAAGTTGCAACCAAATACTGGATAGGCCATGCACAACAAAAGAGTACAATAAAGAGTTAGAATTCTTACTAATGGGAAACAAACAAAAGAACCTGTACCATCAGTAGTTGTGGATCTAAACTTGTTCAGAGATGAGGAAGGCCTTCTAAGGTGTAAAGGGAGATTAGACAAATCAAAACTGTCATACAAAAGCAAACATCCAATCCTTTTACCTAGATTTAGCTATTTGACAACATTAATCATCAGAAAAACACACAATGATGTATATCATATGGGGGTACCACAGACACTAACTACATTAAGAAAAACTTATTGGATACCCAAGGGAAGGATCACTGTTAAAACAGTCCTGAGTGAGTGTGTCACATGTAGGCGTATTCATGCTAGGCCCTATAGGAAACCAAATCCTCCTGCTTTGCCAGAGGAGAGAGTTACTCTCAACAGACCCTTTGAGACTGTAGGCATTGACTATACAGGAGCATTGACTGTAGGGGTGGTTGACACTGAACAAAAAATGTACATTGTACTGTTTACATGTGCTGCCTCACGAGCTGTTTATTGGATGTTGTGGAGGACCTTACAGCAGAATCTTTTGTTGCTGTCTTTAAGAGATTCTGTGCACGACATTCAGTACCAAGACAGTTTGGACTGACAATGCTACATATTTCAAGGCTGGTGAACAAGTCATCCACGACTTGTTAAGCAATGAACTCACACAATTATATATACAAAATTCAAACATAAAGTGGAAGTATATTCCGGTTGCCTCTCCTTGGTATGGTTCTATCTGGGAGAGGAATATACAAACAGTAAAGAATTGCTTGAAGAAAGCAATTGGTAAAAAACAGATACACTTATTTGAGTTGCTCACTCTCCTGGCTGAGATTGAGAACATCATCAACAATAGACCACTCACTTATGTGAGTGACAACATTAATGACCCGGAACCATTAACTCCAAATCATTTGATTCGGGGAGAACAAGTTAGTCTCCTGCCGGACTACAATATAGACTCTTCAGAAGACCCAAACTGGACTCAACGACATGATGAGCTCCAGACTAAGTTACAACATTTAACTAGAGTTAAAGCTCATTTCATTAAACAGTGGAAAACTGAGTACTTGATGGGTCTAAGGGAGAGACATAAACAAATGACTAAGAAGGATTGGTCTGACACAATTAAGGTAGGGGACCTTGTTCTCATACATGACAGTACTCCAAGACAATACTGGCCTCTGGCTAGAGTTTTAGAACTCAGACCAGGGGCAGACGGGGTAACAAGAGTGGTCAAATTAAGGACTTCAACGGGTGACACAACAAGAGACATTTCTCTTTTGTACCCTTTAGAGTCTGGACCCAAAACAATGGACTTTGGAGAACCTTCTCCACTGACAGTAACAACTGGAGACACTGAACTTCCAGTAACTATTCCTTTGACAGTAGGAGTGGTAACGCATCCTACTACAACATTGACAGACACAAGACCTCAGCGACAAACAGCATTAAAGGCGCGACTATTTTTACAACAAAAAATAGATGCTGGGGAATTGTAATTTTATCTTCTAACTTTCACTTTTTCTTTTCTTATGGTAAAGACCATAGACAGTTTCATCCTATGGATGTATATTTTCTCTTCTAATTAAATGCTACACCTTCTCCATGAGAAGGTGAGGATAGGCACTGTTAATCAGATTAACAGGCATTTACAGTCAAATAGTTAGCTAGTCTACACTCAGACATAAAAATTGGTGACAATGACACCAAAATTTTTATCTCCCGGGGCCCCCAGTATATGGAAAACTGATGAGTGGGTAGTTGGGAGGTAACGAAAATGGTTCACTGAGTAGGTAGGTAGTTAATCTAACAATTATTAAATTCCTTTTATGTCAATAACTGGGTGGATGAAACCAATTGGTTGCTCACCAGAGTTATTCTCCACACTAGTATTTATATACTGTGTGAGAAGAGCGTGCTCGGTAATAGATATACATTACCGATCAACCAACCGAGGAAAAAACCAAGACACGCTGGTGGAAAAAGCCCCGCGAAGAGGAGAACAAAGGAGAACGAAAACGAGGAACGGGGCGAGAGGACGGAAGGAGAAGGGACGAGAACAGACACGAAAAAGATCCCCACCAGCAAGTACGCTCTCGACAATTAACAAGGAGGAAAAGAGACTCTCTAATAACTAGCAGTAAGTGACTAATTGTGTTTTTAACCCAGTTTACTAGATTCATTAAATTAAGCTGGGTCAGACAACTTAGGCCTACATTGTGGCCTAAGACCCAGCATCAACTCATAGCTTAACAAAGGTGAAGGTAGATTGCCCTAACCTAATTTGGTGAGGAATCTTACTGTGGACCTCAATTTATCTGCCCGCTCTGGACCATTTCCGGAATCTCTAGGCTGACCCCTCTAGGCTAGACTTGATCTACTCTATAGTTAGACTGGAGATATAAGGGGTGGGTTAATTGTGGACCAATTCATACAGAGCATTTTTCGCACTTATTTTTAATTTGTTTGTTCTTCCTCTTCATCTTGTGCGGAAAGTTCTTCTACACAAGCGTCGTTCTTTACATTAATTATACTGTGTGTTGTTTGCAGTTAAAATGTTGGTTTCTGCTCGTATGTAGGAGAATTACGACATTTGATTAATCGAGGCCCATGGTGTAGTGGAGAGCATATCTGACCGGCAATCGGAAGATCCCGGGTTCAATTCCCGGGTGGTAACCTTATTTTTCATTTGTTCGTTCTTCCTCCTCATCTTGTGCGGAACGTTCTTCTACATAAGCGTCGTTCTTTACATATATATATATATATATATATATATATATATATACATACACACACATCAAACGGGTGTCAAAAATGTCCTCCCTCCGACAATCGATGGGGTGTCGGGGAAGGATGAAATTGCAAAGCTGTGGAAAAACCACTATTCTAACATTCTTAACAATGTCAGTAGGGATAATCTTAAGATAGATTGCAGCGAAACGATTGTGGGAGGGACAAGGGAAAATACTTTGATATCATTTTCTGAAGTAAAGAGGTTAATTAAAGAGTTAAAGACTGGATCTGCGTCAGGGGTAGATGACTTATCGAATGAGCACTTAAAATATGCAAATGACGTCGTATGCCTGCATATTTCATTGCTCCTATCAGCCATGCTTGCTCATAGCTATATCCCTGCAGAGTTTATGAGGGTATATATCTTGCCCCTGGTCAAAAATAAGTACGGAGCCATTCTGTCCAGCAATAATTACAGGCCTATTGCTGTCGCTTCCTGCTTCTCGAAACTACTAGAAAAACTCTTGTTACACCGATTAAATGATTTCCTATGGACATCTCCTAATCAGTTTGGCTTTAAAAGGTCCCACTCAACTGACCTGTGTATCTATGTACTTAAAGAAACAATATCTAAATACATTGGCAGTAATTCAACTATTTATAGCTGTTTCCTAGATATAAGTAAGGCATATGATAGGGTGAACCACAATATTTTATTTGCAAAACTAGAAGACAGGAAGGTTCCCATGTACATATTAAATTTATTGAAATTTTGGTATTCCCACCAATCTTTCACTGTTAGGTGGGGCAATGTACTACCCCGAGTGTTTTGGTTCTTCTTGCGGGGTGAGACAAAGCTCCTTGCTCTCCCCTATGCTGTTTAATGTATATATCGACGGATTAATTGCTTCACTTACTGAGGCAACAGTCTGCGAAGTGTATTCGCAGAAACATGATATTCTTTTTAATGTTACAAAACTGAAGTTATGCAATTTCATCCTAAAAGCTGTAATCAGCCAGCTGATATAAGGTTTAAAATGAATGGTGAAGTAATTGAGGAAGTACAAGAGTTTAAGTATTTGGGTCAAACTATCACCAGCTCCTTGAGTGATGACTCGAATATAAGAAAACAATCTCGAAGCCTGTGTGCTAAAGCGAATATGACCATAAGGAACTTTCGATTCTGTACAAGTGAAGCTAAACACTCTCTCTTTCGTACTTTCTGCAGTAATATATGCGGGCAGCAACTGTGGGTGAACTATAAAAAAGGTTCTGGCAGAACTCTAAATTTACTGTACAACAGGTCTTTTAGACTCTTACATAAATTACCACCAGATGCTCAGCTTCGCAAATGTTTGCTATCCGCAATGTCCCGAGCTTCCCGGAGGGTAACAAGACGTGCTCAACACAGTCTAATGCAAAGAATTAAAAAATCAACCAACCCGATCATCCAAGCTATCCATGAGTCCTGCCATTTATCCTCTAAGCCACTGGTTCCCAACCTGGGGTCCGCGAAGGTAGTACTGGGGGTCCGTGAGCTTTCAATATTTCGAGAGGCTCCATTGGAAATCGTACATTTACTCAGGCTAAAATTTCAAGTTTCCTTGCTCTTGGCTGGAATTATTACTACTTTTTTCATACGCTGTATTTTAATTGCATACTCACTTATATGTCCTTTATTTGATAGTGAAAAATGAGAAAACGAGTTAATTATTAGTTAATAAAAACAGTTTGTTTGGTAGACGGAATCTTCCAAAAACATGGGGTCCGTGGGAAAAAATAAAAATAAAAGGGGTCCTTTGTGGTGAAAAGGTTCGGAACCACTGCTCTAAGCTATGGACTTCTTGGTATGAAAACGTCTGTCTGTAGCTCTACTTAACTTCGACATTACGGTATTATTTCTAATCAATTGTATGTATTTCTATCCTTAGTATATGAACTGTCATTGTATTAATAATATTTGTCATATGGACTATAGTCTGCCAATAAACCTTTTCATTTTAATTTCATATATGGGGTAGAGTGGGAGAAAACGCCCATGTGTGGTGATAAACCTATGCATATTTGTTTCAAATGTAAATGACTGCGCATGCGTATGTAGGTTTCATCTTTTTCACAAGGAAGTACATTTTACATAAGATTAAGAAATGGTGGGGGTGACATCACAAGACCACATGGTTTTGGAAGGGGGATTTAAGTCACTGGCCACAAATGACCACAAGGGGGAGGACGGGTTTGAAAACCATCCAAAAAAGGACCACGTGGTTTTTGAATGACCCATAATATAGTCGAAATACATTCAATGGACCTGGCCTACCTTCCGGCCCAGTGCACTCCTACTTTCGTAAACAGTGGTACAGGAATGCGTGGCTTCTAGAGCACCAACTCTATCAAAAGCTGTACGTAGTCGCCAGAGTAGCGAGTTAACTTTTTTTTGTAACCAACTATCAGGGCATCCCATAAGCAATGTCATTTTTTACGACAGATTAAGTTTAAACTAATCCTACTCGGTTTAAGCATAAATTTTCCAAAGGTTATATCTAAGAGATCTATCGTGTTTCGCTACATACTTTACAGACCTTGACCAGTGAAGACGTGTGTTTTGCTTTATGTGAACCCCTCATAAACATGGCGGTATCAGGAGAGCATATCAGGCATATAATGCTTTACGAGTTCAAAAAAGGGAATAGTGCTACTGAAGCAACGCGAAACATTCAGGACGTTTATAGCAACGATATTCTGCACGTGAGAAAATGTCAAAGATGGTTTCAAAAGTTTAGGAATGGTGACTGCTGTTTGACAGATGCAGCACGCTCTGGACGCCCTGCTGAGTTTGACGATGACCTGCTGTTAGCCCCACTTGAAGAAGACTGTTCAACAACTGTCGAAGAATTGGCCCAGAAACTCAATTCATCCCCGTCCACCAACCATCAACATTTGCAACAAATCTGGAAAGTGCCTAAGTTAGGAAAATGGGTGCCACATGAATTGTCGGTCGACAATCTGAGGGTGCGGGTAAACATTAGCACAGCTCTTCATTCCCGTGAACTCCAAGATCCGTTTTTGCACCGTTTAGTGACTGGTGATGAAAAGTGGATACTATACCAGAATGTTAAGCGCCGTCGACAGTGGGTTTGTGCCGGAGAACCAGCGACACCACAGCCAAAACCAAATCTTTACCCTCGGAAGGTGTTGCTTAGTATTTGGTGGGATAAAGGTGGTGTAATACACTTTGAAACCTTACCACACAACCAAACAATCACCGCTGAAGTCTACTGTCAACAACTGGATCGATTGAACACTGCACTAAAAGAAGAGAGACCTTTGGTTAATCGGAAAGGAATCGTGTTCCACCACGACAACGCACGTCCTCATACCGCTCGGATCACTTCTGCAAAAATTGAGGAGCTTGGTTGGGAAAAACTTTCACATCCTCCAGACCTTGCGCCTTCAGATTATCATCTCTTCAAGTCTGCAAAACTATCTTGACGAGAAACAGTATACTTCTTTAGATGACCTGCACACCAGTCTCTACGTTTTTTGCCTCAAAACTGCCTGAATTTTATAAACATGGCATTGAAAAGCTTGTAGGACGTTGGCAGTGTGTCATTGATTCCGATGGAAAATATATATTAGATTAAAAAGTTTGTAGTTTGTTTTTTTTGTCCTTCAAATTCCGATCTAAAAAACATTACTTATGGGATGACCTGATGGTTACCGTCTCAAAAAAAAAAACTAATTACTTCCTAAGTATTATTAGCATTAGATACATGTTGTGAATAAGCTTATAGGGTGTACAACATGTACATCGAGCGAACTTTCTAAAAAAAAATGTAGCTACTTTTTGTCCTCAGAAGTAGTAACTGGTACACGTTACAAATATTCTTGATTTTGTAACTGGTTACCGTTACTCAAAAGAGTAATGATTACCGAGTAACTAGTTACGTCACAGCACTGGTAACCTCTGTCATATGATCTTAGATGTTACAAAAGTTAAACAACTTCAAACATCATCATTATTAGTGCTCACTCCCAAAAGTATCGTGCTTGGGCTTGACATATCAAGAAAGTTGTAGAAATAAGATAGGAAGACAAATGAAACAATATTCTATACACAAAATTGTTTTTCATAGGACCTAAATTTGCTAGGATACAAAGCAGAAAAGTAAGCCTAAAACCAAATATTGGTTATGTTTAAAGTTTGCCTCGTAAAACTAAATTGGCAAGATAATTTTTGTAACATGACAAAAGGGTTTAAAAAAAAAAAAAACCTCAAAGAATAACAAAATAAAAATAACTGAAATGAAACATTTTAATAATTATCATAAAATGTAACGGAAGTGAAATACTTCAATTGAATTACGAAATGACAGAAACCAACAGTATATTTAATTTTCATACAATCATACTTATTTCCTCTACTCTCAAACTCAACTCAATCACAATAGAAAAATACTTTAAAAAGAATTATGCCTAATCACGTATAATTCACACACGAAATCTGAAAGAATAAATATATAAACAATATCACATTACTGGTGACAGCGGAGAGAGTGATGGATAACTGGGTCTTAAATACACAAAAATATGCAGTCTTTGTATCGCGCTTCAATACGAGGACTTCAGATACTGAATAATGTCCACTAAAGGTTAGTACAACAGGGTCCATGTCCAAGAATGAAAACATCCGACAGGCCACCTTTTGCCTAGCAATTTTGCAGTCACTTTTTAAAAGTGTTTATCGGGGAATAAATTTTAAAATTTCCACTCTCCTACTCTAAAAGCTGCATTAGAACAGTGAACTGGAAACAAATTTAACTTCTCAATTAAATATCTACGTGTGAAAAAGGGCAACAACAGAATTCATGTCAAAATGACAACAACGATTACGAAAGCAGGAAATGTTTGGAGAATATTTGTGTAAATAATAATAATAATAATAATAATAATAATAATAATAATAATAATAATAATAATAATAATAATAAAGTACCGAAATATCTAATGAAGTTAAAAGATCTAAATCGATCAGATCACGCATCGATCTAAATTTAAGGGGAAAATGATCTCGTTTCCTATCTACGCATTCTCTAATAAAGATCTTGGGATCATAGGTTCTCCAAGGGAAACGGGGCGAGTCAGGTACAAAAACTGAACCATTTAATGAATTTAAACCGATAAATAAGTCAGTCCCTTTTCGTCACACAAATAAGTCTATTATTTGGGGAATCATCATCATGTGTTCTTTTTATCTTCCTACGTCCATAAAAATAAAAGTAATAATAAATATGAAAATTAGAAATATTAGAAAATAGAATCAAATTATGCAGGTATATATATATATATATATATATATATAAAACACTAATTTACAATTTTTTACTATACAATGGTATTAATGGTATTTATAAAAGGTGCTCATAAAATATCTATTTTTTAGCGAAACGTGATTCCAATGAAGAAAAACTGAAAACAAATGATGAAGAGGGCAGACTGTGAGAGAAGAAACTATACTTTTAATAATAATAATAATAATAATAATAAAGGGCCTTAGTGGCCATAACAATTACTGCATTCCTACATCAGATAAACTATAAAAATTGACAATTTTGAGTTTTTGTAATTGACTTTTGAAGAAAATGTTTAATAATATAGTCTAACTATACATTAAATGGGGTATTTTTGGGGCATGAATGTCTCCTTACGTACGTGTTAATACACGCACTTATCCGTTTGTATTAACAAAGCAAGAATTATTAAAAAGCGTCTCCTATACATGTATACATACAAAGTTTAAATAAAATATGTACACAAAATCCGAACAGCATTTGCAAAGTTAATGGATTTCACAATGAAAATTTGGTCAAAGGATAAAGGGAAATTTGGCCAGGCAAAAAAAAAAAAATTTACGTGCACACACACACACAACAATATATATAGTGCTAAACATTTACAGGGAAAATAGAGAGCGATTCGAAGGCCTCTTATAACTCTATCCTTCAAGAAATGAAGGACGGAAGGAGGCATAAAAACTGAATGCATATTTATATAACACAGATAAAACATATTTCACCTTATGCTTACTTTCTTCATTCCCTGATCAGTTATAGAATTAAGCAAAACACCTTCGAATGGATTTTTTCCCTGTGGGTGTGTAACATTTATCAATCTGGCGTGTTTAAATTGATAAATTCCCATATATATATATATATATACACCGTTGATCTGTGGCAGGTAGGCTGAAGAAGGTTAATCAGAGATTAAAGCAGCAAATACGGAACAGGAAAAATTTAGAGTTTTCTGAAAGTATATTACCAATATTAAAATATTTACTATGATTAACACTAGTTAAATAAAACAGAGTATTGAATGTAAATAATGCACGTTATATATATACTTCATTAATATTACTTTTTTTATAACGGAAATAATAAATTATTGACGGAATATGGATTACATTTTATGAAAGTGAAAGTGGAAAACTTTGAAGAAAAAGTGTGTGTGTGTGTGTGTGTGTGTGTGTGTGTGTGTGTGTGTGTGTGTGTGTGTGTGTGTGTGTGTGTGTGGTGTGTGTGTGTGTAAAATGACAGATAGGGCAGAACCGATCCCTAAAATAATTTACACTTAATAATGCACCAGATGCTCATTACCGTAAATGCCGTAATTACCGTAATGCCTTTAATAATATATTAACGTTTTAAGAAATAAACTAAAAAGAAAATTTCAGGAAGGAATAGGTTTTTAAACCAGTGTTGATATGGAACTTCAGGAACAAGCACCACTACCGGAACAGAAAAAGAGAGAGAGAGAGAGACAGAGAGAGGTGGGGACAATAGGGTTCATTCCCTTTGCTAACGTATTAAAAGAAAATTGACACCACTCAAAACTAAATAGTTTAAGATAATACCAGATAATATAAAAGTATTATTTTACTATTACAATTTTATATATATATAATATTATATATATATATATATATATATATATATATATATATATATTATGACATATTTCATATTTAAAAAATATTAAGACTAGCAGAACCTCATTAAAACAATTCTTCCAGAAATATATTAATTAAAAAAAAAGGAAAACTTCATGTATGTACGCAAAACCTGAGAATTAATTGTAAGTCCTAAAACATTGCTTGTCTGACTAATAGTTCTTAGTTTTATTTGCTAAAATAAATTACTAAAACGTCTGTGGGATGTTAAGGCGGTTATCCTTTGTTGGAAGTATTTCTAGGAAAGGTAATTCCAATCAACCAGAGGTGGATTAATGGAAAGTATCTCAACAGCTCTGCAGAGGCCGTATCAGGTCAGCGAATTCAATCGGGAATTAGCAGAAAATTATTATTGAAGCCGTATTAATAAAATTTAAAAAAACGTTTATTAAAAGCGAAATAATTTACACTGCTATCATTTTCATATTACAATTCAACTGCGCACATTAATTTTTCTTCTAATTTCTCTTTAGAGCTCCGACAATTCAGTTTCTTTGGTTCAATACAATCCTTTTCCATACAAAACCTATTAATATTGGTGTGGAGTGGGAGGAGTCCTGTCTTCAGAGTTAAACCCAATATTAGCCTATGCTGAAACCATGATAAATACGCGTTATCCCCTTTGCTATAGGTTTAAGGAGAGAACGGGGCCTATTTTCTTCGAAGAAATAGGTTATTACGTAGGTCACTGATGGTGCGTCTGTTATTTGGTCACACTAACTAACTCGTAGCTACGCGTCGAATTCCAATCAGACAAACACCTTTGCTAGTGCATCGGCCCCGGCACTCGCGATGTACGGCTTAGATGGATGGAAAGCCACATCGAAGATGCTCTCATCGAACTTCTTCCTGTGAGCGGTGATCTCTTGCACGCATTGCTTGCTGTCCAGCTGCCACAATCGGATGCTGCAATCATGACCTGAAAGACGAGGCGAGTGAATGGTCAGATAATTTTATGAAAATTACCGTCCCCTTCTAATAAGGATGAGTTTTTAAAAAGGTTTTGCAAATATATAAAGGATCGTAATTACTGAACAAGATATATAATTCATAAAAGTTAGATTCTGATACATTAACACGGACAAAAATTATATGAAGCCGAAAATCAATCCCCCAACACAGTTATTCACTGAACAGGGCTGAGTGAGTGAACACATCAGTGTAAAATTATCAAATCATTTAAGAAGAGACGCAACCACTTATTATAACAACAATAGTAATAACAAAAAGCAGCTTGAACCCGGGTCAGAATTTAAATCTCCGACTTCAATGTAAAAATTGTTAAAATTAAATCCGCTTCATGACACCTTTGAAATGGCAAACACTCACTTCCAGAAAGCAAATAGAGGCCGTTCGGGTCAACCGCCAGAGAGGTGACCGAATCCAAATGGGCGACCATAGACTGCACGAGGCGGCCGCTGTTGTTGTCCCAGAAACGAATATGGCGATCCTCGTGGGCGGTGATCGTCAAGGGGAGAGTGGGATGGGACACCACCTTGAAGACAAAAATATGTACCATCATAATCATATACGTAGGTACCGTTTATCTAAACAAAATTACGAGCTCTTAATGAACGAGAAAGCGAAGACGTAATATTAAATTGTTGAAAGGGTATTTAAGAAATTTGTTCTTTTTTCTATCTACGTTGCTCCCGGTTTATTTATTTAACATTTTTATCCCAATGTGTCAAGCAACTTTGTTCCAATTTCCGAATAACAAAATATTAATTTAATTTTCATACAACATTCATAAGCGAAGAATATACAGAACAGTTCGAAGAAATGCAAACAAGAACGGGTTTACCCTGAGGCTACTACAACCTTCACTAAGTGATTCAAAGTTCCAAAATCTCTCTCCTATACATACTCTATTAATTTGGCGAGTAACTGAACTTCCAGCTTGATCAGGTTCCGTATCTAGTCGAATTACGGGTTTTCCAGTTTCTAAGTCGTAAATGACGCAATTAGCCGTGTTGAAACTACAAACGAACTGATTGGTTGACTCGTAAACAAAATCTACGGAAGTTGGAACACCATCTGAAAACGAGAAACGACCATATTTTAGCCGAATTGAAGTCAATATTAACGCTCAGTTAGATTGCATTAACATTAAGACCATTTTAACTCCAATTTAGGATTGAATCGCGTAAAAGTGGTCAAATTTATTATACCCTTTTCAACGGCGTAAGTGGAGAGGAGGGGAGTGCGAGTGTCTGTGGCAGTCCAAAACCTAACGGTCGAATCGGCGCTGCAGGAGAGAAGTTGGTGTCGCTGCTGGTGGTAAATCACGCCCCAAACTGCGTCCGTGTGACCAGATAAAATTCCCCCGATGACACCCGGTTCTAGTTAGGAAATCAAACGAATTGGGAAAATCACAAACGGTCAAAAGCATATACAGTGGTAAATTTAGTTTTCATTTTCAGGTGAAGAAATACTTCATAAACCAGAACTGAAGAATTATTAAGAGAAAATTATTAGCAATTTGTAATAAAGAATCTAGTTTCATTTATTTTCCAGTGATAATTTCAAACAGGAGTTCTGAAATAACTTTTTAATATATTTTACTTTTGTAACATTGTGAAAAGGTAACAGACAGGAAGCTAATTTCTCCACAATGTGGAGCAATGTGTACTCCAATGATCACCTTTAGCCCGAGCAATAATAAGGTAAGCGGCCAACTCAATCTAATCAAAGAGCTAGCCAGCAGGTGGGAGCGAACCAGACTCACCGCTCAGTCTCCACCATCGAAAAAAAAAAAAAAAAAAATATTATTGTGGTTGTTTAACCTCCTTCGCAGCAAAGGTCATATGACGGAGGGGACCTACAGCTTTATGTGGGATCCGAACCACGGGTCGCTACATAATCTGAGCGCGTAGGACGGTCTCCCATCCAACCCAGACCCAATGTCGCTTACTTTATATATATATATATATATATATATATATATATATATATATATATATGGGCTACGTCGTGGCCAATGTCGTAACACCGCTTCCCTGAGATCAGCGAAGTTAAGCGACATTGGGTCTGGGTAGTAGTTGGATGGAAAACCGTCCTCCACGCCGAGATTATGTAGCGACCCGTGGTTCGGATCCCACGTAAAGCTGTAGGTCCCCTCCATCATATGACCTTAGATGTTGCAAATGAGGTTAAACAACCCTACTAAAAAAAAAATATATATATATATATATACATACAGGGTGTCCCAAAAAAACTATATACTCTTTATAGCATCATATATTTTATAATTAAAAAAAAACCCAAACAATATATTGTTATAGCAATTGCCAATGAAAGGTAAATTAGTAACCTAAGTGATCAAAATGTTATAGCGAGTTGTTTGCATATAAAATTTAATTAACTACGCCAAGTGCTCAAAATGTTCTCCGGCGGCATGATTGCACTTTCAATACAACAAAATCGTGTGGTCTGATGAAGCTACCTTCAAGCTGAATGGCACAGTAAATCGACACAACTGCAGGTACTGGTCACTTGATAATCCACACGTTTATGTGGATAAACATGTTAATTTACCAGGATTAACAGCATGGTGTGGTTTAGATTTTATAAAGGCGTTCGATACAGTTCCGCATAGGAGACTAATTGCGAAGGTTAAAGCGCACGGTATACGCGGTCAGGTAGCTCACTGGTTAGAAGAATGGCTTCGTGCTAGGAGACAGAGGGTCGTAGTTAATGGTAGTGAATCAGGGTGGTCAGATGTAGGTAGCGGTGTCCCACAGGGTTCAGTGTTAAGCCCATTGCTATTCGTAATTTACATTAACGACATAGATGTAGGATTGACTAGTAACGTGTCAAAATTCGCGGACGATACTAAAATAGGCGGTAAGGTTGTTAACGAGGACGATAGAAATAGGATTCAAGACGATGTAAATAGGATTATGGAGTGGACAGATAAGTGGCAGATGCAATTTAACGTAGACAAATGTAAAGTTTTGCATATAGGTTCTCGCAACAATAATTACGCGTATACACGATGGATGATAGGGAGTTAGCGAGCGTTGACGAGGAAGTAGATTTAGGCGTACGCGTATCTAAGGATTTAAAGGTTAGGAACCAGTGCCTGGAGTCTTGCGCAAAAGCTAATAGGATGTTAGGTTTCATAGCGCGTAATTTCGAATTTAAATCGAAGGATATTATATTGCCCCTTTACAAGTCCCTAGTCAGGCCTCATTTAGAATATGCAGTTCAGTTTTGGTGCCCGTACTTGCGTGAGGATATTGATAGGTTAGAAAGGGTTCAGCGATAACGTAAATTTTGACAAATTGTTCACTTTTGATAATAGTAATACTCGCAATAACGGATTTAAGTTGCGTGGTAGGCGTTTTATTACTAATATCGCTAAAAACTTCTTTACGTTTAAAGTAATTGATAAATGGAATAATCTTCCCGCGTCAGTCGTTCATTCTACCAGCGTTAATATGTTTAAGAACCGTCTTGACAGACATTTTACAGGTATTAACGTAGTTTAATTTAAAAAACAACAAAGTTAGCAACAGAAGCTCTGGTGGTGGTGCTCGAGGATGAATCTGTTGACGATGAATGCCAGCTTGTGACATGCCAGCGTGTGATGCCAGCAATAAAATTATTAAAAAAATAAAAAATAAAAATTAGATTAACACGAATGTAGATGTAGCTCATAGCGTAAACTAACCCACTTTTTGTTTAACTTACCTATATTTTTTTTTTTCCTTACTTTGCATGTCTCTAACTCTTTTCTTGCATGTTTGTAGTTTGCATGGTATGACAGTGAGTTAAGACTGTGTTTGCATGGTTTGTAAGCGTTCTTATTTTACTTCTTTTCATCTTTCACCCCTCTCCTATTCTCTCCGACTATTTTTCTGACTTGTCGGCAGTGGCCGGCGGATGATGATGGTGAGACACTTTTCCTCTTTTTCTGAATGAATGTTAACCCATGAGTGATAGGTGTTGCTCTTACTTAACCCCTTATTCTCTTCTCTTCTCTTAACCCGCTACTCTTTCCTTTCTCTCGGGCTAACCTTAGAGTGGATCTTAGGGTCTTTGTTAGCCTTAACTTCTGTAGATCTGTAGATCATCCAGGGGTTTGGTTGGACCATTTTTCTTTAATGGAATAGTTACCGGCGCCGCATATCTCGACATGCTGCGGACAGAAATTATACCTACAGTTCGGAAGTTGTTTGGAAACGACGACTTTTACTTTCAACAAGATGGAGCCCCCACTCATCATTATTGTGATGTCAGAAGGTACCTCGATGAAACGTTGCCTAACCGTTGGATAGGACGAAGAGGAAGCGTTGAGTATCCTCCACGTTCACCGGACTTGACTCCACTTGATTTTTACTTGTGGGGCTACCTGAAGGATGCAGTTTATGGTACAAGACCTGCAACACTCGAACACCTTAAGGATGCAATTAGGGAAAAGTGCGGGACCATCACAGCATCCACATTAGTCCATGTCTGCGAATCAGTTAGTCGACGCATTCAAAAGTGCATTCATGCCGCCCGAGAACATTTTGAGCACTTGGCATAGTTAATTAAATTTTATATGCAAACAACTCTCTATAACATTTTGATCACTTAAATTACTAATTTACCTTTCATTGGCAATTGCTATAACAACATATTGTTTTTTTTTTAAATTATAAAATATATGATGCTATAAAGAGTATATGGTTTTTTTTTGGGGACACCCTCTATATATTATATATATATATATATATATATATATATATATATATATATATATATATATATATATAATATATATATACAAGGAGCAAAAGAAAAATCCATCAAATGCTACGTAAGTCATTAACAAACTTTAACTCTTTAGCGGCTAGGTAGTGTCACTTCACTGATTTTGTTCTGGCTAACGCCAGACTATTTTATTCAGTCTTCTTTGAGACTGCACTCAACCCATGAAGGCAGTCCAAGACAAACTTATTTACTTTAGGGCTTTCTCCTGAATAAAGTAGATCTTAGTCTGGGCTACATTATTTTAAAAGATTCTTCACTCAAGTTACTCTTGTAAAGTAAAATCTCACCGTAGGAGTCATAAGGGTCGATAGATGATGAAGGAACATTCCAAATTCTGATTGTATTATCTAGACCTCCAGAATAGCATTTGTCTCCCTCTGTGCTGATTGCCAGGCAAAGCACTGGACCCAAGTGTCCTCTGAATGTATACACAGGCTCCACATCTAAAGAAGCAGACCTTTGAAGGAGAGTAAAATTAATCAGTATTTTCTTTTCTTTATGCGAGGAGGGGGTAAGGGCGAGCGCCCGCAAAAATGCACCCCTAACACTATATAGAGAGAGCCAAAATCAAGGTCTCTGAGGCCCACGATGCCATTTTATTTTTGTTTAAATTTTGAAAAAATTGTGTAGTGTGTAAAATGCACACGTGTGTGGTGAAGAATAGAGGGAGAAGCGTGTGTTTCAGAGAATGCTGGACTGCTCACAATGTAGACGAGACACGGAAAAAGATCGTCTGAAGAGGACAGTGACAGGAGAAACGGGAGTTCTAGCACTCCCTGTCTCCTGCCTAACATCCCTCTACCCCGGAGCACTTCCATGGTCGATTGGTGTCTACAATCTCGTCCTAAAGGAGGTAAAAAGCTTTCCTGAAAACTAAATCGTGCACTCTTCATTTATATAACTTAATTCCATTAATATAACTTAATTCCATTAATCATGCATGCTATCCCTTAATTATTTCTAAACTTGATGGAACTCAAGGATACTAAGTATATTCAGGAAACTAAATAGTAGTTTATTATTATTATTCATACCAATCTTAAAGATTTAGCAGCAGCTCCCTCACTATTTTTATTTCATGCTAATTTGTGCCAAATTCATATCATACCAATTTCACATCTGATCATACTATCACTGGTCACGTGTGATGCAATTAATCAGACAAAAGCTCCGAATTTCTTAGATTTTATAAATCAAATACATTAATTCCACATTTTCCAACAGAAATTTTCCTCGCATGTTTGACTACAATTAGGGGAAGTTTTCGAGCGTACTACCACTCAACACTCCTAATACTGCCAATACATCAGCTACCCATCTTTTTAAAACATTTTCCTTACTTCTTAGCAGGAATTGTCTTTTGAAGGTTCCACAGTTTAAGTGTGGCATCCTCAGAGGCTGTGATCAACGAAGGTTCTTGAGGGTGAAAACAGAGAGCTCGAACACCATCAAAGTGTGAACGTAATGTATATTTGGCTGTCCAAGTTTTGCGAAAGTTTTCCTTTGTAGAGGAAATCTATGATGAATGAAAGAATAAATCTATTAGTAGCTAAAGAATAATTAAAACTTAATTATTAACTGATAATGGAGAGGAAATATACATACATACATTATATATATATATATATATATATATATATATATATATATATACACACACACACACATATATATATATATATATGGGAATGAACTCAGGATGGTCCCCCGAGTTTTTTATGATACACACAGACCGTGCATGGAACAAGGAACTCTTCTGGGATAATTAATCCACTATAGTCCGAATAAGTATGGTAAATGACAAATACCATAGTTTTTCTTTTTCATGATGCTAGCCCGACGTGGCAACGGGCCACTCGCAAAGAGGTCCCATAAATATAGCTTCCCTCACCAGCTATCTGCAAAGCAGACAGGATCCAGCTTTGGGACATGGATCTAGGGTTTAAAGCAGCCTAGCCCTGCTACATTTAGAACCTCAATATAAGCAAAAGACTCGCTGTCTTCACGTCAGATTGAATACATCAAGAAAAAGGGTAACTATTATATTTTAGCCAAAAAAAAAACTTAAACCTCAACTGGCAGAATTGAGCGTCCACTTTTCAAGGCACATAGCTGGTGAGGGAAGCTATATTTATGGACCTCTTTGCGAGTGGCCCGTTGCCCACGTCGGGCTAGCATCATGAAAAAGAAAAACTATGGTATTTGTCATTTACCATTACTTATTCGGACTATAGTGGATTTAATTATCCCAGAAGAGTTCCTTGTTCCATGCACGGTCTGTATATATATATATATATATATATATATATATATATATATATATATATATATATTATATATATATATATATATACACACACACACACACATATATATTATATATATATATATTAATATATATATATATATATATACATACATACATATATATATATACATACATACTACCACACAGGGTGGGCCGTAAGTTTCCATACATAGGAAAAATAACATTTTTTTATGGACAACCATTTTTATTTATATAATATGCTCTACATGATTGCCATTGTTTTGAAAACACATTTCAATACGTGTTCCCCACTGTTGATGAACACGCATTAGCACATTGACGTTATGCTTGTAATGGCGTTGGTGATACGTTTCCTTTAGATGATTTATGTCTCGTATCTTTCCTGATACACCATGGCCTTCAAGTGCCCCCAAAGATAGAATCAAGGGGGGTGAGATCTGGGGATCTGGGAGGCCACTCCACAGGACCACGCCGACCAATCCAAGCATCCGGAACTGCTGATCCAAATACCGACGCACGTGAAGACCATAATTTAAATTTTCCTATGTATGGAAACTTACGGCCCACCCTGTATATATATATATATATATGTGATGCACCGATACTTCAATTTTGCCAATAACGATTAATCGGCATCAATTTAGAAAAATTATAAGTATAACCCAATGTAATGTATATTAATTAATATTATATTATTTATTTTTATTTACTATAATAAAAACTTATTACTTAATTAGCGATGTGAGCTTGTTTTTTTGTTTTTTAATGAAAGTTTTTTATTGATACTCCAAAATATTATTCACTGAGAATATTCAAGAATTTTCTTAGTTTTAAGTGTTTGAGATTGTTTTAACAGCTTTTTATAGAATTCTAGAATATTTCAGAACCTTATGGAACTTTCTAGAATGTCTTAGAATATTCTAGACGATTCCAGAACATTCTGGAATACTCTGGATTTGGGAGAAAATAGTACCTATATAAAGGATGGCAAATTATTTCCTTGGTTAGTTGTGGTTGTGTATAGTAAAAGCAAGTATCTACATGTGATTGTGATATTGTCTGTTGAGCCTTTTATGGTAGGCCAGGCAGTTCTTTTTGAAGTATTTTTTTTTTGCCATTTTGGATAATAATTTGAATAACAAATTGAGTGTTATTAAACTGGTTTTCTTAAGCTTAGCATTATTTATAACTGCTTGATCAGCTTGAATCATTCAAAATTATTTCAAATTTGTTTTTAAATTTATACATTTAAGATTGAATATTAGTATTGTTTTTTTTATTATTTTTTGGTTATTTACAACAAAAACTCCGCCTGGGAGTGGGCAAGCCAGCCCAAGTCTCAGCCGGTCCCAAGCCCGGAGAAAGGAGGGGGGTTGGTGGCAGGAAGGGCATCCGGCCGTAAAACTTTTGCCAAAACCTTATGAATGCAGATCCAGTATAATAAGAGGAACAACAACAGTAACGGAAATCTCCAAGAAGGCACAGGAAAAGAGAGTGAGATGGTATGGGCATTGGGCATGTCCAGAGGAGGGAGGAGGAGTATGTGGGACGACGGATGCTGAGGATGAAAATTCCAGACACGAGAAGAAGAGGTAGACCTAAGATGAGGTGGCGGGATAGACTGAAGAAAGATAGTGATAAGGGACTGGAGGAAGAGGTGGCTCAAGACAGAAGTGAATGAAGAAGAAGGATCTGCAACAGCGACCCCACATAGAAGTGGGCTAATAAGGCTGCGAAAGAAGGTATTTACAACAAAAATATAGTACCCTATTTTATAACATTATAGCAAATAGAGCAAATGCTGGACTTTAAAAAAGAGAGAAAAGGTCAGTTTTGTGATTTAGTGGTAAAAACTAGAAACAATTTTAATTATAGTTTTAAGAATGTCGCATCAGCAAAAAAATCATTTCCCATTTGGTGACCCAATTCGCACCCAGTCGAAGCTACCTCTGCCAAGCTTGCCGATAGCGATTAATCGGCCGATATTAAGAAAATAATCGGCATGCCAGGTGCCGATACCGATTAATCGGTGCACCCCTTATATATATATATTTTTTGTTTCAAAGTATGACCGCTCATGGCCACCAAAAGAAAGGTGGATAGCAGAGCGAACACAGGACGAAGACTATGGAACAGCTAATGGAAATGAACAATAGACAGGGAGGAGGAGGAGAGGGGGGGGGGGGGGAAGCAGCAGAAAGATCATAGCGGAGTCACAGCCGGTAAAGAAGTCGGGAGCGAAAGAGGAAGGAGAACAACCCGGTTATCGAAAAGTAGGGACCTTCAGATAGAATAGCGCCAAGCCTATCACAAGGCTCGACGCTCTCCAAAAAGGGAAAATACTCAGAGTAAAGCGGACACTCCACCAGGAGGTGGGCAACTGTAAGTAAAACGTTACAATTGGGACATCGGGGCACCCGATCCCAGGCCATCAAATAGCCATGGGTCAGGTGGGTGTGGCCAATACGGAGGCGGGCCAGAGCAACCTCCTTATGGCGCGACCGATGGAAGGAAGAGGCCCAACATCCCAATTTGGGTTTAATCTTGCAAAGTTTGTTATCTGTAGCGCCATCCCAGCGACTCTGCCACCGGGAGCGCAAAAACCTACGGAAGCCAGGGATATAATCGAAAAAGGGGAGGGACACGGGTGAAACCTGTAGTCGGCACGCAGAACGGGCAGCTCGATCGGCAGCCTCATTTCCAGCCACGTTAACATGTGCTGGGACCCAGCAAAATACCACCTCCTTGCCACCAAAAGCGACAAGGATATGGCACAGTAGCTGGATTCGTCGGACCAGTGGGTGGACAGGGTCAAAACACTCCAGGCCATCCAGGGCACTGCGGGAATCCGAATAGATGACAAACGACCCATCCGGATGCTCCCGCACCACCTCCAGAGCGCTCAGAATGGCATAGAGCTCCGCCGTGAAAACGGAAGCCTCATCAGGGAGACGGGTACATCGGGGAGCAAGGGCAGACGACTGAGGAACAGCCGCGGCCCCAACGCCCCCCGACGACCTCGAGCCATCCGTGAAGACCGCAACACATGCAGAGTGACACGCCGCATGCTGAAGGAACAGAGACCGAAGCAAGGCAGAGTCAGAATCGGCCCTGCGAACGGGGCGCAACGCCCTACAGCACGCAACAGGGGTGCTCTCCCAAGGTGCAACACCCTGAAAGAGACCGGTATAACGGATGGAGGAGGAGTGCCCATACCATCGAGGAGGGAGGTCACCGTGTCGGTGAAATACCAACCCCCATCCCGGCAGAACGCCCTCTCACCACCTGGAACAGAGGAGAGTTGGGAAGACGGAGGATCCGGAGATAGTGCTTGCAATGAGGAACGACCTCCGATCCTCCAAGGGAGGGATGTCGCACTCAACCTGCAGACTATCAACCGGAGAGGAGCGGAAGGCGCCAGATGACATGCGCAGTCCTCTAGAGAGGACCGGATCCAGTATCCGAAGGGCCGTACGGGAGGCGGAGCCATACACCACACTCCCATAATCTAATTTTGACTGTACCAGGGACACGTACAAACGGAGGAGTGTCCGCCTATCCGCGCCCCATGTAGTATGCGACAGATGTCCCAGCAAATCCAGGGTACGTCTTGTAGACTCGCGCAGCCGGCGAAGGTGGGGAACCCAGCTCAAACGGCTGTCGAAAACCATACCCAGGAAACGTACTGAACGAGGGCCAGAGGCTGACCCCCGAGTGTAAGATTAAAGGTCGGGACGGCGCCGGATCCCCGTCTCCTCGACGGAAGGAAGGCCACACACGAAGTCTTCGGGGAAGACAGCGTAAGGCCCACCGACGACGCCCAGCGTTCAACCCGATTGACCGCGAGTTGGACTTGCCTCTCCACGAGGGGGGGACTCGTCCCCGCGGCATAGACAGCCAGATCGTCGGCGTAGATGGAACATCGCACCGAGGGCGGAAGGGCTCCCGGTAGCGCAGACATGACCAGATTGAAGCAGGAGACGCTCAAGACACACCCCTGGGGCACCCCCTCCTCCTGAACATACAGGTCAGATAGGGCCGCCCCATTACGGACGCGGAAAGTGCGACGGCAGAGGAAGTTACGAAGAAATGTGGGCAAAAAGCCCACAAAACCAAGAGACTTCAAACGGTCCATGACAACTCCCCGACGGGTCGTGTCATAGGCCTTTTGGACATCGAAAAAGACGGCCAGAACAAGATTCCGGCGGGAAAAGGCCTCCCGTACATCATGACCAAGGAGGAGAAGGGGGTCCAGAGTACCCCGAAATCGACGAAAGCCATACTGGGTCGGGGGGTATAACCCAAGCGACTCCAGTGTAAAGGAAAGTCGGACGGCCACCATCTTTTCAAGGAGCTTGCATAAGCAGCTCGTCAAGGCAATAGGCCGATAGCCCGCCACCTCCGCCGGATCCTTCCCCGGCTTAGGTATCGGGACCACAATCGCCTCCCTCCAACGGGAAGGGAACGACCCCTCAACCCACACCCGGTTGAAAAGATCCAGCAAGAAGTGTAGGGCCATCGGGTGCAGATTCCAAATAAAGTCATACGGAATGTCATCAGGGCCAGGGGCGGAAGAACGACGGGTTGCCAAGGCAGCCCGAAGTTCCCGCATCGTAAAGAGACGGTTATAGGGCTCGTTCCCAGGCGGCGGGAACGTAACATCCGACAAAGGACGATCCGCAGCTGAAGGCGAACGGGAAACCGCAGCAAAAGCACCGCCAGCCGATCGGCCACAGCAGCAGGATCCGAAAGGAAGCCGTCCCCGTCCCGAAGGACAGGGCGACTAGCAGGGACCGGCTTCCCCTCGATACTACGTACCTTCCGCCACACAGCAGCAGAAGGGGTAGACGAGGAAATGCCGGACACAAAAGCACGCCAAGAGGCCCGACGGGCCAACTTGAGAGTCCGGCGGGCGAAAGCCTTCGCCCGCCGCATCTCAATCAAGTGGTCCGCGCGCCGGGTGCGGTGGAAGCGGCGCGTCGCCCTCTTCCTCTCGCACACCGCCTGGTGACATGCTGGAGTCCACCACGGGACGCTACGCGTCCGCGGGTTACCGGAAGATCGAGGAATACAGTCCTCCGCGACGCCCATCACCACCCGCTCGAAGAACTCCAAGCTCTCATCCACAGAGCCAAAGCTCAACACCGAACGGGCAATGACGGAACGAGCTCTGAAGGATGGCCAGTCAGCCCGCGCAAGGCACCACCTCGGTCGAGACGAGACACCCGGCTGCGGTCCGACCGGCTCAAGACAGACTGGGTAATGATCACTGCCATAAGAGTCCCCCAACACCTTCCACGAAAAATCGAGTAAGGCATCGAGGGACACCAAGGAGAGATCAATACAGGTAAATGAACCCGTGGGTTCGTGGAAGTAGGTAGGTTCACCGGAATTGAGGCACGCAAAGGAAAGTTCCTCCATTAAGGAGAGCAACATACCAGCAACATTAGTCGACCGGACATCTCCCCAAGCCGGGTCGCGACTGTTAAAGTCCCCGAGGAGGAGAAACGGTCGAGGCAGTTGCAACACCAACTCGCGAACCGCGTCGCGAGAAGGAGGGTCATGAGGAGGAATATAAATCGAGCAGGCAGTGTACTGGCGATCTAAAAAGAGCCGCACAGCCACAGCCTGCAAGGAAGTGCGAAGAGGCACACCTCGCGATGGTAACGAATGATGCACATAAATCGCCGCACCCCGCCGGCGTGTGTGCTCATCCGGGGTGCAAGGGAAACCAACATAGCCAGAGAGACGAGGGAGTCCCCGCGCAGCCAGGATAGTCTCCTGGAGACAAACACAGGAAGGCCGCTCGCTCTCCAGCAGGGAGGCAAGGTTCTCCCAGTTAGCTAAAAGCCCCCTACAGTTCCAATGCAAAATGGAACTGTAAGGGGAAGTGGCATTATAAGAGGCAGAGAAAACAGAGAAATAGCCACGGACCAAGCTGAGCAGCAAACTCAACGGTCCGTAACCAGGGACGGAATCGGCTTCCCCGACTCACCCCGAACGGGGGGAGGGGCCACCGACCCCGCAGCTGCTTCACCCGTAGTAGAACGAGAGGTGAGTGGAACAGGGAGTTCAGAGGGGGTCCCCTGGGGGGGGAGACGACGAGACGGGCCCAGCCGAAACCCCCGACTCCCCACCAGAGGGGTGGGGAGAACCAGATGTTCGAGGGCTCGTCAAACCAGACAAGTACTGACGGGGGGAGAGGAAAGGTCCACCACAGGTGGGAGAGGTAGATCCAGGAGAGAGACCCGACCACTCTCAGCAGGAGCCGAAGGGAGAAAGACTCCATGAAGAAAGGCCAGGTTCCTCTCGACCGGGTCCACCATGGGAACAGAGTCAGTAATTGAGGGTGTCATGGGGCGGTGTACCTCAACCGACACTGGTTGGGGCACCGGGAGGTGACGCCTCACCAGCCCTCCGTATAGGGGGGGGGGGTCGGGGGGGGCGCTTCCCCGGCGGAGGGGAAGCAGGGCGAGCAGCGATCATGATCGGGTCCGGAGGACTCCGACCACGGCGACGCTTCCTCCTCCCCTTCGGGGCATCACCTTCCCCACCCGAGAGACGAGTAGGCAAGGATCCAGACCCCAAGGCCGGAGAGGGAGAAGGGGCACTTGTAGGCAGGGAATCAGAAGGGATGTCTGAAAGTGAGGCAGAGGAACAAGAAGGTCCCGCGGCGCCAGGACCACAACCAACCCCCGGAACTTCCAGGGGGGGCACCACTCCGGTAGACGCCGGGGTAGCACGGGAGGGGCCCGAGGACCCGCCAGGGCCAAGAGCCGCAGCATAGGATAACCCCCGCCACGGCTCCCGGACCCTATCGCGCGCCTCCCGCGCACTAAGGAATTCGGTAGTCCTTAAGGACCGCACCTCGAATTCAAACTTGAAAACGGGGCAGTCCCAAGAGGAGGAAGGGTGGGCCCCCGAGCAGTTCGAGCACCGCGGGGGCTTCGTGCACGGGGTAGGGTGCGCAGGCCCACCGCAGCGGACACATAGCTCACCCTCACGGCGGCACGCAGAGCTAACATGGCCGAACGGTTGCAGCCAAAGCAGCGAACCGGGTCAGGCACATATGGTCGCACCGAAAACTCTCACGACCGGCGATCACCCACGCCCCAGAACACCTGGGCCGGAGGCACAAGGGAGTCAAAGCTCAGGAGCAGACGAGCGGACGGGGTAAGAGCACCATCCCGGCGCGACGAAAAGCGGAAGACCTTCGTTACCCCCTGGGGGGCAAGATCCTCCTGCAACTCGCCAACCGGGATTGACAGCAGACGCGAAGCGAAAATGGTGCCCTGACAGCTATTCAATTGCGGATGGGGAGTCACAGAAACTCTGCAACCCAAAACATCCTGCAACTGTAGAAGGGACTCAGTCACCCCCGAAGAACGGGACTTCAAAAGAAGAGACCCATCCTTCAGAGGGCGGATATCATAACGACAGGGAACCCCCACCGTCTTAAGGTGCTGAAACACCCGTTCCGAGTTGCCCGGAAGGGAGCCAGCGGAAGGGCGGAGAACAAGGAACCTGTCCACCGGACAGAAATTGACAGCAGGGACAGGTCCATGTGTAACGGTAACCGAGAGTGGGCGAAAGAACGAGGGCCGCGAAGACCCCGCCCTACGGCCACCACGAGTCCGGCCACGAGAGCCAGACGCCGCAGAGGACGAGAGGGGGCCATACGGCTTTAAGGTCAATCCAGCGGAGGCAGAGGCCGCTGAACGACCAGAAGTAGAAGTCTTATCCAAATCCAAGGGCGGGCCAGAGTCGTCAACAGGAGGGGATTGAAGTTTTGAAATTGAACCCATAAACAATAGCTTTACAAAAACGCAGCCTCGGACCCAAGGCAATGCACCATCCGCCGCTGCATCCTTCAAGGCGCAAGCCCAACGTCCCGGGTAGCCCGCCCCCCAACCTGACTGTCGTTTTAAAAACAGCAGATTGGCACTACGGAGATTTGTCCGTTAAGGGCCAAGCAAAGACCCAATCCAGACGCAGCAGCGGTCCGGGCGCCAGTACCGTCCCCAGAGCACGGCTCAGCCACGGAGCGATGCCCCCCGGCGGGTGCACCCGATGACCCCAAGACTGCAAAATACAAACAGAGGGGGGGGGGGATACTACAATTGACAGAGGCACAAGACTGAGTCAAGACAAAAGAAATTCCGGGAGAGACGGAAAAAACCGCAAACTTGGTAACTCTTCGCCCACACCCCGCGAGGGGTTGAGGAAACCCAAACAACCCACGAGGTGTACGAGCCCCCTCGGCCCGGCAAGCCGGAGTACCTAATCGAGGGGGTATATATATATATTTTTTTTTTCCCCTGTCCGTTATCAGTTAATCATTAAGTTTTAATGAACATTATTAAACAAATATTATGATCAAATTAAACAACCAAACAGGGTAGCAAAAAATAAATACTTTCGGCCTAAATTCTGATAACATCTCATATTTTATTTAGTATTCTCAATACCCTATTTAAAATTTTTAACTTTCTACTAAAACCAAGTTAACCTTTTTCTACTTTTCCACTAATAAACATTTCATTAACATGAAGAGTAATCTGGTCTTTCGTAAATGAAAGAATAAAATACCTTAATTTACATTTCGAAACGAGTTCCCAAAGTTCTCCCTTCCACTTACGTCATAAGAAGCGTCCGCTTCATTCGTCACCGTCAACTGGGCCAACTCTCCTAAGCCCTCTAAAGCGTCCTCTTCACCCCCGACGAACGGTCGTCGAGATCCTGGCCCGAACCCCAGTACACCTGCGAGACAAAAATAAATCTAAACTACCGCGACAACAATTACAACAAACTTCAGTTTTTCGGCAACGGGGAATTTGGCACAATGAAGTCACGAAGTGGAGAACTAGTTTTTTGAAGTTAAAATTTAGCGATGACAAAACATTCCCTGAGCAATACAAAGCTAATAATAAGAGTGATGATAATTAGCTTATTCTTTAGACCAAGCGAGAAATGGCAATGATATAAATTGATGAAAGGATTAACCGCCGTTTCAACGCGTCATATCGCGGCGAGGACGTATAAAGAAAGGCCACCACACCAGAGATCTTCCATTAGGCCAAACTCACCTAGAAATGCCACCAGTAAACCAGCATTAAAACTGGGAAAATCTCCCAGGATCGATTCCAAGGAGCACCGCTCGAAGTCATCAACAGTAAAGTAATGAACCTCAGAAAACTTAAAACAAATAATAACTATAGAATAAAGTGGTTTCACTAAACTATTTTTGTTTCCAAAATGAAAGTGAGGGTTTTTTTTTCTTGTGAGAATGGTGCAAAATTGGAATTCACTTACAAATGGTTAGATACAAAGCCTGTTTATACGATTAAATATTTTGCTGGGGAAAAAATAGTAAGATATGAAAAATTAGAAAAACATTTTCAACGAGTACTTCAGGTATTTCCTTCCCTATAAAAATCATAAAATCTGTCATGCATTTATAATTACCACTATTTTTTACCTTCAAAAATAGCTTTCCATATAATACGATTTCAATGGAAAATAAATCCTCGATATCCCCCCCACCCCACCAAAAAACCCCACCCTGAGCCAAGTATATTCTGTCACGTTGGAACAACAGTTTATATAGTACACTCAAACAAAATATAGTTCTAAACCTACTGTACAACTTCAAAACTATGAATACCCAATGACGAGTACTGTGGGGATAGTTACGAGACTCCTCTAGTAATTAAGTTCAAAATTCAATTACAGCTGATAGCTAGCTAAGTTTTATTTTGGTGCTCATAACCTAAGTTTTTCTTACGAGTTAAAACTTCGTTGCTAAGTTTTGTACAGAGTAATAAAATGGCATCAGCAAAGCGCGTGTAAACTGAATTCAAACGAACGTGTTGGATTAAAAAGTTTAATTTATTAATAAATTACTATAATTTTGACAAGGTAAACTTGGGGAGAAATTAAGAAAATTTAGTTCATTTTAACTCGTACCTTCTCAGCAACACACCTCTCTTCTCACAATCTTCTTCTTTCAGATCGTCAATATCGGTTCCGCAAGGGACGCTCTAATGGTGATCTTTTTGCGTATCTCTCCGACTCTTGGTCATCCTCCTTTCGGGATTTCGGTGAAACTTTTGCAATTGCGCTAGACATCAAAAGTTTTTGATAGTGTCTCGCACAAATGTTTAATTTCCAAACTACTACCCTTATTCGGTTTCTATCCTTCGATTTGTGCCTTCATCTCTAATTTCCTTTCTGGACGATCTATAATAGCTGCGGTTGTAGATGGACACTGTCCTCCTCCTAAAGCCATTTAGTGATGTTCCTCTGGGTTCTGTCTTGTCATCCACTCTTTTCCTTTTATTTATCAATGAGCTTTTAATTCGCAGTTCCTGTCCTATTCACTACCACGTCGATAATTCCAATTTTCACTTCTCCAACCTCTAACCAAAGCGTCCCTCTCAACAGTCACTCCATGATTAACCAAAGCGTCCCTCTCAACAGTCACTCCATGATTAACCAAAGCGTCCCTCTCAACAGTCACTCCATGATTCGCGTAGGATGGCTATGGTATAACTGATCTCTTCTAATCTTTTTGCTATCTCTGATTGGGGTAGAGAAAACCTTCGGCTTTCAATGCCTCAAAAACTCGGTTCCTCCATCCGTCTACTCGTCATAATCTTCCCCACGACTAACCCCTTACCTTCAACAACACACAACTCAATCCTCCCTCTCCTCTCTTACCATTCTCGTGATCTTTCCTGGAAAGATCACATATACTCTCTTTCCAAAACAGCTTCTAAGAGGTTGTGTGTGCTGTACCGCCTCCGCAGTTTCTTCACCCCAGCTCAGTTACTGTCTCTGTACAGGGGTCTTGTCCGCCCCTGTATGGAGTATGCTTCTCATGTATGGGGTGGCTTAACCCACACACCCGTACTTGACCGGGTGGAATCAAAGGCTTTTCGTCTCATCAATTCCCTGCCTTTTACAGACTGTCCCTCTTTCTTCGCTGCAATGTTCTCTCATTCTCTTTACAATCACCATTATAAAGAACACTGCGCTTCTAACTGCATGCCTCCTCCTTTAAGGAAAGCACGCACCACCAGACTTTCGACACTTTCTCATACCTTTTCCGTCCAACTCTCTAACGCAAGGGTTAATCAGTATTTTCAATCTTTCGTCTACTCTGGAACAATCTTCCTCAATCCACCTTTCCCCATGTCTATGACCTCCAATCTTTCAAACGCAGAGTATCTCGGCATTTTGAAAACCCTGGATCTTGATTTTGGCTCTTCCTCTCTTGTGGGGGTGCGGGCCTTGGCCTCTCCTTCCTGCATACCCCCCCCCCCCCCCCCCCCCGAAAAACTTCCTCTTAACTCTTTAACTGCTCCATTTCAATGCCATCATTAGATCAGTGTGCCCGATTTGGGTTTCAGTGATGGACAGGAAACCCAAATCGAGTATACTCGATCAGAGTACCACAGGAACAGTTACGAAACACTGATTTCTGCATTACTCTATAGTTACTAGTTTTTTTTTTTATAACCTAGTTTTAACCGTTTTAAACTTGGTTACTAACTGGTAACAAACTACGTTTTTGAAAAGACTTAATAACTAAGGTTTCTTCGTAACTATCCCACACTGATGAGTACCAGTGCTTTATTTTTCAAGAATTTTTACGAACTATTACCAATAACTGACGAACTGTATTTGAATGCAAAGCAAGAAAGTGAAATATTCTGAACGACCAAGACAATCATCAAATTAGAATTTCCAGCCAACGGAGACGAGTAAATCTATTGAAAGCCAGTAAAATCTGAACTATAAGGGCATCAATACGGTTTCATGGTAATTTTACAATTATAGTAACAACAAAACTTTCAGAATATGAAATGCACAATCTGATCCCCGAACTTACACTAAAGAATTCAGAATCTTAATTTAAAACAAATTTACTTAAACTGCAGAAAAGTGTGGCTTTCCAAGTATGAAATAATTAGAATGGTACCTTTCCAATTTAAATACAATTTACTTAAAAGTTTACAACAACGACAAAGATAAGATTAAGAGAGATTTCGACATTTGGTCGGTGCTGGTGGTGGTCAAGATAATAATAATAATAATAATAATGATTGATGTTATTTAACGTCCTTCGCAACATCTAAGGTCATATGACGGAGGGGACCTACAGCTTTACGTGGGATCCGAACCACGGGTCGCTACATAATCTGGACACGGAGGACGGTCTCCCATCCAACTACTTACTACCAGACCCAATGTCGCTTAACTTCGCTGATCAACGGGAAGCGGTGTTACGACATTGGCTACGACGTAGTCCTCAAGAAAAGAAGAACTGAAATAACAGCACATTAAACTCAACTTATCGATGTACAAAGCAATTGTTGAGGTAAAACCAGAACAGGATGGCATTTTTCCCAATTCCAAGGCTCCAATTATGGATCATGAACAAATCATCCCTTCTAATTACTCACCTGACGTCTCTTCCATTTCGGGTCCCATAAATCTAAATTCGTCCACAGGTTCACCATCAACATCATCATCATCATCCAGTGGCTAATCAAGAAAGAAACATATCAGAACAAGCCGTTTTAATTTTAAAATTAAACGTTTCTCTAGAAGGAAACGATTTCGGGTGTTACCTGTACAGGGCTCCTACTTTTACAGAGCAGATCTGAAAGGGGATTTATATATATATATAATATATAATAATATATATATATATATATATATATATATATATAACCTTGGTTTTGCTGCCTCCCGAATTGTTCATTCTGACGAAGGTAAAGCGCAGTGCTCCACCTTAACGTGGAATCTGAACTACGACCCACCATGGTGGTCAGAAATTACAAAGTCCTCGCGTGGACTCGACCTCACGACTTCCAGATCAGCAGCCCAGCTTCTTAACCACTAGGCTACCGACGGTACCCATTTATCTACCAACCAATTTTTATTGTATGGAAGGATGAACAGCTGGGTTTGCTGCGCGCCAACTGCCATCACCGGGAATCGAATCCGGGTTAGGTGGATTTGTAGTCTGCTATGTTAACCACTACACCACCAAGGCGCATACTATATACAGGGGTGTCCATTACTCAAGGAGTAGAAATGGAAAATACAAAATTTCTTTTGGGGAACCCCGTACATTTATGAGGATTGACTAAAAACTAAAATACACAAAATTTAAAAAGAATCAAAGCGTGTTAAGGGGTCGCTACCAGCTCTTGAAGTTTCTTCCCCTGTGATGCGTGTTGTATGGTGTGAATCTCAAAGCGAGCTACCAAAACAAACAAAGCTGCATACGTGATACAAATCTTTGAAACATTCGATGAAAGGGGGGGGGGGGGGGGGGGTGAATGTTCAATTTTACTATAGAATCTTAGGAAAATAAATTGCTCGTAGCTACAAGTATGCTCCCACATTACAGAATCAAAGAACACTCGCTCTTACAGCTTTCGTGATGCTTTTTTTTCATCAGGAAATTTCTGTCCCCCCCTCGACTACCAAAAGGAGGTACTGTTTTTGGTCCTCGTCTGTGGTGTGGATTCTTCCATGAGGGCCACACCGCGTTCCGCGATGTCATTGACGACCTGGAGCTGTTTGAGTGTTTCTTTCCTTTTCAAAAACTCTCCGTCTTGTTCCCATTGGCCTGGATCCTTGGAGGGGAGAGACCGATTTGAGGCTCATGGTTTCTAAAAACTGGAGGCTGTTGTTCGTGATATTCTCCAGTGATTTGGCTTTTGTCTAAGTCCTCCTCAATTGTTACTCTGTTCTGCTGATTCTCATTCCCGTGGTTGTCGAGAGCGTGGACCATACAGCATTTGATCTTCACGGACGTCGTCGTCGAAAAAGGTGAGAGCGATTGAGTTCCTGGGATAAATACCAAATGCGGCGAATGAACTACTACAGTGTGGCGTTCGCCACCCGTGGATCCGAGGTCTTGTAGACTTAAAGAGCCTGGAGGAACTGTAGGTCGTTCCTTGGATCGGACACTGGGAGGAGAGTTCGGTACTATGCTTTGACGTAAATGCTGGTCACAGATATGCAAATTCTTCGCATCGCGCCCTTCTCTCTGATCGTGAGATTAAACTGGTCTTGGAACAAGACGACCTTGAGAGCGTACATGGCTTTCGCCACCCACCTGGCGTGATGCATCGCTCCTGAAGCCATAAACTGAACTCGTCAAAGTGGCGTCCCTCCGATATAAATCGTCACCAACTGCAAGAATTCCCTTAGTCATCTCTGAGTTGCTGAGTCCAAAGCATTTCTTCAATGAACGCAAGAATTTCGTCACGGATATCCGAGACAGCAGAAGCTGAAGTATCGTCATTCATCGCAGTTTGGAACTTTTCTTTGTCTAGGAATCCTCACTTAAACCGAAAGCGCTTGAAGATCAAGATGTCTGGCCCAGCTGATGTCCCAATGCAAGTTGAGAAGACTGCCTTGAACACCACCTCAAAGATGTGATGTCTACAGCCGAAGTGGAGCAAGCTTTTCTCCAACTTCTTTACAAGAAGGACAAGGGCTCCATTCATTTTCCCAGTATTCGAGGCCGTAGAATTGAAGCACATGGCTCGTAGTAAGCCTTCAGTTTTCCAGGATCGGATTGCCTTTTCAACTGCAGTAGCTATCGTCACACCAGTTTCACGTCTCAGCTTGGGAACTCCCAGAAGTTGCTCCTCTCTTCAAGACACAAAACTCAGGAATCGATTCAGTCTTATTCCCAGTCATTTGTGGAAGCAGCTTTCCATTCCAGTGAACGGTCAAGGGACGGGACTGGACGGGTCGGATCGAATGACTCCTTGATTGTCCATGCAATTTCCTCCCGGAGTTTGGTCGCTGCCTCTGAATCGACGAACGGTTCAAACTTAAATCTGAGATGTCATGAACCAAACAACTCAAGAGTGAAGTCAAGAGAAAGGTGGCTTTTCGGTTACTCACTTTGGTGCGATCCAGTATCTCTACCAATCCAGGACTGAGAAAGATGTCCCGTCTCCGTCTTCTTTCTGGAGCTGTTTCTCTTTGATTCACTGCGGCACTTCTACCTCTCCTCCTTTCTGGCCAAAATTGTCCACTGTTCTCATTTTGCCTAGATGTCTTTTCCAGGTTCTTTTTAAAACTCTCCTCCCTGGCTTTCAAGGAGGTACCAGTGGCAACTGGTGCCAGGGAAAAATTCCTACACCCTCAAATAGTGTGCAAGATTTGGTCTAACCTTTTCTTGAACTAATCCACAGAGGAACTGTTCACAACTTCTGAAGGTAGCCTGTTCCATGTGTCACAGATCTTATAGGTAAAGTAATTCACACACTAGTGCTAAACAGTTTTAAATCCAACTTCCAACCATTGTTGCGAGTTGAGTTATCATTTAAACTAAATATGCTTCTAAAATCGACATGGTCAAACCCATGTAAGAGCTTGAAAACCTCGATGAGTTGACAGCGCAGCCTCCGAGTTCCCAGCGAAAACAAAGTCGGGGCGTGTAAGCATCGATTGCAGCCAGTATGCCTAACGGAAGGGATTAACTTAGTGGCCCTCGCCTGCACTCGCTCCAGCCTCTCAATCTCTCTCCTGAGGGTGGGCGACCAGAACTGCACAGCGTACTCCAGGTGCGGCCGAACCAGGGAATTGTATAGAGAGAGCACAATCTAACTGTTCCGAAATCGAAATTGCCTCCTCATATAACCCAACAGCTTCTGGGCTTTCTTTTCCACCTATACGCACTGTTTGGTAAACTTAAGGTCGCTGCTAATTAGCACACCCGTCCTTTTCCAAATCAGTGGCCTCGATATTACTCCCCAACACCGAATAGTCCGACTTGGGATTGGCGTAGCCAGTGCACGACCTCGCACTTACCCAAGTTGAACGGCATTTGACATTTTTCGGACCACTCTCCTACCCTACGAAGGTCCGCACGCAGTTGCTCGATCGCTTCGAGCGTCCCAACATTGGCCCCAAGCTTGGTACCAACAACGAATTTGGCGATCCTACTGACGATGCCAGCGTCGATAGCATTTAGTAAATGATAAACAACAGTGGCCCCCAAAAGGGAACCCTGAGGAACCTCGCTAGTGACTTAAGTCCAACCCGAGCTAGCTCCTTTAATTACAACCCTTTGCCGCCTATTCTTCAGCCAGTTTCCAATCCAGCTACCTACTTCCCAACCGATACCCAGCGCGCGGACTTTGGCCATTAGCAGGCGGTGAGGTACCTTATCAAAGGCTTTCTGAAAGGAGATAAAGTATACCAATCGCCCTACTCTTATCGTACTCACTTCACATGACGTGGAAAAACTCGAGCAGGTTGGTGAGACACGATCTATGCCATCGAAACCCATGTTGGGAGTCCCCAAGCAGCTTGTAGGAATCCAAATGGTCAACGATCCTATCCGCTATTATCCCTTCTAATAATTTACCTACAACCAAAATGAGACTAATGTGACGATAGTTCCCTGGACTTTCGTGATCGCCTTTCTTAACGGCGTTAACGGGTTAAAGATGGAGTCACGTTGGCTTCCCTCTAGTCACCAGGCACCTGGCCCGTCTCCAACGATTTGTTGAAGACTGTAGCCAGGTGGGGAGCCACCTGGTCGCGAACTCCCGCAAGACTCTGGGGAAGGAACTGGTCTGGCCCAGGAGCCTTAAACGCGCTCAATTTGTCTATTCTACCGGCAACACCTGTCACGGTACACCGAACACTATCCAGGCCAGCACTGTCGTGCCTGACGCGGGTGTTCTCCCTGGTGAACACTCCCGCAAAGTACTCATTCAGCACATTAGCGATGTCCGCGTCGGAGGTCCGCAGCGCGCCGTTGGGGGGCCCTTTAGCGGGCCTATCATGCTTTTAATGAGCTTTCTACTATTAACATAACTGAAGAACTCCTTTGGGTTCGCCTTGCAGAGGCTTGCCACCCCGAGTTCTTCGTTACGTTTGGCTAGCCTAACCTTCGCCTTCACTTCCCTGCACAGGCGGACATACGCCTCAGTGTTCTCATGGGAACGATTGGCCTTCGCCCTCCTTTACGCAACTTTCCTATTTCGGATAGCCGAAGCTATGTCCCGACTGAACCACTTCGGCTGCGTTGAAGCAGGGGTGAATGGTTTTGAGGGTATGGCAGCAGACTGCAGCACCATAAACTGGTCCCGGAATGCACTCCACACTACTCCAACATCGCCGCCGACCTCTAACCCCATCTCACCTACGGGATATAGCGGAATATATTACGCTACCCCGGAGGCCAACAAAGTCCGCCCGCTGGAGATAGAGCTTACTGCTTCTCGAGTTACTACGCTTCACCCGTGGGACGCAGACACAGAACTTAATCAGACTGAGATCACTCCCGCCCAACGATTCGTTAACGGTGAGGCCAGTGACGAGGTTGTCTTCGGTCGTGAATACTAAGTCCAGAACGCTTTCGCCTCGTGTAGGCCCATTGACCCACTGAGTCAGGAAGTTCTCATCAGCAAAGTCAACTAGCCTCCTCCCCTCGGCATCAGCAGTCCTGTCTTCCCAGTTTATGCCGCGACAGTTGAAGTTTCCTAAAACTACACACACCCTGTCCCCTAGCAGGCTATGGAGTTCGATGTACAGGGCTGTATCCTCCTCGAGGAGATGATGCGGAGGTCTGTACACCAAGATTAACCTATGGTTCGCCCCTCCCAGGTTCAGATCGACGCCAAACAGCAACCGTTCCGATCGGAACTGGCAGTCAACCAGACTCAGCTACCTGACCGCGTAAAATAATATACATCAGGGACACGTTAACTGGTTAGAGGAATGGCTTCGTGCCAGAAAACAGAGGGTCGTTGTTAATGGTACGGAATCGGGGTGACTGGATGTAGGTAGCGATGTCCCTCAGGGTTCAGTGTTAGGCCCATTGCTATTCGTAATCTACATTAACGACATAGATGTATGCTTGACCAGTAACATGTCAAAATTCACGGACGATACTAAAATAGGCGGTAAAGTTCTTAATGTGGACGATAGAAATAGGCTCCAAGACGATGTAAATAGGATTATGGAGTGGACGGATAAGTGGCAGATGCAATTTAACGTAGACAAATGTAAAGTTTTGCATATAGGTTCTCGTAACAATAATTACACGTACAGTCGTACACGATGGACGATAGACAGTTAGCGAGCGTTGACGAGGAAGTAGATTTAGGCGTACGCGTATCTAAGGATTTAAAAGTTAAAAACCAGTACCTCGAGTCTTGCGCAAAAGCTAATAGTATGTTAGGCTATATAGCGGGTAATTTCGAATTTAAATCGAAGAATTATAATATTGCCCCTTTACAAGTCCCTAGTCAGGCCTCACTCAGAATATGCCGTTCAGTTTTGGTGCCCGTATTTGCGTGAGGATATTGATAGGTTGGAAAGGGTTCAGCGACGCGCCACGAAACTAATTCCGTCATTACGCAACAAGTCTCACGAAGATATGATTAAAGAGTTACGACTTGCATTCACTCGAGACTAGGAGATTAAAGGGGGGAGCTTACTGAAGTTTTCAAAATCGTTAATAAAATTGATAACGTAAATTTTGACAAATTGTTCATTTTCGATAATAGCAATACTCGTAATAACGGATTTAAATTACGTGGCAGACGTTTCATTACTAACATCGCGAAAAACGTTTTTTATGTTTAAAGTAATTGATAAATGGAATAATCTTCCCGCGTCCGTCGTGAACAATATCAGTGTTAATGTTTAAAAATCGCTTAGATAGGCATTTTAAAAATATTAACGTCGTTTAAAATAATAAAACAATTAGCAACAGGAGCTCTGGGGGTTATAGTCGAGGTTTGAGTCTGTTGACGATTGATGCCAGCTTGTGACATGCCAACGTTAAATTTATAAAATTAAAAAAAACATTAGACTAACACGAACTTAGACGCCACATTAGGGATGGGAAATAACTGAAAATTGTAAAACCGGTTTTCACCGATGGGATTCTGTATGCTTTTTAGGGAGGTAAATGATCAAAATATTAAACAGAAATAAGGTTTTAATTGATTCAATCAAGCATGTGTAACATTTGAATTAAAAAGTTTATTATCGAACTTGATTTTTAAAACACTTGAGAAAACAAAGCGCATTAAGTGTCTGATCCGACATTCTTGATCGAATCTTTGTGACGAATAAACCAGCAGCTGAAAACACACTCGGACTCTACGCTGGTGGCTTTTATTGTAAGTAACGCCTCGTACATTCGATCCAAATTTTCGCTTCTATTCAAAGTAGCTTCAAAATATTTGAATTCATTGTTTACGTCAAAGGTTTCAGAAGAATCTTTCTTGGGTTTCATTTTCAGTTTGTTCATCTCACACATGTACTCGTTCATAAGTCGATCGTCATCATTTACTTCACGACCTGAGCTGCATTGTGAATCTTCGAGTTTCGAAGCAATTGATTGGACTTTGTCATCTGTTTCTGAAATCTGGCAAGCTTCTGGAAAAAGCCTCTTAAATGTATGATCCGCATACTTCTTAAGTGCTTGTCTTGAAGGAAAGAGGAACGGGTGCTGATGATTCATTTTTCAAGACCTCGGGATTGTGGAGAAAACTCAGCAAGGCGACAGCTCCTTTTTGTCTTCTCGATGAGTAGCGATCAATGAGACTGTCTCATTGAGACACTGACGTAGCTCAAAAGCTAAAGGATTGTTTTTGCTTTCAAATTTATCCAAAATGAACTTCATGGAAGATTCAGCTTTGAGCAAATTTGCATCTTCGGAGCAGAGTCCCTTCAAAACAATTTCCAGTGGACGAAACGTGTCAAAGGCTCTTTAGAGCATTCCATTCTTCATCTGAAATCGTCTCTGTTGAGCGTATCACTCTGAGGGCCTTTGGAATGCAATTTTTGAGTTTCAAAAATCTTTATCATGACCAAAAGACTTCCATCTCGTTCTACGGTCAAGGATAAGCTTCATTTCCTTTCCATTAAATTCATCTTTGACAAAATCCTGCACACACTCATTTTTCAAGAGACTTTCGAAATATGCGGCAGATTTTTCTCACCTTATTTATTACTTTTAAGTAATCTTTTCGAAGTTTTGGAAGAACAATTACGTCATCTATGTCGGACTCAAAAATTGTATCAGTGCATAAAATTTCACTCATCTTCGCTTAACTCATGTGCAGTGTGTTCATCTTCTTCGATGGCTTCATCTTCAGGGGTAGGGTCACTTTCCCCTTCAACTGAATTTCCAGCAGTTTTTGAATACAAGATATCCGAAACCGCGAGATGTATAGCATATGCAATGCATTGCTGGTGATCAGGTACTATTTCTCTTCCAAATTTGACCATTACTGAGGCACCACCGTCGGTGGTACAACCCACGATATGCTTATCTAAGTCCAAGCCAAAGTCTTCCAATCTTTTCCTAACGATTGCAATAGTTTTGGTGCTATCGAGAGAATCATTTATTTTCATGAGACCAATGTTGATTTTCATCATGAACATTAATGTATCTTTGGTTTTGCAAAGATGTGTATACTCATCCATAGTTAATGACTAGCGGATTCCTTGTCTCACCTGATTCTTGAAGCAGTTGACCAATTCATGTTTCTTTTTCTCATAAAAACTAAGCACCATTTTTCTGACACCATTATGGGAAGTTGGCTAAGGCTTGTCGTATTTTATCTTTCTTAGGCTTTCTTGAATGAATTCACTTTTAGCAATTGATTGGAAACTCAGTCCATCTACACATGCAAGTTTCGAAATTTCCTCTTCTATGGACTTTTTTTTGCACAAACTCTTCCACTGTTCTTTGTTTCTTCAATGGCTGATTAATCTGGTCGATGTTTATGCCATGAATATTTTTCATGTGGGATGATAAACTTGAAGTAGAACCTCCACAACACTTTCAAACTTTGTGACATGTCATACACTCTGCTGCTTGTTTATTCTTACGAGTAAAATGATACCAAGCACTTGATTTCTTTGACATGATGGAGTATTAAATCTTAGAATCTTAACTGATCAATGTGCAATCATCTACATAACATTCAAGACTGAAGCATCAATTATTTACACTTATAAACAAACAAAAGACGATACGAAACGATGCAAAACGTAATTACTACGTTTTTAAACGTTTGTTTCATAGAAAATGGACCAAAGTGATCGGAGACTTTTTCAAAAATGTGAAAACCGGTTCTTATCGTCGGTTTCGGTGATGATTAAAAATTTTCATCACCGGTTAAAAACTGTTTTTTTAAAACCGGGTTCCATCTCTACTCCACATTGAATAATCACTGATATGATTATTCAATGTTGGGGTATAATCAAAGATAGATTCTATAGCCAGAAACCTCGGGACTTCGATCACACGAAGACTGATACACCAAGAGTTCGAGACGTTGATATATATATATATATATATATATATTAAGGTGGCCCAAAAATTAACTGAAAAAATAAAAGTTTGAATTGCTATTCTCCACGAGGCTATTCCTGTTCCATATCACAAAAGAAGCCTTCATGCAAAAAATCAGCAAGATCAGCCAATATTTAGAGGTCGCGACCTCAAGGTAAAAATATCTACATTCCATAATTTCAGTAATTTTGGGTCATTATGATGTTCTACAATAAATATTTGCCGAGCAACGCCACTGTAGACTGTAAACCTATATCCAAAGAATCGCTATATAATAGCAATGCACTCTTCCCACTAGCTCAGTTGGTCGCCAAGTCTCGGCAGGTGTAGATGTTTTTGTTGTGTTCCTGCCATCTGGGTTACGCCGCGCAGTGAATCACACCAATAAGGCAAGATAAACTTTTCACCAGTGAGTGGCGGACACTATGCTGTTTTTCTGTCATTCATTTACTGCACTGACCTTGATAAGCAATTTGGAACAATGAATTGTTTATAAAAATTGTTAAAAATTAATTTTTTTTTTAAATTTATAAAAGTTTATTAAAATTGTTAAAATTGTTTGTTTTATATTCTACATAAAACATATGTATAGGTTCTTTAACTCTATTTCCATTTTATCTTCCATTCCACAGGCCAAGACCATAACAACGACAAGGAGCAGTCTGAAAGTTTGAAAGTTTGGCTCCTGAGTAGGCCGGACCCGGACATCTTGGGATCTGGCCTGCCAACAAACGGGGCTATTCTCAGGAACTTCATGTTTCACCACCAGAAGGGATCCATAATCAGTGACAGTGCTAAGGGCACCATAGACAGAGCGCTGACAATCTGGGACAAGGCACGAATTCCGGCCCAGCGGGTGGACTCCGGCGTGCGCAAGCATCGGAAGCTCTATGAAGAATATTGTGGGTTGAAGAAAAACCGATTGAAATCGAAAGACGGGTGCCGAATCAAGGAAAGAAAATTCAAGGAGAATCTCACCAAACTATTTGACATCTCACGAAAAGACGCCCTCAGTATTATGACGAACGAAGAAGACAAACAGTTCCTGCGGATGCAACAGCAGGATCCCTCGAGCGCGAGTATGTCCGGGATCGACAAGACCTTGGCGATCAAGGAGATCGCAAGAGCCTCAGGAGTGATCAGGCCAGTGCTCGAAAGGAAAAAAGCATGTTGAGCGCCCAACAGGCGAATACGGCTGTTCCGTCGAGTTCCGCCATTGCTGACATCTGTAGCTCCTCCACATCGACGGAGTCCGAAGATGATTTCCAAGCTCCGTCAACATCCAGTCAAGAGCAGCCAAGGAATAAGAAATCGAAGCAGATCATTGTGACCAAGGAAGTAGCCGCCGCGCTCGACCGAGTGAAACTCCCTGACCGCGCCGCCATGTTCGTCGTAGGAGCCGTCACGCAAGCGCTCGGTCATGACCTGGAGTCTGTGGCGCTATCCCGGAACACCATTCAGCGAGCGCGGGTCACCACTCGTGAGGCGGTAGCAACTGCTCAACAGGCTGTTTTCTCGCCGGGCAGCCCACTGCTTCTCCACTGGGACGGTAAACTGCTTCCAGATATCGCCGGCAATAAAAAGCTTGTGGATCGCGTCACCATCTTGGTGACTGGTGGTGAAACAGAGCAACTTGCCGTCCCTAAGATCGGCCGCGGCACGGGAGAGGAGCAGTGCAATGCATGTGTCCAAACGCTGGAGGAATGGAACCTCAAACCCATGATCCAGGGACTAGTCTTCGACAAGACGGCAACCAATACTGGGCTGAATATGGGCGCGTGCACCCTAATTGAGAAGGCTCTGGACAAGGAGCTCATCTGGATCGCGTGCCGTCATCACGTGTTCGAGGTAATGTTGTCGGCCGTATTTTCTGTCGCCCTGACACCAACCAGTGGGCCTGAAGTGGGAATCTTCAAACGCTTCCAGAAGACCTGGCCTGATATTAATATAGTTGATTTCCGTTCTGCTGGAGACGAGCTCTTCGTTGACATGCCGGATGGCTTACGAGAGATGATGATGTCATTTTACTCGGAGGCAGTCAAGAGCCAGCTCCCACGGGATGACTATGGAGAGTTGCTTCAGCTCTGTCATATATTCCTAGGGGGATACTCCGACGGAGAACCGTTCTTTCGTGCGTCAGGCGCTATGCACAACGCGCGGTGGATGGCTAAGGCAATATACTCGCTGAAGATCTTCCTTTTCAGGAGCCAGATTAAGTTGATGGCCCACGAGACAGCTGGCGTCACAAAGATTTGCCTCTTCGTTTCTCTTATTTACGCTCGCTACTGGCACGAGGCCCCTCTCCCAGAGAGGGCCCCCCTCAACGACTTCAACCTAATTGCTCTCCTCCATGAATATCCTGACCGTGCCATCAGGGAGGCGGCTGTTAAGGCCTTCTATCGCCATTTGTGGTACTTCTCTGACCACCTCGCGCCTCTCGCCCTCTTCGACGATCGCGTCGACTAGATCACCAAAGCAGCTATGGTTAACAACTTCTTACGTCCCTCAAACCAAAAACTCTTCAGACACCTGGACGGGACTGTGTTCGATCATCGTTCTTCATTGGCGTCGTACATCACGAGCCGGTCTTTGAAGATATTTGATATACTTTCGATGAAAAGACAAGATGAAGCCAAGACATTCTTGTCAAAACCTCCCTCCCTCCCTCTGGCTGACAGACCCCATTTACCAGTTACTTAAGGCTAAGTGCAGGCTCCTGAAGGTCGTCAACGACTGTGCCGAACGAGTCGTCGCTCTTATTCAGTCCTACAATACCGCGCTGACGAAAGACAAGACCCAGAAACAATACCTACTGCGACTCGTCGCCAGCCACCGAAAAAGATTACCAGTTCCGACGAAGTTGGCTTTGACGAAGAAAAAGCCACGGGTGTGACGTTGTTTGTTTGATATACAAGGATTTAGTGCAGTCGTATTAACTGCTATGACATGTGTGTTCTAGTATATTTTTGAATAACATGTGCTCTGTGCTGTTGACTTTAAATTTTGAAATAAACATTGATATTGTATTTTTGTTTCAAATCCTAAAAATATAGGAACTGGTCGCGACCCCTAAATATTGTATGATCTGTCTAATTTTTGGCATGAGTTCTTACATTTTGATATGGAACATGGATGGCCTTGTGGAGAAAGATATTTTCAACTTTCATTTTTTTTGGGCCACCCTAATATATATCGAGTCTATGGGAGTAGGTATAATACTTCACTACAAACTAATTCATGGGAATACATTCAACAACCCAATTACATACTACAATCAATACTTTAAATAAATCATAGCACCATCTTAATCTCTGAAAATCAGTTAGGGGAACTTAGCCTTATTAAACTCTGAAGTATGACTCATTTCATTACAAATGTGGGTATGGGGTCTGGATTCTGGAAGCCAGTAACTTGGTCCTCTCTTCAATAATATTTGGAAATGCACAATGGCAATGGTGAAGGGTGAATAAAAAAAAAATACATATGTCCAAGTAATCTAAGGACCAAGCACAAGCAAAATCATTCATATCAAGTCTTAAGTACTTGAACTTGAAGACTATAAAAATAGCACTATATGTACACTATTTTACATTACATGATCACCTTTTATTTTGATTAAAACAATAATATATCACAAAAAATGTATAGTTTTTATTTTATACATTTCATGTTTAAAAGAGCATCAATCCAAATTTCTGGAGAATAATGATTAAGCACTTATATGCGACAAAGTTTAAATATACTGTACTCGTAAATTCAAAATACTGTGACTAATAATATCAGCAAATATTTTTATGCAAGACCTAGTACATATTTATATTTTATATTTTCATATTCAAAAAGTTAACACTGTCATCTTAGAGGATAAACGGATGCATTTTCAGTTAAGCTGAAGTGTTCTGAGTGGGAAATGGGGTCACATTATTGGAAAGTAAACAGTCCATGCCTACCTTTGGAACTTTAGCACCTTTCATCCTATGCAAATCATCATCGTCATCCGCATCTTCTTCTTCTTCACTATCCTCTAATTGCATACCTTTAAACAATATTTTCAGGATGGATTACCTTTTAACTCAAAAACCATTTTACTGCATGGAACCCAATATGACACCAAGTAAAAAGGTTTTCAATCATAACGCTTTAAAGATATACTCAAATGCAAAAAAAATAAATAAATAAATGCAAATTTTTATCTTCCCAGTTCTAAAATTATTCTCAGTAACTGAGGAACATATTCTTTGTCATTATAAATTAACATAGTTAACCTTTTCTTTAGAAAATCTTAATAAACCAATGGATCACTCCAAAGACATACCTTCAGGCTCAAGAAATTCGAAATTATCCATAACTGCCTTTTCTGCATCTCTTATCTGCGCTTCCAGAGTTGATGTGGGCTAAAAAATAGCAAAATTATGAGTGAAATTTCTAAATAAAATATTAATACAAAATAATGAAAAATACTCGTACAATTTGTGACATAACTTTTAATTGAAATGCATTCCTGATGAAGATGTTCTAAGAAAATTCTTTCCCTATAATCCATGTTCTTATAATAGACAAAGGCCCAGTTGGATGTTTATAGTCCAAAACTGACCTATTTGACAAATTTGAGGTTGATATTATTAAAGCATATATATTTATTCTCCGTAATCATAATCCCTATAATTGTATTCTTCATCAGGTCAAGAGTAAAAATTAGCGTATTGCACACACCTTGCCTACCTACACTAAGAACCAAGAGTAGGTACAACTTTAAGATAGTTAAAAACTATAAACTGAACAATGCCCAAGACATTCATTAACATTAAAAAATTTGTATGGGGCCTACTTTTAATACAATGCTTACCTTCTTCTGCGTGTTCCATCGTGTATTTTGGTCAGCAGGCCGCTTGGCAGTATCTGAACCATTAACTGCTGGACTCTTATGATTTTCTTCCCCTTCACCCCCTGATATGCCTAATAAAGATCTGTAAATCATGGACAAAGGGGATAACCAAACAAATGGACTTCAAACTTGCAATGTCTGAAAGAGCTCAAGTAATGGAACACTTAAATTTGACCTATGGGTCATTCCATGTCAACTCAGCCACAAAATGGCACTTTTTGCACTCACCCCTTTCAATTTTGCTCATACTTGGCACAATAGCAGATATACATGCCAAACTTAAATTCCCAAATTATTAGAGCTGACTGACCTTTGGTTACTGAGACACAAGGTCACAAAGTTGTGACATTTTGACCTTTTTTGCGTTAAATGACTATTTTCAAAATGGTGTAACTAAAGAAACTATTAAAGCTAGAGCATTGATTTTGGTCTCATTTTAAAGCTCTTTAGTAGCCCCTTGTTTATTGTCTCTTGTTAAATATCTCTACTGTGAAAAATAAAAAAATCCCTTCAAAAGTTGACCTTTGACCTTGAATAAAAAAAAATACCTTCTCCTAAAAAATTCAATTTCTTTACATTAATACCTTGAGTCATGTAAAACAAAATCCCAAGAATCTGTAAGTGGCTGATAACTAGTTCAATGTATAAAAAATAAATGAAGTTCGCATCATTCTTCAATTTTAGATTTTTTTTGTCAGTTCATTTATTTAAAAGTTCTGTTCTGATATAGTGTCAGTGAAGACTTAGTTCAACTTAACATTATTAGTTCAAAAACCTTTTTGTGACCTGTGCCAAAAGAAGTCTTTTAAAAGACAACCAGGGTTAAACCCCTCGACAGCCGCAAATCTACTGGAGTAGCGCTGATCCAAAGGCCCAACTAGTATATAAGTACTGTCAACTTTACAGAGTTGACTCCTGACTTCAAGTTAAAGTTAATTTATTTTTACTAAATACATGTATAAAAATTTATTTAATAATTCATTAATTGTTCATTGTTTTCTTTTCAGGATTTTCTTTGTGCTTTTGTGATTTCAGAGTACAAACATGGAACATTTAAAACTGAAACAGAAGTGTGCTGATCCTTTGCTGCGTCACAAAGGTCAGTGTCGAAAGAAGAGTTTGAGAATTGTACCACAGGAACTTGTAAATAAGTTTCCCGATCTGCACTTAACACTACATCACAGACTTTGTAAGCAGTGTAGAGAACATCTTTAGTCCTTGCCTGAGAAAGGAATAGGCACTTTGAATTCAGACATAAATGATGATTCTTCTTGTAGTAGTGAACCACCTGAAGATCTTGAGAAAATTGAAAATGTTGATAATAGTGATGCATCAACTTCAGAGCAAAACCATGAGATGTGTACTTTGAATGCTTCTTTTGTTTCAATTGGTGAATCACCCATAAAAAAGAGAAAGCTTGTAGAGCAAGTCATATGGAGCTAAAAAACTAAGCAAGGTGACAGAGACAGTTAAGACGAGAATGGAAACAGTTGCAGGAAAAGAGATTTCTGACTCACAATTTAAGGAGCCATCTGGAGATGTAGACTGTTTAGAAATAATAAATCAACTCAAGGAAAATTCAAAAATGAAAATACTAAAAGAAGTGATAAAATAAAAATCCTCACTGTATTGCCCAAAAGTTGGAGCATTAGGAAAATTGCTTCAGAATTTAACACAAGGCATACAGCATCTATTGCTAAAAAAATAGTTGAAGAAAAAGGTGTCCTTTCAGACCCAAATCCAAAGGGTGGGAAAAGAATTAAACAGGATACTGTTGACGCTATTAAAGCATTTTATCTTTCAGAAGACATCAGTAGAACAATGCCAGGAAAGAAAGACTATTGTAGTATCATTGACAATGAAAGAGGAAGGATACATTTGCAAAAGCATCTTTTACTTTGCAATTTAAAAGAAGCCTATCATATTTTCAAAGAAAGAAATCCTTTGGTTAAGGTGGGATTCAGTAAATTTGCAAAATTGCGTCCAAAGCAGTGTGTTATTGCTGGAGCAACAGGAACTCACTCAGTATGTGTGCACAATTCATCAGAATGCCAAACTTATGTTTGTAGGAGCTGAATTAGAAAAACTAACTGCAAATGATGACACACCTATTAAGAATGTACGTCATTGTGTTGCCTTTATGGAATGCAATCCTGCCTCACAGAAATGCTGCCTCAGACAATGTGAAGATCCATCAGATTTAAAAAACAGACTACTGGACATATTTACAAACAACTTCATTGATATCATAAATTTTAAAAAGTGGACCAATACAGATCGGTCAAATCTTGAATCAGTAGAACTGAATACAGATGAATATATTGACCAATTCTGTAACCAACTGAAAGAATACCAGATACATGACTTCAAGACAAAGATGCAAGCAACTTATTACCGTGAAACAAAAATGTCTTTGAAAGATGGTGAGGTCCTTGCTGTGTGTGATTTTGCTGAAAATTATTCCTTTATTCTTCAAGATGAGGTTCAGAGCTTTCACTGGAACAATGAGATGGCTACTCTACATCCATTTGTTATTTACTATAAAAAGGAAGATGAGATTGCTCACCTTAGCTTTGTTATTATTTCAGAGTGTAACATCCATAACACAGTTGCTGTACATTTGTTTCAAAAGAATCTGATAAAATTCCTAAAAGATAATATCTCATCCATCGGTTCCATCCACAAAATAATTTACTTTTCAGATGGGTGTGCAGGACAGTATAAGAACTGCAAAAACTTTTTTAATCTTTGCCATCACAGAGATGATTTTGGAATTGAGGCAGAATGGAATTTTTTTGCAACAAGTCATGGAAAGGGACCCTGTGATGGTGTTGGAGGCACAGTTAAGAGATTAGCTGCAAAAGCTAGTCTACAACGACCTTATGATGAACAGATCCTTACTGCAGAAGTTATATACATTTGCAAGTGAAAATATTGTAAATACAAAATGTCATTTTTCAACCAATAAAGAGCATGAAGAGGAAAGCCAACTTCTCCAAGAAAGACACTCAACTGCAAGGACTATTGCTGGTACACAGAAATTACACCATTTACAGCCAGTTTCATTGACTTCTCTTAACCCTCTCGATACTCTAAGCCTCATATGAGGCTGCTAATTTAAAACCTAAATTTAAAGGGATAACAAAAACAAAATATTTAAAAATGTTAATTTTTGTATCCTTTGTTTCATGTAAGGCCCATATGAGGCATCTAAGTAGTTATCTTCTTGAATACTAGATGGCGTGATTTTTTATGCAATTTATAAACAACAACAAATTTCACTCAGCTGGTATATTTGATGACGCGCAGTTCTGTGAAATTTCTAAGTGTAATTTACCAAGAAAAACTTTTAATTTGAAGGTAAGACTTATTTATTTATTAATCTAATACCTTTATATACACACACAGTGATTTTTAAATTAATCCCACAAATACTTTTGTTTAGAATAGGATTTTGATTTTCTTCCTCATATGAGGCTTTTTTGCTCGAATGGAGTCATTTCACAGAAAATGTTTCTTGACTCGTAGTTCAATGTGATGAATATTTTATCTGTCTATAGAACCATATTTTTAATAATGCATAGCTTAATAATATTATGTAATTAACTTCTAAAGTAATTTTATTTTAATTTTATAAAAAGTAATATATATTATTAGAATTATAAAATGCGAAATATTTTCAGCTGCCCTGCATGATGGCAACATGAATAAAAACAGCTGTCTCAAAATCAGCTGTTCGCAAGTTGGCTCAAGTACATCCAGGAGTTTGTGAGTATACGGTAATTGGTTATTTTATTATGAAATGTCAAATTACACATTGCATTATTGCCATTGAAGAGCCATTTCATTTATATTGTATCAAGAATGCCAAAAAATGCAAAACATCCTGACTCAGATATTGGTAATAAATAGGCTGCGTCACAACACACCACGCACACACACACACACACACACACACACACACACACATACACACACATATATATAATTATATATATATATATATATATAATATTATATATATATATAAAACGTCACATTTATACCAATTTGGCCAATGCTGAACATCGAATTCCTTACATGTGGACTGGTAAAAACACACGAGCGCGTACACCTTCATATATTTGCACACACACACACACACACACACCACACGCATACATACACACCTATATATATATCGGTGTATATATTATAATATAAAGGGCATTTGTATGTATTGTGAAAAGTTTTTATTATTCTTGTAGTTTTGTATCTCATTTTATTATATTTTGGTAAATGCTAGCATGTGTATGAGGTTTTCATTCACTGTCCTAGCCCTCACACCTAGGCTATACATGTAATATGGAGAGACTATCCTGGGAAACATTTATCCTTTGGCCTTTTACCTCTTATTTGTCACTCCACTCCCTTTGCTTTCTGTGTTTTATTTTACTTCTGCACTTTTTCCTCTATTACTCGTTCAATTTATTGTTCAGTTTGTTTGGAAAGGGATAACCCCAAAATAATTCAATTCAACCTACTAAGATCCTGTATGTTTTTCGTGTATTTTTATGTATTCATGTATCATCAGTTCCAGAAAGAAGTATGCAACCAAACAAGACATATTGGATGCGCTGACTGCCTACTCAGAAAGTGATCTTTCAGCATCTGAGGATGAATTTGTTCTTGATAGTGAGGGTGATACTAATAGCGAAGTATCATCATCTTCAGAAAATGAGGACAACACCAACCCATCAACTGCTATTATTGATCTTCATTGATCTTCCATAACGGAAGCATAATGAAAAAACGTGGGTGCCCTTCCTCTAGTACTATTCCTATTGTGAAACGAAGAGTTCACATAAAGGCTCCTATTGAAGTTCGAAGAGATAATGGGCCACACTACCCAACAAAAACAGATGGAAAATATGCTTCTCTATGCCATCTCAAGGAATGCAAACGCAAAACACGATACAAATGCCTTCGATGCAATGAAGCATTATGCCCAGAATGCTTCTAGGAATTTCACGAAAAATGAATTTTATGTAAACGTAGGTGTATTATTTCACAAAAAGTTTGTGATATATTTTTTACTGTATGATTAATTTACTAAAAAAATGGTTTTATTTTCAAGTAAATATAATCAGTATATTCAACTTTTTACACCCCAAATAGTATTAAGCCTCATATGAGGAAGATGCATAAAACATATATAAATTTCAAAATTTATCAAAATAATGTTATTATGGTATATTATAGTCCATAATTAATAAAAAATTATAGCAAAAAAAATTTTACTTTGAAAAATTATAAATAAAGTGACGAGAGGGTTAAGGTTAAACATTATTCATTATCAGACTATTCAAATATTGAGAAAGTTACTGAAAAGGAAGAAGTTGTGACAGGAGAAAATACATGGTTTTGTTACTGCTGCATATGATGGCCATTGGTGGGTGGCATATGTGCTGGAAAAGATACCAGAGAATAGAGAAGTAAAAGTCACATTCCTTCATCCTCATGGCCCAAACCCATCATTTGTGTATCCTGGTCAACCAGATGAATTAATCTTACCATATTCAGATATTCTAACACAAGTTGAGGCATCTACTACTAATGGACGAACATACAGGATTTGCAAAGAAGTTACTTTGAAGGCATCCAAAGCTTTGGCAGATCTACAGCACAGAAAGGTAAGAATTCAAAATTAAAATGGTCATGTAACTATATATACACTGCATACATTTTAAGTTGTGATAAATGGAAATCAATGAGCACTATACCTATACATATTGTATGTACATTTTAATATGTTACTTGTATTTGTTAATTAGGTAGCTATCTAGGTATACATTAAAAATTGTTTTCTCTTCTAGAAATCACAATAAATTGGGTGGCCCACAAGAATCTTGTCAACTACTGAAAACCATCACATACATGCACAACATACAGGTGAGGTGGGTAAAGAACAAATATTTAAAAATAAGCATTTGCTTGTTTGTAGAAGGCTGCAGATAGTATGTAGATATGGGTTGTATTTGTAAGAGATTGAGCTGACCTTAGACAAAAATGGTTACTGACATACAAGGTCACAAAGTCATGACTTTTTGACAATTTTTGTATAAAATGACTTTTTTCAAAATGTTGCTTGAATTCATTATTTTGTATACATTGAACTAGTTATCAGCCACTTACAGTAGGGTGGTCCTTAAAATTCAAAGTTGGGAAGTTTCAGCTCCCACCCCCGGGAATCATTCGAATGGTTGAGAAAACTCTCTAGTTGAACTTTTTATTAAATCGAACAACGTTTACCCCTCCCTCATCGACCTTGAACTTTTACCCCCGGAGTTGTTGCCCGGTTGCAGTTGTTGCAACCGGGCTGTCTTGCAACCCGGCTGTCTTGAAGTCTTCCCGCTTCGGCCAGGTCTCCGGGTCGACCTCGAGGAAGCCATCCTCCAGTCGAAGTTTCTCGAAGAAACCTCGTGTGTTGGACGACACCAGGTCTTCCAACTGAAGCCCGGCGAGTACTCGGTTTGGCAGCGTGGGCCGCTTCACCGGGGACTCTTCACCGACCCGGTCATGGAGAGAGGCGATGATCTTCCTCTTCTGATCGATGGCGATCCCCGGATCGAACAGCGCCAGCGCCACCAGCTCCTCCGACAGGTACCAGAGGTGGTTCTGGAACTTGGTCAGCGCCGCCTTGGCCACCGCAGGGTTGATGTCAGAGTAGGCCAGCAGGTCCTTGAGGAGGGCGAAGTCATTTCGGGGGGCAGTTGCGGCGATCGGAGCCTCCGTCCACGCCTTGGCGTAGACCCGACAGACGAAGATGCAGATGCTCCAGAGGCCACTCTCCTCCCTCGCCGTGAGTTTGAACTGCTGTCGGAACATCCAGACCTTCAAGGCGTAGATTGCCTTCGCCATCCAGCGGGCGTGGTGAATCGGCCCGGGAGCTCGGAAACGCACTCCTCGCGGGAGGACGTGACCGACGAAGAGGAGGGTGAGCTCGAGCAGCTCACGGTAATCGTCGCGCAGGTCCTTGCGCTCGACTATCGCCTTCTCAAACCACTCTGTGTCGACAGTGGTGAGCAGAGGAGCGACATCGGGGTGCGCAGCGCCGGACTCGTACTGGCTTCTGTCCAGGAAATCCCAGCACTCCTGAAAACGCTTGAAGAGGGTCACGTCAGGACCGGACGTGGGGCCCATCACAGCCGTGAACGCCGCACTGAGGAGGAGCTCCAGCACATGATGGCGGCATGCGAAGTAGAGCAAGTCTTTCGCGAGGTGTTGCTCGATGAGGACGCATGCTCAGTTGTTCCGGCCGGTGTTCGAGGCGGTGGTATCGAATGACAAGCCACTCACTTGCTCAGTGAGCTCCCACTCCTCCAACGCGTTGAGGACGGCCTTGGCCATCTCAGAGCCCATTCCACTCGGCAGCTTCGGGGTGCCCAGGAGCTGCACCACGCCGTTACCAGAGACCAAGATGGGAAGCCGATCGACTTGCTCCTTGCTCGTCAAGTCCTGCATGAGCTTGCCGTCCCAGTGAACGACAAGATTGCCGGCCCTCAGCTCTTCCTTGAGCGCCACGTTGAGCCTGGAGCGGTGCCTGCGCCGGTGGATGGAGCTGCGGATGATATTGAGCTCTGCGACGTCGTGCCCAAGCGACCGGGCAACCTCTGTCAGGACGTAGACAGCTCCTCGGTCAGTCACCTTCGTGCGATCCAGCGACGACGCCACAGCCGCCGAAACGATGTTCGTCATGCCCCGCCTGGAGCGCTTCGGAGCCTGAGGGCTCCCTTCTTCTCCATGGTCGTCGCTCTCCGCTGCGCTTGCGGCACCACTGGAAGAGGAGGAAGACCACTCGAGCTCCACTCAGGCCGTAGATGTCGTCGCTTCTTCCTCGGCTCGCTGCCTTCGTCGGTCTTCTTCCCCTTGGCGTTGAGATGCGCGGGCATCGACAGCGGCTAGCGTCGAGTCGACGGACCCCAGCTTGCCGCGCCGACGGGGTTCGCGCTGAGCGAGGAGGAACGCCTTGTCCTCCTCGTTCTTGAGCAGCTCCATGGCGTTAGCGCAGCGACGTCGAACAGGTTCATCATCCGCTCGCTGACTCGTCCTCCCGCTTCGCTTGAGCGCCAGCTCGCCCCTTGTTCCTCTCACATCGTTGAACTCCTTGTGGAGCTTCTCAATCTTGGTGACGATGTGGTCCTTCCGGCGGAGGGGGATTCGCGCCTTGGACCACACCTCGGTGACGAGCTCGACGACCTGGTTGGCGGCCTCTCGAAGTGACTTCTTCTGGACGTCGATCCTGTAGACCGTCAGGGCCAAGACCTCTTTTTGCGAAGGAAGTTGCGACCCGGCGATCGATTCCTGCGGGGCAATCAGGTAGCGCAGCTTCGCTGCCATGATCCAGGTTATCTACTTAAAGGTTGAAGGAGTTATTCACTATTCAGTTTAAATTATAATCATTAGAATTTACAGTTTCACACACATTAGTTATCCAACCACTGACAGGTAGCTTGACTTATGGTTAAAGGAGTTATTCAGTTTAAATTATAATCATTAGAATTTACAGTTTTACACACACTAGTTATCCAACCACTGAAAATCTGGAAAGAATGAAAAAAACAAACATTACAAATTATGTAACATTTACTTGAAAGTAAAAAAATTAGCTTAATGGTAATGCTCAATGAGGGAGGGGTAAACGTTGTCCGATTAAAAAAATAAATCACCTAGAGAGTTTTCTCGACCATTCGAACGATTTCCGCAGGTGGGAGCTGAAAAATGTTCAATTTGAAATTTCGCCCCCTAAGCAAGGACCACCCTAACTTACAGCTTCTTGGGATTTTGTTGTACATGACAAGGTATTAATGTAAAAAAATTGAATTTTTTAGGAGAAGGTATTTTTTTTTTATTCAAAGTCAAAGGTCAACTTTTGAAGGGATTTTTTTATTTTTCATAGTAGAGATATTTAACAAGAGACAATAAACAAGGGGCTACTAAAGAGCTTTAAAATGAGACCAAAATCAATGCTCTAGCTTTAATAGTTTTTAGTTACATCGTTTTGAAAATAGTCATTTAACACAAAAAAGGTCAAAATGTCACAACTTTGTGACCTTGTATCTCAGTAACCAAAGGTCAGTCAGCTCTAATAATTTGGGAATTTAAGTTTGGCATGTATATCTGCTATTGTGCCAAGTATGAGCAAAATTGAAAGGGGTGAGTGTTTTAGGTGGCTGACTTGACATGGAATGACCCCTATAATAAAGATATATTGTAGGGCATAGAGATATCTGAAGGACCAGTTTCAGATTAGGACCTATAATCCTATATTATAGTATATTAAATAACCAAGTTGGATATAAACTGCTAATACAAATTTGAAATTTTTTAACAAAATGGTGAACTGAATCCTTCAAGTTTATGCTTTTACACAATAAAACCAATTAAGGCCTAAAGGTCTTAGAAACCAAGCTTACTGATAACTATAATAAAACAATCTACAATGATCTTGTAAATTGAAAATGCCTTACAGAAACACATTTTCTAAACAAGAGCTAATAATAAAGTTAATGTAACATACCGTACTCTATTACTTCTCACATCTATAATTGTATTTGTATAACCAATTTCTTGTAAATACCTATAAGAAAGATTTGGAAGATAATAGCATTAGTAAATATGAGAAAACAGTTTTTATATATTTTACGAGTTAAAATCACACCTGAAGTAATTTTTAAGCTTTCATATAAAAATCAGTCACTTAACCTTGCTGAGTGATACTTACTGCCTTAAAAGTTGCCTAGATTGCTTCCAAGACACATTGGTATTGGTGGATAGGATAGTATCTGTGTCAATATGAACCATTTCATCCCCCGTTCCACTTACAATTCCTTCATCCACTAATGACTGTGGAGGATTCATATCTCCTTGCACCAAATCAGTTCCATATTTTAATTTGTGAAATTTAGCTCTGAATAAGAAAATAGGAAGATGATTTCCTTTTAGTTTTTGAATGGATCCTATTCTGATCAATAATAATTTCCAATTTTAATTATAAAACAGCTACTCATGAAATAAGAGTAACTTAAAACAGCCCTAGGCTAATCAATGACAAAGAGGTATATGGTACAGTATTAGGATCTACATAGCTACTGCATAAACATTTATTCCTTTTGACCATAAGCATTATAAATGGTTGAATATGAATGAAATAGCCATTAGTTCAATAATGTTTAAAAATTACAACTTCATACTTTTCATGATCCATCTTTAACTGTACATTAAAAATACGTACATCAAATGTACTAGAATATAAAATTTAACTCGCCTTTCTTGTTTTAAAGCATATTCCAACATTTTTATCCTCCTGACCAAATCATTTTTGAGATTCTCTTGTCCTTTCCTTTCTCCATTAAGAAAAGCAATTTTTGCCTAAAAAAAAAAAAATTATTTTCCCATTATTTATTTACAGGTTACAAAGTCATGCGATGTCATGCTAATGACTAAACAATAAATTGAGACAACAGTACAGAAGTCATAACTAGTAACGCTTTGAAGATACACAACAGATATGTTATGTTGATAAGTAAATCTTACATAGGGTACGCAAATAACCTGTGTAGGCCCATGCCAACAAATGTTATCAACAAAGTTGCCAGAAAAAGTGCCAGGTAAATCTTAAAATGTCACCTGAATTTCAAAGAAATAACTATATGGCCATAATCTACATAACAATATGACACTTTTTTCAAGAGTACTGTTTCTTGTGCAAATAAGTTATATATAAGCAAGTTATTGCGAAATAATATCTCATTGCTATTCATTCATTGAATTTGGTACCTATGATTTTGCAGCTGATAACGTTTCCTTAAGATTTACTCAAGGCAGTTATATATGATATTTTTGTTAGTTTTAACAAAAATATCATGACAACCTAACCAATCAAGGGTGTACAGTTGACTTAACTAGGCATTCAATAATTTTCCCATAGGTTTCAATTAATAAAAATTTATCTAAACCTACAGAAAAATTATTGAATGCCTGGTTATGTCAATTGCACCCCCACTTGATGATTGGTTAAGTCATGATATTTTCATTAAAACTAAAAAAAATCACAAATAACTGCCTTGTATCCAGAGTGGAAATACATGATGTGCCATCAGCAGACCTGGATCTGCTATTTGACCTCGCCCCTCCTCCCGCCAATAATCCCTCTTAAAAAGGTATATGGTACACTAAATAGTTAGAGTACTATACCAATAGTTCAATGCAATTCAATTTTTATCCCTGTAAAAAAGAGAACAGGCCTATAAGCAGAATTGCTGAAAATTTTTTAATAGTTAATTAATATATAACTATAAACTACACATACATTCCAAACATTCTTTAAATATACATAGGTATACACTATACACATCAGTTCAATGGCGAAAAAAAACGTGACCATCACCATTTTTTTTTTAAATTGGCAAACTTATAGATCTCTGTGAGGAAAACAGAATGACACTTGTTTCAACACTCTAGGTCATATGGTTCCGGAGATATGGCCCTTCGAATTTTGTAAAAAAAAAGCCAATTTCCAAGGTCATAGCATATTTCAACATGAAATATCTCGGCTCCTATTGCACTTACAGAGACCATTTAAACCAGTGCTCTTCAACCTGGGCGGTACCGCCCACTAGTGGCTCAAGGATCTCATTAATCTAAAGGTAATTACAATTAATTTTATTGTTTTATGCAGGGTATATAACTTTTAGTTTGAGTTTTTGCATTTTTAATTTTGGTGGGCGATACAGAGATTCAAAAGTTACAAAAGTGGGCGGTAAGCATAAAAAGGTTGAAGAGCACTGATTTAAACACTATTTTAAAGCTTTTAAGCAGACCTACAACTTTGTTTCTATTCATATTTTACCTCGGTAGTCAAAAAAAAAAGTTAATCTTATTTTTGACCTTTGACCTTGTGTAGGTCATTTGATGTCACAACTGATTTTTTTTCTCCTTTCACCCAATTTTGGGTACACATGTCTACCTTAACCTAAAAAAGATGTTTAGTGTTAAGTTAGTATAGATACTACAGCCATTTCAGTGGACCATACCCACCTCCATTTTGACCAAGTATCTTTTTCTGCCAAACTTTGGAGCACCGTATCTTTGGAACTGTTTGAGCTAGAGTGTTGAGAAAAATACCATTAGATTTTTCTTACTGAGATATATAATGTCTGCTAACTTTCAAAAATTTGGTAATTATCTAACCTAACCTAACCCAGTTATTTGGTCAAATAAGTATCAGGCTCTATTATAAATTTTTTTTTTTTTGTATATTTCAGAGAATTATATACTAATATAGGTAATTTAAATTACTAATTAGTTAATTTATATGGACATTCAAAAGTGTGAAGAACTTTGAACCTGCTATCCTGTTTAATGGTAAAGCTATGTATGTATATAAGTACCTTATACTAGGCTATAGGTACTACCCTATAGCATGACTCCAGATTCCTGGGATCTTGGGAGCATTGCTCCAGTAAATTTGACCATGAGAAAAAGTAAATTTGGGTTTGGGTTTTGTTCATCCGCTAGACGTTATGCAATTTTTTGGCGTATACGTTCTTGTACAAACCAATTTTTTTTAAATTACAAATTTAGTTATTTTAAGTTTAGTTGGTAATTCCATATTTAACAATTATTTTTATTTTTTGTTAAGCTTCAATGTTTTGATAATTAAAATTTTATTAAAACGTATATTTTTTTAATATAAAATTATCAGGATTGGACTATGTTCCATTGATCTCGGCCAGGTTTGATAAATTGGCCAGATAATTACTTGTGTGGTTTTAAGTAATCCACCATGACTCTAGAATTGAAAAGTTTAGTTAAGTTTAAACTTACTTTTACTTACTTTAACTTACCTACTTTTACTTACTCTTCCTTACTTTTACTAAGTTTAAATCACTTACTTTTACTTACTTTCATTGTACTATATTTACTTACTTTTACTCACTTTTACCATACTATATTTACTAACTTTTACTTATTTTGTATTTTTTCAGGTAGTCAATAATCAATAATGGATCCTAATATTGATGAAGTTGGAGAGAAAAGTGAGGGTGTTAAAAGGGGTTACTTTTGTGGTCAATGCAAGAACAAATATTCAAAGAAGCAAAACTGGGAGGAACATTTTAATTCCAAAGAAAATATTTGTTACAATACAAGAGGTCCCAGAGTTTGGGCCCACAGCTTAGATATTGCAGTAAAGAAATACCAGGATGAAGTGCAGCAAAGAGATACGGCAAAGCAGTCATTTAGTTTGTTCACAAAATGTGCTAGTGCTAGACCTCAGAAAAATGAACCAACTTCATCAACTGCTAATCTAGAAAATGAAACTTTTTCACTAGATGTTTCACAGACTGAAGAAAGTGCTTCTCCTCCACCTAAGAAACAAAAGGTAAGTGAGGAATCTGCGCATCAGACTAACAAAACTGCTTTAGAGGAATTTGAAAATTCCCAAATCCAGAAGACATTGAATGCAATTTTGCGCCTAACAAAAGAAACTCACCAAGCTGTTGTGGTTAATAAAGAGAAGTCAAAATATGCCTTCAAGTTCAAGTGTTGCATCCAAATCTAATAAAGCAAAAAGCAACAAATTTGACATTTCCATAGCCCATTTAAGCAAGTGTAAATCAATACAAGAAATCCTGAACAATGATTTGATCAAATCTACATTCAAATTGGTGGAAAAGAAGGATCTAGGGCATGCTGATGATTCATTTTCAGTACCAAGTGATATAATGGAAAACATTGCAAATAGTGACACTAATATGCCTGATGTAGATATAGCTGTTGAGAATGAAGATGATGATAATCAAGAAGATATTGATGATGCTTCTGATGATAAAATGTTTACATTATATTGCATAGCTTGCACAGACCCCAAAGCATGTGCTTCAGACAAACATTCTAACATAAAAGGTTACTTCAATGTTAAAGATTTAACCTATGTATGCAAACAAGGAGAAAATCAAGAGAGATGGTTTAGAAATCTGAAAACCCACCTGAAGAGACATTTAATTAAACTTCAGCATCATCAAAGAGCTGCTGTTTATGAAGTGATGAAAACATCTTCTCGGAACACTACTAAACGCATAGAAGACTTATGTGGCAACATCTTATACTACATAATGAAAACAAACACTGCATGGGCTCTATATCCAGTACTTCTAGCTGTATTACATAGGTCAGGTTGTGAGGTTGGAAATTTGAATCATAGCACACATGCGTGCGAGACAATTTGTGAGCTATTAGATAATCAACTTAAAGAACAAACTGTAAAGTGGTTCTTAGAACAAACTTCAGTAACAATAACAGCTGACATTGGAACAATTTTGGGATTAAGCATGCTAGTTGTATTAGTTATGAGTGAAGAAGATAAGACTGTAAAACTTGCTGGGATAAATTTAGTACGCAGCAAATCAGGAGTTTATTTGGCCAATGAAATTTTTGATGTGTTGAAGTCTCCTAATCACTTGAAACTATCTGAAGAAGCAATTAAATCCAAGGTATCTGGAATGGTTGGAGATGGGGCTTTTTGTAAGGACAATGAGCCATTTAAAAACGAAATGAAAAAGTTGTTTGGAGAAAATTTCAAATTTCGATAGGACTTAATGCATCTTGTGAACAGAGCCCACGTTGATGCATTGAAGAAAATTTGTAAACTAAGTGAGCTTTTAGACTTTATTCAGAATCACTCTTCAAATCTGAGATCAGGCCTTGACTATACCAATATGGTTCTTGACAATATCATTGGTTTTAAGAGACCAAAACTCAAATCTGATACTCGCATGGTTAATTACAAATTTGATCAATTTGACAGATTTGTGGAAAATTGTTTTTTTTGATCATCCACAAGAGAAAGAAATTAGTGCCAAGTTCTATGTATTGATTTCCTATGTAACAAAGATTATGTTGCAAGTAGCTCAAAAAACCAGTTAGTGCAGAATTTGTAGAAAATATATTTTATAAAGAAGGAGGGAAAACTGTTATGTTAAGAGTGATGGAAACAATTTCCAAATTAGCTAATGGAGGAAATGCAAATGATGTAGTTTCTGAATTTAAGCACGATACCACAGGGCAGCAAAAGGAACTAACAGCTGAGGATTACATCCTAAATGAAGTTTACAAATACATCAAGAAACGTTCTGATTACTACCAGGTTGCTGAAGTTGCTAGACCATCCAGAACCAGATCTGAAAGTAGTTTTACAAAAGACTCAGTGATAAATTGGCTGACAGAATATATAGAACAGCTGTGGAAAGGAATCACAGAGAGATTAAAGCATTTTGATAAAGATGGATCAACTGCCTGGAGTGAAGCACCAGCTGAAGGGACATTCTCCATTCTTGGTTACATTATTGAACACAAAGGATCCATTAAGCCATCTCATTTGACTAAGCTGTGCAGAATTGTGAAGGAGGGTCCAGCTCCAGGCACTAGATCTGCTGTAATGATCATACAGAAAGCCAATGATCAGTGGCCAAGCATACATGGCGGTAAATTCACAACAAATGCCTACATGCAAGGTCTAACATCGTCCACTGTTGCTGCTGCAATGAATAAATAAACTTAAGGTGAGTTATAAACTGTACATTATTGTATTATGATGTTTAGCTAAAACAATTTGTAATTGGTATGTTGTCAATTCAAGAGTTTACTATCATTAACCTATCTAGTGGTGTAAGGGGAAAAAAAGTAAATTCAGAGCTGTGCTCCAGTAAATTTTTTCAAATCTGGAGTCATGCCCTATAGAATAAGTTGTTTTAAGAGTTAGACAAGTTTTAATAGAATTACTTAACTTTGCGTATTTATTCATTGTCTACAACAGTATGTACCCATGTGAAAATAAGCTTATTTAAACCTTGGAGCAAGGATTTTTTGGCATCTATTTATTCTAATCTGTAAATCAAACCACATTTTTTCTTGTTGTAGACCTCTGAAACAAGACCAGTAGGTCCCAAATTTTATTTGTGCCATCTAAGCAAAAATAGCTTTTAACAAGGTTGGATACAATGAATAATTATAATTGTATTTTTAATTAATTGATTCTAATTTCCATTAATTGTAAGTGATTCAAAATAAAATAAAAATAAAGGTAATTGTAATTGATTTGAGCTATAACTGATGTAATTGATCAATTAGTGTCAATTGTTAAAAATTATACCCCTAGATCTGGCAGTCATACATCATCCAATGAAAATACACCTTTGATAGTTTATTTAGTTATACTTAGATATAGATATATACTATTTATTTTAGATACATATTTAGATATATAGAATAGATAGTTATATTTGTGTAATTGTAATTCAATTGATCTTGAAATTGTGAAGTACAATACTAACAGTAATTAATTTGAAGAAAAATGAAAAAAAATTGCAATTGTTTCCATTTTGTGTAATTGAACCCAACCCTGGCTTTTAAGCTACGTTTTTTTTTTTCTTTTTAGATAAACATGGATTTCAGCAGTTTGAATATGGGCAGGTTCTGTTGTGACCCATTTAAAAAACACAAAGGAAAAGTGAAAAAAGGCATTTGTGCATTGACTAAAAATTTGATTGATCAAAATCCTGAATTGAAACTAACAAATAATCATAAAGCACGTGCAACCTGTCGAAATATACTAGGAAATCGTCCATCCCCAATGCCTGAATGTGAACCACTTGAAAAATCACCATCCACCTCATCAAGTGCCCCATCTGAGCTAGAAACCATTGGAGATGTAGTTGAAATGCAGTATGAGCTTAGTAAATTCAATGCTTCATTGGCCACACTTGATGAGACCCCAATAAAACCATGTAAACTCTCTGACAGCGCTGGTTACACAAAGAGAAAGTTGAGGAAAGTAGTAATAGTAGTAGTAGTTGTGAAAAGAAAGCTTGAACTTGCAACTAAACAACCAATTTCATGCAGTGACTCAGATGATACAGAACTGGAGATTCTTCAACAACTAAGAGAGAAATTTAATCAAGTGACAAGTCAAAGTGAAAAACTGACAATTCTTACTATCCTACCAAAAAGATGGGGACAAGTAAAGATCAAAGAAGAATTAACCCTTTAACGCCGAACATTTTTGTAGGGTTAAGTCTAAATGCGTGTATTTGAAACGGTACGTATTTGACCCAGTCGGCGTTAGAGGGTTAAAGTGCTCAGATTACATGGCTAGGCAAGCAGTGTGTTTGGTGAGGGAGAAGGGAGTGCTTTCTGCTCCTAATCCAAGTTTGGGGAAATGCCTGAATAGTCAAAAGTTCTGCTGCCAAAGTAATTGACTTCTATCATTCGCTAAATGTGAGTAGACAAATGCCAGGGTTGAAAGACTGTTTCTGTAAAAGGAGCTGATGGTAGGTGGGAAAGAAAACAAAAATCACTAATCTTATGCAACCTAAAAGAACCATTTGAGCTTTTTAAAACGAACCATCCAACAATTAAAATAGGATTTTCAAAATTTGCAGAGCTTCGGCCAAAAGAATGTGTGCTGCCAGGTGCCAGTGGAACACATTCTGTCTGCATTTGCACAAATCTTTGGTAGGATAAATAATTATCTTGAAAGGCGTATATAAATACTTTATTATTATTTAAATGTAACAATAATGGCTTCCATAAAATATATTGTAAATACCTAATAACTGCCTTTTTTAAATATAAAGTTATGGTGATGCCTCTTTTTTCATGGTTTCACCCAGCTAGACAAGAATCAGTTCTTATAACTCAATTGGTAAAAATAAAGGAATAGGTTATTTTAATATACATATTAAAAGGCAAATTGTCTTAAAAATAGCAGACATTATCTCAGTGAGACAAATCTAATGGTACTTTTCTCAACACTAGCTCAAACAGTTCCAAAGAAACGGCACTCCAAAGTTTGGTAGAAAAAGGTACTTGGTTAAAATGGAGGTAGGTATGGTCTACTGAAATGGCTGTAGCGTCTATACTAACTTAATCAATGTTCACTAAAAATCTTGTTCTAGGTTAAGGTAGAAATGTGTACCCAAAATTGGGTGAAAGGAGAAAAAATCAGTTGTGACATCAAATGACCTACACAAGGTCAAAGGTCAAAAATAAGATCAACTTTTTTTTTTTTTTTTGACCACTGAGGTAAAATATGAATAGAAACAAAATTGTAGATCCGCTTAAAAGCTTTAAAATAGTGTTTAAATGGTCTCTGTAATGCAATAGGAGCCGAGATATTTCATGTTGAAATATGGTATGACCTTGGAAATTGACTTTTTTTTTACAAAATTCGAATGGCCATATCTCCAGAACCATATGACCTACAGTGTTGAAACATAGATCTTGGTGAGAAAAACAGAATGAAACTTAAGTGTGCCAATTTAAAAACAAAATCGGTGATGGTCACGTTTTTTCGACCCAAAATTCTGTTGAACTGACATGACCCACATTTTAACCCACTCCTCAAAAGATGTTGAAGATGGCAAAGTTGTGAAAAGTATGTACGACTATGTTTGCGAAGGTAGGAGGAGGAGAGTAAGGCTGAGATGGATGGACATGGTGAATGATTGCACGAGGAAGCATGGACTTGGTCTAGGTGATGCATGAGAAATGGTTACAAGTACTGTAGGTTGGAATGGAGGTTTGCAAGTTCAGGACTGTCTTTCTTATTTCTGAGAAAGCCTGGAAGCACCATCATGCATGGTGTATGAAGCATTGCAAGTGTGGAATTTAGCCATGTGAGGGGGGGAAGGTGCTTGCTGGTCCACCAGGATGGTGGTGTAAATCAGTGGTTCCCAACCGGTTTTGGCTTATGGCCCCCCTTAGGAACCTTATTTTTTCCTGTGGCCCCCATAAGCATTATTTTCAGTAGGTAATATGCAGATTTAACTCTATTTTACAAAATAACATTTTCCTGTGGCCCCCTTCAAATGTGCCATGGCCCCCGGTTGGGAAACACTGGTGTAAATGAATGCATGCTTTAGTTTCTATATTATCTCTCTTTCATTACCTTCTATATTTTATATTCAAACAGGCCATCTTCTCACCGCCAACTCATTTGAGAAATGAGACTTTTGATAATGTATATGTACAGTGGTCCCTTGCTCTACGAATCTAATTCGTTCCAGAGGGTTGTTCGTAGAGCAAACCCTATAATTAATGGAAATAGTCTAATCCATTCCAAGCCCCCCAAAATAGGTAATTTTTACCAAAATGTATTAGAAATCTATGAGTTTTTAAGCAGTAAACAGTGTGTAAATATGTACACAACATAGAAGAATAGCCAGTGGCAGTGGAGTTGGTGTAGAGGGGTTACTGCTTGCAAGGTGAATCTCCTTCCATTATGATGTTAGGACCACCTTCCAGCTGTGGGGTTTGGAGTCTGGGTTGTTTACTAACAAAGGTGTCAAGGGTTGTTGGTCTTTTTCTCTTTATGTTCTAGAAATAACTGAGGATGGTGTCTTCAAACCAGCAGGTTAAAATTTCTGTTGATTCAATGTCTATGTTTTTTAACAACATTTTTAATAACATCCCAGGCTTTAAAAAGATCTGTCAGCTCATGTGATGTTACAGCATGGGCATCATCATCAATTTCCTCTTCTCCATTGTCCTCCCCAATTCCTGTAGCTCCTCTGTTGTTAGTTCTTTTCTGTGGTCTACAATTGTGGCTAGGGATGAGGCAGAGTAACCAAATTCAGTCACCAAATCTTTTAAACGTACCCCATCTTCAGATTTATTTTTTTTATATCCTTTTTAATTTTAATAGAAATAATATTACGGTCACATTTGGCTTTAGGACCCATAGCAATCAATTAACAAAGTACTGAGTGCACAACCACTTGCAGAAAATGATCAACAGACACTGAACAGAACGTAATGGAGCACCTCCTAGTGGATGAAATCATCAGTGCTGTGCTCCTATTGACCGAAATTAGCACTGGACATTTGGCGGGAAATTCGCACAGTGAGTTAAATTTTGTAGAGCAAACCATTTGCTCCTTATTTGGGTCATTTGTACAGCGAATGTTTTGTACAACAAGCCATTCATACAGCGAGGGACCAGTGTATTTAGACTGAAGTCAAACTTTCAGAGTTAATAGAAAAAATGATGATTTAAACTGATGAAAGTTGGCTGCATTAAAATGTAGGAGGTACTTGCACATGTATAACATTTCTCATAAAAGTTCCAAGAAGTAATGTAATGTAGGGCACCCAATACAGTAAACCCTCATTATTTATGGTTTAACTTTTCAGTTTGTTATTCAGTTAAATTTATGTACAGTATACCAATTTACTATTCATGGTATGAAGTTTCACCTATTCACAATTCATGCTAACCAGATCTATACTGTACAGCCATTTGCTGTAGCAGTGTGTTGCAAGAATGGCCCATACACCTCACCATTATCATATCTATTATTGTCTATCATAATGTAGTTGTCATTGTCCTTATTTTAATTCTTTTTGCAGTTTTGATTGCCATTAAAATGGCTCGAGAGAGAAAAGAATGTATTGCGAGTGGATCAAGTGCAAAAGATCCAAAAAAGTGGTTGTTGTTAAGCCAGAAAATTTATTTAAATTACATATTTAATACAGGTTTCCCTCACCAACTGCAGGGGTTACGTTCCTGAAAACTCCCATGGTAAGTAAAACTGCAGTTGGTAAGACTAAAGGCTTATGGGAAAAATAAGGTTAGGGGGTCTGCAGTTGCAGTCACACTGGGTGAAGTTCCAGAAGATTTATGATAGTTAAAAATACATATCCTGTGCCTGAACTAAACATGATAAATATGAATAATAAAGGAACATGCAGTGTGTAAAAACCATTTTACTTATTTTTAGAGGCCATGATAAAGGGCAAAAATCACAAGTCAGTAGAAAAATGTGGAGCACTTTGATGAGGTCTACTTGACACAAGGCACAACACAAGAGAGAACACGAGTTGGGAGGACCTCACACATCAAGCTGATCCAAGCATGGCAGTGAGCAGGAGTGTGGGGAGCCACTGTGGAAACTGATAGATACTCGAAACTGTATAGGTAGCTACAGAATATTAAGTGTGGATACTCAGAACCATGGTTGGTGAGAGAAACCTGTACATTGTTTTCTTTGATTAATTTTCTTTACAGGTACATTTGCTTTATTTTATTTAATTGTATATTAATATCTAACAAGACCTCATTTGCCTTATTTCTAGCCTCTAAGCACTGCTTAATAAATTTTAGATCACTACTAACTACAATACAAAGATCTTTTTCATGACAAACATCCTCCAAGCAATTTCTTCGCATCTCATACCTAAAGTTTTCAGTATTTCTGACCATTAAATTCCATTGCCATTTATCAGCCCAAGCAACAAATCTATCAAGATCTTTTAGTGTATATAAATTTTCTATATTTGTATGCTAGCTGGGGAAACTACTTTTTTATCTTCCGCAAATTTAGATATTTTACCACCTAATTCCTTCTCTAAATCATTTAAATACTGTATAAAATAAATAGTAGTAGTATGATAATAAAAACCCACTCTAATAGACAGAGTTTAGACAGAGTTTATAAACTCTGTCTATTAGAGTGGGTTTTTATAATCATATTTTGACCTTCACATAGAAAAAAATTTTTTTTGCATTTAAAAAGTAATAGCTCTAACACTGATCACTGTGGTACTTCACTTTTCATTTTGTGTGTTGAGATTGTAAAATTGGGGGTTCATTATTAATAAATAAAAAAAATTATAGGGTTATGGTTGATTGCCATCACCCTCATCCATTGGAAATTTCCAGCAGATATTGGTATAGAGTAGAAATTCAGTGGTTCCCAACCGGTTTTGGCTTATGGCCCCCTTAGGAACCTTATTTTTTCCTGTGGCCCCCATAAGCATTATTTTCAGTAGGTAATATGCAGATTTAACTCTATTTTACAAAATAACATTTTCCTGTGGCCCCCTTCAAATGTGCCATGGCCCCCAGGGAGCCATATGGCCCCCGGTTGGGAAACACTGGAGTAGATGACAAAAACCCTACTCTTTTTTTTTTTTTTTGTTAAAAAAATCGTGTTTATGGAGGTCTTTAAAAGACCTTGTTAAATAGTGGTGGTGGTGGGGGGTGTTAATGTTTAATTTATATGCCTTCAGTATTTAACACTGCCTAATAGTAAAAAAAAAGGAAATTACCATATATTTTGTTGGGCCTTGCTTCTGGTTGTAGGGCACATGGCTCCCTTTCGACGTAGGTGATGGGGTTACACAAGAAGTTTATTTGGTTTAATTAATATTGGCAACACTATACTGAAATACCTGAAGGAATAGGCCTACCCTTTTGCATTATTAGTTTTATATTATTAGGTTTTCACTCAGAACTTATAGAAAGATTAAGCACTTCTCCCTTGTCTAAAGCATCGCTCAAAACTAGACAGCTCTGAGATGAAGTCTTTTTTACGAAGTACCCAGATGTCTAATTTTTGTGTTTTCATTATTTCTTCTCTCAAAGTAATTTTCACGAATCAGCGATAGAAAATTTTGATACGAAATAATACATTTTTCTTGTTATGGTGTATGGCAATTATTTCCATTTCCAATAGGCTATGTCACCAATCCTGAGGCAATTTTGTAGTTATTTAATTCAATAAAATAATAATTTGTATTTAATTATGAAAAATAAAGGTACCATATATGATACCCATATTGTAGGTGTGTATAGTTTTTTCATATACTGGGAGGGGGGGGATTTGTATGTTATACATTAAATTTTTTGATAAACAGCATTTCTCAAACCATGTGAAATGAGTTAAAAAGAATGAAGTAGGAACGTAGAAAGAGAAAGGTTACTCAAGACCTATTTAAATATAAAAGTTCAAGAGGACACCACCTCAAGTTTAGTTAAAGTTATGTCAATCAATTTGACTCCTCTAGGTATAGGAAATTAATGAAATTAAAGTAAAATTATTAACCATTTTAGCTTTGCTCATTATGTGTGTAAGTTCTATAAGTCGGGTCATTCCATGTCAATTCAGCCAAAAAAAAGGTGAATTTGAACATGACCATCTCAGATTATCATGATATTTGGTACAATTGAAATTCCCCAAATTTTAGAGCTGGCTGACCTTCGGTTGCTGAGATACAGGGTCACAAAATTTGGACCTTTGACAATTTTTTACTTAAGTGTCAAATTTCAAATTGCTGTAGCCACAAAACTAATGAAGCTCTTAAACAGCTTGTCATATTCTCTCTCTTGTCATAAGCCTCTAAAATGAAAATTTAAAAAAATATCCTTGACCTTTGACCTTAAATAAAAAAATATACGTACCATCCCCAATTTTTTCATAAAAATGTTCACTTACCAATATGGAACATGTTCCTAAAAGGCTATAAGTGGCCAGTGATAAGTATGACCAGGAAGCATTTTTAATTAAAATTAATCTTTAAATAATTAATGTTTTTTTTCATCTTTTCAGAAAATATTTGTTTAATATTCAAAGTGAATTTCTAAATTATGGAAAGCCATTTAAATATAACTTATTATTAGGTCACCCCATAAGTAATGTCATTTTTTAGATCGGAATTTGAAGGACAAAAAAAAAAAAAACTGAAATTTTTTAATCTAGTATATATTTTCCATAGGAATCAATGACACACTGCCAACGTCCTACAAGCTTTTCAATGCCATGTTTCTAAAATTCAGGCAGTTTTGAGGTAAAAAATGTAGATAGACTGGTGTGCAGGTCATCTAAACAAGTATACTGTTTTTCGTCAAGATAGTTTTGCAGACTCCTGAAGAGATGATAATCTGAAGGCGCAAAGTCTGGAGAATTTGGAGGATGTGGAAGTTTTTCCCACCCAAGCTCCTCAATTTTTGCAGAAGTGATCCAAGCAGTATGAGGACGTGCGTTGTCGTGGTGGAACACGATTCCTTTCCGATTAACCAAAGGTGGTCTCTTTTCTTTTAGTGCAGTGTTCAATCAATCCAGTTGTTGACAGTAGACTTGAGTGGTGATTGTTTGGTTGTGTGGTAAGGTTTCAAAGTGTATTACACCACCATTATCCCACCAAACACTAAGCAACACCTTCCAAGGGTGAAGATTTGGTTTTGGCTGTGGTGTCACTGGTTCTCCAGCACAAACCCACTGTCGACGGCACTTAACATTCTGGTATAGTATCCACTTTTCATCACCAGTCACTAAACGGTACAAAAACGGATCTTGGAGTTCACAGGAATGAAGAGCTGTGCTAATGTTTACCCGCACCCTCAGATTGTCGACCGACAATTCATGTGGCACCCATTTTCCTAACTTAGGCACTTTCCCGAGTTGTTGCAAATGTTGATGGATGGTGGATGGGGATGAATTGAGTTTCTGGGCCAATTCTTCGACAGTTGTTGAACAGTCTTCTTCAAGTGCAGCTAACAGCAGGTCATCATCAAACTCAGCAGGGCATCCAGAGCGTGCTGCATCTGTCAAACAGCAATCACCATTCCTAAACTTTTGAAACCATCTTTGACATTTCCTCACACGCAGAATATCATTGCCATAAATGTCCTGAATGTTTTGTGTTGCTTCAGTAGCACTATTCCCTTTTTTGAACTTGTAAAGCATTATATGCCTGATATGCTCTTCTGATACCACCATGTTTATGAGGGGTTCACATAAAGCAAAACACGTCTTCACTGGTCAAGGTCTGTAAAGTATGTAGCGAAATACGATAGATCTCTTAGATATAACCTTTGGAAAATTTATGCTTAAACCGAGTAGGACTAGTTTAAACTTAATCTATCGTAAAAAACGACATTACTTATGGGATGACCTGATAGTTTTAATACACTAATTTTAAAAAAATGGATAAACTTAAACAGAAATGTGCTAATTCCTATCAATCACACAAAGGACAGCTTCAAACCAAAAGTCTATGAATTGTACCTCAATATTTAATTGATAAAAGGCCTGAAATCAAATTAACAGTTGATCACAGGCTTTGTAAGCAGTGTAGGGAAATGCTGGAATCATTGCCTGAAATAAAAAACTTTAGATAAAGATGAAAAAAGCTCTTGCTGTGAAGAAACTAGTAATATTCCTGAAATATCTTCATCTGAAAATGAACTTGAAATCAATGAGACATCAAACAAATACTTCTTTAAAATCATTAGGAGAAACTCCCATAAAGACAAGAAAGCTAAGAGAGAGAGAGGCTTATGCATCTCACAAAATAACAAAAGTTACAGGAACAGTCAAGAGAAAATTAGAAAAAACTAAGATAGAAAAAGGATGATGAAATATTAAATCAACTGAAGGAGAAATTCAGCAACTTACAGACCAAGAGGAGTGAAAGAATACAAATCCTGACTGTACAGTGCCCGCGAAAAGTATCCGATCACTCAAGAAAATACAATATTTTCCCTTGATATTCAGAGACACGTAATTCACTTTCTATTTGTTCTAGCGACATCTGGTAACTTTGAGGTTGCTCGCTGATATGAGAGCTATCCAACGCATTCTCAAATTAGTGTTCTGGTAGCCTTCGTTGCGGGTGGCTGTGTCTCAAATTTGTCAGATTTCACTGTTTGTGTAAATTTCTTGATATTTTTTTTTTTTTTACAGAAAGTGGTGTAAATAAAATTTATATATAATGTGTGCTAAAAAACAACTTAAGAGTGATTGTCGAGGTGCTATTGTTGCTTTGCATGCATGTGGGAAATCACAGAGACAGATAGCTAAGGAATTAAACATATCCCAAAGTACCGTTAATTTATGGGTTTCACGGGCTAAGAACAATGGTGGCCTAACCACGCCAGTCCCTAAAAACGATCTGGCAGACCGAGAAAAACAAATTCGCGAACAGACAAACTTATGAAACGTTTAGTATTGAAAAACCCAACAATAACTGCGAAAGAATAAAATTTAATATGAATAATTTGTTATCTGGTGTTTCTGAACGAACTATCCAGGAGCGGCTCCAAAAAGAACTCGGATTACCATCTCGCCATGCTGCTAAGAAACCGTTCATTAATGAAAAAATGCGTAAAAAACGTGTCGCATTTTGTAAAAAATACATTCATTGGACTGTTGATGACTGGAAGAAGGTTTTATTTAGCGATGAGTCGACATTTTTGACATTCAGAAGTTGTCCAAAAAAGGTTCGCGGCCTATTGGCTCAAATAGGATGGACCCTAAATACACCCTAAAGACAATGAAACACCCTCCAAGTGTGATGGTTTGGGGTTGTTTCGGTTACTATGGGCGTGGAAACTTATATTTTCTTCCGAAGAACACAACTATGAATGGTGCACGGTATTTAGCAATGCTACAGGATAAACTTCCAATGGCAATGGCAATCCAAAGGACAAAAACATACATGCATGATGGTGCACCATGTCACAGGGCCAAAATAGTGACAAAATGGATTACTGACAATAAATTTGATATTTTGGATTGGCCTGGTAATAGTCCAGATCTCAATCCGATAGAAAATCTGTGGCTAATAATAAAAAATAAGGTTGAATGCCACGACACTGGCTCAGTCGAAAATTACAAGAGGCCATCAAAAAGGTATGGTGCAAGGAAATATCAGTGGAAGTTTGTCAAAACTTGATTAAATCCATGCCAAAACGTCTAGAACAAGTCATCCAAACCAAAGGACAGATGACAAAATACTAATATAAGGTTAGTATACATTTAAACATTGTTTTTTATGTAAAAAATACAAATTTCAAGGGTGATCGGATACTTTTCGCGGGCACTGTATTACCAAAAAGTTGGAGTGAGAAAAATAGCTACAGAATTCAACACAAGGCACAAAGCATCAGTTGCCAAAAAGCTTACTGATGAAATGGGTATCCTTTCAATTCCAAATCCTCAGCCTGGAAAGAAAATTGAACAAAACATTATAGAAAAAATCAAAGCATTTCATCTTTCAGAAGATATCAGTAGAATAATGCCTGGTAAAAAGGATTATGTCAGCATTATGGACAGCTTCAGGGGAGAGGAAACATTTTCAGAAGCATCTACTGCTATGCAATTTAAAAGAAGCTTATCAGCTTTTTAAAGAAAGAAATCCTTTGGTAAAAGTGTGCTTCAGCAAATTTGCAGAGGTGCGTCCAAAGCAATGTATTATTGCTGGAGCATCAGGAACTCACTCAGTATTAGGGTGGAGTATATTTTTATGAAAATCAATATTTAAAAAATCAGGGGTGCTAAATAGTTGTCAAATGTCTAAAAATGAATATTGGTAGTGGTTTTGGGTGGTTGCAAGTGATACTGCATTAGCAACCACACCCTACATGTACCACATTCATACGCAACTGTAAAAAACCCTGTATTTTGCCTATTTTGGGTTCTATAATAGGTAGAAACACAATCTAAAAACTGTTTCTTATGATTTTTTTTTATGCTGAGAGTGATAAAATTATTTCCAAAAGTGTAAAATAGAGTTTTAACACATTTTCATGAAAAAGTAATGCATATTGACCATATATTACAAATTTACACTATAAAATTTCATCAAATAAATGTAGAATCTAAATAAATTCTTGCTTTGTATTAAACTTTTTTATCAGTTTACGTGATTTTATACACTGCTGGATCATGCCATCTCTTCTATTGAACCCAATGACAGCTGCAGATGCCTCAGTCACAAGCTTGATATGGTGTTCTACCACTTGATTGTGGCATGGCTGTTTGATCTTCAAAGGATTTTTTTCTAATGTTCGCAAGTTCAGTTGATGTAAGATGGGTAGGCCTAACTATTGGAGGCTCTGCTGTCAAGTTGTCAAGGTTACTCATCTTGTCATACGATTTAGCATTTTCAATGATTATAGGTACTTTAAATTTCCTGACAGTGCAGTCTCTTGTATAACTCAAACTGTCATAATCATCATCATTCACATCATCCTCAACTTCCAAATCTCCGCCAGTGAAATCCATTTTGACTCTGATGTCCTGGGTTGTTTTCTCTACTTCACCCCTCAGTGCCAGGATCTTATTTACTGCAGTGTTTCTTCTCTCCCTGTCCTCATCACCAAGCATTGATATTATAATGTTTTCGGGGTGAGCAAAAAAAGCATTCCTTCTTAAGGTTTTTAGGGCAATGTCTTTTACTTTCTTATTAGAAAACTTGGAGATTCTGCTCAGCATTGAAAAGAAGTTTCTTGAACCATCAGTCACTGAGTGATTCTTCTTGATTTCAAACCAGCTGGGGAAATACACTTTTAAACAAAACTCAGCAACAGTTATCAATACTGAACTCGGCTTTTTCTGTGAAACATAGAATCTGAGTATTCTACAACCTAATGTCAGCCATTTTGAGTGATTTAATGGCCCAACTTCTAAAAGCTCAAGGTCCTTTTCAATAGTCCCTATCATGACTGCCATGCATATTCTATAAGCATAGTATTGGTCACGACAGAGATCATCAATTACATCATTGGGCAATATAGTGAAATTCTGATTTCTGATTGGCTTAAATTTGACATCATCCCATTCAGAAACCATACCACCTAGCTGTTTTCCTATTGGCCCTGAAAAACTTATCAGGGCTCTTCGTAGTCCCACCGAGCTCCATGAAAACATGATGAAGAGGTAGCTCGTTACAATGGAAGAGGCATATGATCCTTTGTAGTGGTCTTCCAATAAGCTCTTCAAAGACTCTGATCATCCCTGAATTATGTCCAGTCATCACTGCAGTTCCATCTGACCCCATGACTTGCAGGTTGTTTTCCAGATCAGTGTCTTTCACTGCTTCATAGAGACTTAGTGCAATTGATACACCATTCCCATTCTCTGGGGGTAACATGTGTCAGATAATGTCTTCCTGAAACATTTTAAACAAAATTTAAGGAAATAATAAATGTATTTGAGATCAGTAGATTACCAGGTATGACCAATGAACATATATAACTATCGCATAGTTCTTACTCCTTAATGTTACTAAGACCAAATTTATGCTATCCACTAAAAATTTAAAACATACCATACAGAAAACAGTGGCTTACCCGGTTCTCCGACTATAACATAGTGCTCTTCTACTTTGGTTTGTTGATAATGTCGCCCCTCTAACTCTGTAATTGTCACAGTACCATCCTATCAGCCATCAACATAAATGCTGTCCACAAAACCAAAGAATACTTCTTCCTCAGCTCTGATCTGTTCACGGTACTTACACCGTTGCCTTCATAGTTTACTCCTGTATTAATGAAAATTGTTCACAAATTTATAAGGCTGGAGGTAGCACTGATAAACAGGAATATGTACAACAGGAAACAATGAACACTGATGGGCTAAATACACTGACTTTTATGCCTGAGCCCAATATATTTGAAATTTATTTTTCCATGTTACAATGTATAATATGTATAATTAAATAAAATTACTTTACTTCTTATTAGTAGTAGTAATTATAATTTTGTTAAAAAAGCTTAGGAAATGTGGCTGAAAATGTAATCATGATAATTTTGAAATCTTACCTGTCAATGACGTTAGTGTTGTCATCATCAGTGATAATGCCAAAATCTTTTAAAACTGCTGATGCTGCCACTGCACCTGCTCTGTCGGAAATTGAATACCTGCAAGATTGTATTTTGAAGTTGAGAAAAATGATATCCATTTTAAGTCTACCAAAATGACATGGCACATACAAACAACTAAGTACAGTTATTAAAGAACAATCACAATTCACAAGTGCTAATTTACCTATCAACAGCTCTGCACAGGTTCTCTAGATCTTGGTAATTACAATGAGAGGAACCAGTAGGCTGATGCATTTTCAAAGTTGAAATATTAAAAAAAAATCAATATTATTTTCTTAATTAGAAATTAAAAATTATGGTCACAAATCACTTAAATATTTTTTAGTTTAGAAATTTTGGCTGAAATACATAGATAAATTAATTCACAGGTTTACATAGAACATCACCACAAAATTATATTTAAAATAAAAAATTTACTATTGGCTAAGTCATTCTTGTAATTAATTTAGTACTACCCAGGATAGAAAGTTATGATGACTTACCATGAAAAGTCTGCTGCTAGTTTGTCCACCTTCATCTCAATGGTGCGCAAGGATAATGGATAAACATTACACCAAATCCATTGTTTCCTCAAGTCATCTGCAACTTTTGTGTTTTCCTTGGTTTTCCAGTTTGGCTTCTTAAGTAGACGCTGAACAACTTGTCCAGCAGTAGGTAATTTTCCACGTGACACGACAATTCAGCGCAAAGACAATTCAGCACGAAAATACCAACAAAGAAGAAGAAAGAACAAATCCAGAGGGAAGAGAGGCTTGCAACTGTTAGGTTAGGTTAGGTTTCTAGTTTTTGAAATAAAATTTTAATAATTATACTCCATTACGGTATTTATGTCGCTCCTTCGTTACGGTATTTATGTCGCTCCTTCGTTACGGTATTTATGTCGCTCCTTCGTTACGGTATTTATGTCGCTCCTTCGTTACGGTATTTATGTCGCTCCTTCGTTACGGTATTTATGTCGCTCCTTCGTTACGGTATTTATGTCGCTCCTTCGTTACGGTATTTATGTCGCTCCTTCGTTACGGTATTTATGTCGCTCCTTCGTTACGGTATTTATGTCGCTCCTTCGTTACGGTATTTATGTCGCTCCTTCGTTACGGTATTTATGTCGCTCCTTCGTTACGGTATTTATGTCGCTCCTTCGTTACGGTATTTATGTCGCTCCTTCGTTACGGTATTTATGTCGCTCCTTCGTTACGGTATTTATGTCGCTCCTTCGTTACGGTATTTATGTCGCTCCTTCGTTACGGTATTTATGTCGCTCCTTCGTTACGGTATTTATGTCGCTCCTTCGTTACGGTATTTATGTCGCTCCTTCGTTACGGTATTTATGTCGCTCCTTCGTTACGGTATTTATGTCGCTCCTTCGTTACGGTATTTATGTCGCTCCTTCGTTACGGTATTTATGTCGCTCCTTCGTTACGGTATTTATGTCGCTCCTTCGTTACGGTATTTATGTCGCTCCTTCGTTACGGTATTTATGTCGCTCCTTCGTTACGGTATTTATGTCGCTCCTTCGTTACGGTATTTATGTCGCTCCTTCGTTACGGTATTTATGTCGCTCCTTCGTTACGGTATTTATGTCGCTCCTTCGTTACGGTATTTATGTCGCTCCTTCGTTACGGTATTTATGTCGCTCCTTCGTTACGGTATTTATGTCGCTCCTTCGTTACGGTATTTATGTCGCTCCTTCGTTACGGTATTTATGTCGCTCCTTCGTTACGGTATTTATGTCGCTCCTTCGTTACGGTATTTATGTCGCTCCTTCGTTACGGTATTTATGTCACTCCTTCATTACGGTATTTATGTCACTCCTTCATTACGGTATTTATGTCACTCCTTCATTACGGTATTTATGTCACTCCTTCGTTACGGTATTTATGTCACTCCTTCGTTACGGTATTTATGTCACTCCTTCGTTACGGTATTTATGTCACTCCTTCGTTACGGTATTTATGTCACTCCTTCGTTACGGTATTTATGTCACTCCTTCGTTACGGTATTTATGTCACTCCTTCGTTACGGTATTTATGTCACTCCTTCGTTACGGTATTTATGTCACTCCTTCATTACGGTATTTATGTCACTCCTTCGTTACGGTATTTATGTCACTCCTTCATTACGGTATTTATGTCACTCCTTTGTTACGGTATTTATGTCACTCCTTTGAAATGTCACTCCTTCGATACAGACCCAATTTAGCATATATATAAATATACAAATTTTTCTCTTTTTTATTTATTGCGATTTATTTTTATTATTTTTAACTAAACTTTTAACTGTACTGACTTGCGCTGAATTGTCTTTGCACTGAATTGTCGGTGCTCCAATTTTCCATTAGGAAAACTGTCAATGGATGGAAAACTATGGCCACTGTGTAAGACTTTTGTTGTCTGGCTTCTACATTTCATAAGTAACAAAATCTTGAAGATGTTAAACTAGTGTTAATTGAATAGGTTATAAAAATTCTGAAAAATAGAAGTAAATATAAAGTAGGTTGGACAAAAACAGCTACTGATTTTAATTTAACTCAAAAAATGTTTATACATCAATGTACACTTTTGAAAACAATTTTGTTGTTCTCAGCATCAAAAAATCATAAGATGCACTTTTTAGATTGTGCTTCTAGCTATTATAGAGCCCCAAATAGGCAAAATAAAGGGTTTTTTTTGAGTCGCATGTGGGTGTGGCACATATAGTGTGTGGTTGCTGATGCGATATCACCAGCAACCACCACCAATGCTCATTTTTAGACATTTGACAACTATTTAACACCCCTGATTTTTGAAACTAAACAATCACTCCACCCTACTCAGTATTTGTATGTACCATTCATCAGAATGTTAAACTTATGTTTGTAGGAACTAAATTTGATAAGTTAACTGAAGATAATGAAAATCCTATCCCAATATACGACATTGTCTTACTTTGATTGAGTGCAATCCACCCTCATTGCAATGCTGCCTTAGGGAATGTAAACAATGTGGAGACACAAAAGCATTGAAAGAGAAACTTCAAAATATTTTTGATGATAACTGCATTGATTCAGTACAGTTTAAGAAGTGGACCAATACAGACAGGTCCAATCTTGAATCAATTCACATGAGTTCAGATGAATATATTGAACATTTCTGTAGCAAACTTCAAGAATACCAAATCCATGATTTCCTGACCAAGATGCAAGCTAATTATTACAACGAAAGTAAAATGTAGCTGAAACCAAGTGAAGTCCTAGCAGTGTGTGATTTCGCCAAAAATTACTCTTTTGTTCTCCAAGATGAGGTGCAGAGTTTTCAATGGAACAATCAGATGGCAACTCTACATCCATTTGTTTTGTATTATAACAAGCAAAATGAGATTGCTCACCTAAGCTTTGTCATCATATCTGAGTGCAATATTCATAGCACAGTTGCAGTACATTTGATAATTAAAAAACCCACTCTAATAGACAGAGTTTATTTCCACAACAGTTTCAATGCTGACTGGCATCCTCTTCGGGTGGATACAGAAAACCAGATGGATAGATTCATTTTTCTGTATCCACCTGAAGAGGATGCCAGTGGGTATCGAAACTGCTGTGGAAATGAACTCTGTCTATTAGAGTGGGTTTTAATTATCATATTTTGACCTTCACGTAGAAAAAAGTGAAGTTTTTTGCATGCAGTACATTTGTTTCAAAAGCATCTCAAACTTCATAAAAGAGAACATCCCATCCATCAACAAAATCATATACTTTTCAGATGGCTGTGCTGGACAATATAAAAACTGCAAAAACTTTCTGAATCTTTGCCACCACAAAGATCTACAGATCTACAGAAGCTAAGGCTAACAAAGACCCTAAGATCCACTCTAAGGCTAGCCCGAGAGAAAGGAAAGAGTAGGGGGTTAAGAGAAAAGAGAATAAGGGGTTAAGTAAGGAGCAACACCTATCATTCGTGGGTTAACATTCATTCAGAAAAAGAGGAAAAAAGTCTCACCATCATCATCCGCCGGCCACTGCCGACAAGTCAGAAAAATAGTCGGAGAAAATAGGAGAGGGGTGAAAGATGAAAAGAAGTAAAATAAGAACGCTTACAAACCATGCAAACACAGTCTTAACTCAGTCATACCATGCAAACTACAAACATGCAAGTAGAGTTACAGACATGCAAAGGAGGGAAAAAAAAAAAAAAAAAAGTAGGTACAGTTAAACAAAAAGTGGGTTAGTTTACGCTACGAGCTACATCTACATTTGTGTTAGTCTAATTTTTTTTATATTTTTTTTTTTTATTGCTGGCATCACACGCTGGCATGTCACAAGCTGTCATTCATCGTCAACAGACTCATCCTCGAGCACCACCACCAGAGCTCCTGTTGTTAACTTTCTTTTTTTAATTTTAAACAACGTTAATACTTTTAAAATGTCTGTCAAGACGGTTCTTAAACATATTAACGCTGGTAGAATGAACGACTGACGCGGGAAGATTATTCCATTTATCAATTACTTTAAACGTAAAGAAGTTTTTAGTGATATTAGTAATGAAACGTCTGCCACGCAACTTAAATCCATTATTGCGAGTATTACTATTATCGAAAGTGAACAGTTTGTCAAAATTTACGTTATCAATGTTATTAACGATTTTGAAAAATTCAATAAGCTCCCCCCTTAATCTTCTAGTAGCGAGTGAATACAAGTCTAACTCTTTAATCCTATCTTCATAAGGCTTATTGCGCAATGACGGAATAAGTTTGATGGCACGATGCTGAACCCTTTCTAACCTATCAATATCCTCACGCAAGTACGGGCACCAAAACTGAACGGCATATTCTAAATGAGGCCTGACTAGGGACTTGTAAAGGGGCAATATAATATCCTTCGATTTAAATTCGAAATTACGCGCTATGAAGCCTAACATCCTATTAGCTTTTGCGCAAGACTCCAGGCACTGGTTCCTAACCTTTAAATCTTTAGTTACGCGTACGCCTAAATCTACTTCCTCATCAACGCTTGCTAACTCCCTATCATCCATCCTGTACGCGTAATTGTTGCGAGAACCTATATGCAAAACTTTACATTTATCTACGTTAAATTGCATCTGCCACTTATCCATCCACTCCATAATCCTGTCTACATCGTCTTGGATCCTATTTCTATCATCCTCGTTAACAACCTTACCGCCTATTTTAGTATCGTCCGCGAATTTTGACACGTTACTAGTCAATCCTACATCTATGTCGTTAATGTAAATTACGAATAACAATGGGCCTAACACTGAACCCTGTGGGACACCGCTACCTACCTCTAACCACCCCGATTCACTACCATTAACTACGACCCTCTGTCTCCTAGCACGAAGCCATTCTTCTAACCAGTTAGCTACCTGACCGCGTATACCGTGCGCTTTAACTTTCGCAATTAGTCTCCTATGCGGAACTGTATCGAACGCCTTCTCAAAATCTAAATAAATCACGTCAGCTGCCCTATGCCTATCGTATTCGCGCACTATTTCGTTATAAAATTCTAACAAATTAGTTAAACAAGACCTATGGCATCGAAACCCGTGCTGACTACTATTAATCAAACCCCTACTTTCTAAGTGATCGATAATACGATCCCTAACTACGGATTCCAAAAGTTTACTGACAATTGACGTTAAGCTAATGGGCCTATAATTGTTTATACCGCGCGGTCGCCTTTTTTAAAATAGGCGTGACGTTAGCTAATTTGAAGTCTTCAAGAATAATCCCCGTTTCGAGTGACTGATTAAAAATCTTCGCTAAGGGGCCTACGATAACGTCTTTCAAATCTTTCAAATGTCTGGGATAAAAAGCGTCAGGGCCTGGAGCCTTGCTAACTTTTAGCCTATCGATATAATGCGCAATCTCAGCCTCGTAAACAGTTATTTCATCCAAAATAGTCTCGCTACTAAATGGAACGATATCGTCAACGTCGGGGACATTATTTACGTCTTCTATGGTAAAAACTGTTGCAAAAAAGTTATTGAAAATACCCGCCATCGCCTGAGCGTCAGAAGCCAAAGCGCCATTTACATCCACTAGAGGGCCTATGTTATCTTTTACCGGCTTACGATTATTTACATATTCAAAAAAACTTTTTTGGATTATGTTTACTATCCGCAGCTATAACTATCTCTAAATTACGCTTAGTATTCCTAACTGATCTTTTAACCTGACGTCTAAGCTCGATATATCTATTAAAATTAGCTACCTGGCCATTGCGCTTGTTAAGTCTATACGCTCTATTACGCTCGTTTATGAACTCGCCTACTTCCCTAGTCCACCACTTCGGCCTATCACGATTTCTAACGCGCTTGGGCCTACGAGGAATAAACTCCCTTTCAATATTCCTAAAACTTTCTTTAAACGCCACCCAACGCAAATTTGTCATATTACCCATAAATAAGTTATCCCAGTCCACTACTCTCATCCTATCAGCAAAACTATCAAAATTAGCCCTACGAAAATCAGGGACTTCTATTACGTTACTATCCTGAGTGTTTTCTATCAATAACTTAAACCAAAGAATTTGATGATCGCTACATCCTAAACTCTCGCCTACTTCTAAACCTTCGACTATATTCTCGCCGTTCGTCATCACCAAATCTAAGATATTATCACCGCGCGTTGGTTCGGTAACTATCTGTCGTAAAAAGTTATCGTCCATAAACTCAACCAGTCTCAAACCCTCTTCATTACCCGTAAAATTCTCGTAATTAACATTAGGGCAGTTAAAGTCTCCGACAATTATACTATTCCGATTGTCAATAAAATTACCAAGTGAGTAAAATCTAGTGTCTATATCGAGGGGTTGAACGGGAGGTCTATAAACAACAAAAAATTTAAAACTAATACTACGCGCCCTAACTTCAACACAGATTGCATTAATTGCTGCCGGAAAATCTAACTTAACCTTGATAGCTCTAAGGGAATTACGAATGTACAGCAAAACGCCGCCTCCAAATCTATGTAACCTATCATTAGTAAAGAGTTTAAAACCCGGTATATCAAGTTCCCCCAACAAGTCCCGAGTCATGGTATTTAACCAAGTTTCAGTGATAGCAACTATATCATAGTTGCCGGAATAAATTACTGCCTTAAATTCATTTAATTTATTTCTAATACTACGCGAGTTGCAATAAAAGACGTTTAAGTTATTTTTTACCACGGGCCCGCGTTTTAAACTATTTATCACGTCGGGCCGGCGTTTCCCGGACCCACAACGTTTAAAGAATGCTTCGACCTATACAGCTTTCGCACATTTTCGTCTATTAACCTACCTAGCCTAGCATTACCTATTTCATTAAAATGCACCCCATCTTTTATAAAAAGGCTAGGATCATTGAATTCGGACCACAGCTTTACGAAGGGTACACTTTCTTCAGCACAAATCTCTTCTAATTTGTTATTCAAAAATATTGTTTTAGACGTAATTCTAAGACCCAAACCGTGCTTCGGGGTAATACCTAGAACTAAAGACCTATCTGACCTCGCCTTCAGGGACCTAATTAACCCCCTATATCTCTCCAAAAGGTCAGGCACTCTCGTATCGGGCCTATACGAGTCGTTGCCTCCTACCATCGTCACCAACATTGCGTGACGGGAAGCAACGTCAACCCTATCCATTGATACAGAGTGGAATTTTTTTACAAGCCATGGGAAGGGACCATGTGATGGTGTAGGAGGCACTGTTAAGAGGTTAGCTGCTAAAGCTAATATGCAATGGCCTTATGATAAACAAATCCTTACTGCACAACAGCTGTATATATTTACCAAAGATAATATTAATATTATTACACCACATTTTTCAACCAATGAAGATTATGAAAATGAAGAATTTCTCCTCCAAACTCCTCAAAAGCAAGAACAATTGCTGGTACTCAGAAAATACACCATTCAAAACCAGTTTCATTAGCTTCACTAGAGGTTAAACATTTCTCAGCATCAGGATATTCACATATTGAGAGAGTCAGTGAAGAAGAAGAACATGGTTTTGTCACTGCTGTATATGATAACCTTTGGTGGTTAGCATGCATTTTGGACAAAACAACTGAGAAGAGGGAAGTAAAAATATCTTTTCTTCATCCTCATGGTCCCAACCCACCATTCTTTTTTCCTCATCAACCAGATATTCTTACAATTACATACTCTGATGTTTTGACAAAGGTAGAGGCATCTACTGCAACTGGAAGACTAAACTTGTTGGGGGAACTTGAGATACCGGGTTTTAAACTCTTTACTAATGATAGGTTACATAGATTTGGAGGCGGCGTTTTGCTGTACATTCGTAATTCCCTTAGGGCTATCGAGGTTAAGTTAGATTTTCCGGCAGCAATTAATGCGATCTGTGTTGAAGTTAGGGCGCGTAGTATTAGTTTTATTTTTGTTGTTGTTTATAGACCTCCCGTTCAACCCCTCGATATAGATACTAGATTTTACTCACTTCTTGGTAATTTTATTGACAATCGGAATAGTATAATTGTCGGAGACTTTAACTGCCCTAATGTTAATTACGAGAATTTTACGGATAATGAAGAGGGTTTGAGATTGGTTGAGTTTATGGACGATAACTTTTTACGACAGATAGTTACCAAACCAACGCGCGGTGATAATATTTTAGATTTGGTGATGACGAACGGCGAGAATATAGTCGAAGGTTTAGAAGTAGGCGAGAGTTTAGGATGTAGCGATCATCAAATTCTTAGGTTTAAGTTATTGATAGAAAACACTCAGGATAGTAACGTAATAGAAGTCCCTGATTTTCGTAGGGCTAATTTTGATAGTTTCGCGGATAGGATGAGAGTAGTGGACTGGGATAACTTATTTATGGGTAATGACACAAATTTGCGTTGGGTGGCGTTTAAAGAAAGTTTTAGGAATATTGAAAGGGAGTTTATTCCTCGTAGGCACAAGCGCACTAGTAATCGTGGTAGACCGAAGTGGTGGAGTAGGGAAATAGGAGAGTTTATAAATGAGCGTAATAGAGCATATAGACTTAGTAAGCGTAATGGCAGGGTAGCTAACTTTAATAGATATATCGAGCTTAGACATCAGGTTAAAAGATCAGTTAGGAATGCCAAGCGTAATTTAGAGATACTTATAGCTGCGGATAGTAAACATAATCCAAAAAAGTTTTTTCAATACGTTAATAATCGTAAGCCGGTAAAAAATAACATAGGCCCTCTAGTGGATGTTAATGGCGCTTTGGCTTCTGACGCTCAGGCGATGGCGGGTATTTTCAATAACTTTTTTGCAACAGTTTTTACCGTAGAAGATGTAAATAATGTCCCCGACATGGATGATATCGTTCCATTTAGTAGCGAGACTATTTTGGATGAAATAACTGTTTACGAGGCTGAGATTGCGCATTATATCGATAGGCTAAAAGTTAGCAAGGCTCCAGGCCCTGATGCTTTTTATCCCAGACATTTGAAAGAAGTTATCGTAGGCCCCTTAACGAAGATCTTTAATCAGTCACTCGAAATGGGGATTATAGCTGAAGACTTTAAATTAGCTAACGTCACGCCTATTTTTAAAAAAGGTGACCGTGCGGTAGCTAGCAATTATAGGCCCATTAGCTTAACGTCAATTGTCAGTAAACTTTTGGAATCCATAGTTAGGGATCGTATTATCAATCACTTAGAAAGTAGAGATTTGATTAATAGTAGTCAGCATGGGTTTCGACGCCATAGGTCTTGTTTAACTAATTTGTTAGAATTTTATAACGAAATAGTGCGCGAATACGATAGGCATAGAGCAGCTGACGTTATTTATTTAGATTTTAAAAAGCCGTTTCATACAGTTCCGCATAGGAGACTAATTGCGAAGGTTAAAGCGCACAGTATACGCGGTCAGGTAGCTAACTGGTTAGAAGAATGGCTTCGTGCTAGGAGACAGAGGGTCGTAGTTAATGGTAGTGAATCAGGGTGGTTAGATGTAGGTAGCGGTGTCCCACAGGGTTCAGTGTTAGGCCCATTGCTATTCGTAATTTACATTAACGACATAGATGTAGGATTGACTAGTAACGTGTCAAAATTCGCAGACGATACTAAAATAGGCGGTAAGGTTGCTAACGAGGACGATAGAAATAGGATTCAAGACGATGTAAATAGGATTATGGAGTGGACAGATAAGTGGCAGATGCAATTTAACGTAGACAAATGTAAAGTTTTGCATATAGGTTCTCGCAACAATAATTACGCGTATACGATGGATGATAGGGAGTTAGCGAGCGTTGACGAGGAAGTAGATTTAGGCCTACGCGTATATAAGGATTTAAAGGTTAGGAACCAGTACCTGGAGTCTTGCGCAAAAGCTAATAGGATGTTAGGCTTCATAGCGCGTAATTTCAAATTTAAATCGAAGGATATTATATTGCCCCTTTACAAGTCCCTAGTCATGCCTCATTTAGAATATGCAGTTCAGTTTTGGTGCCCGTACTTGCGTGAGGATATTGATAGATTAGAAAGGGTTCAGCGTCGTGCCACGAAACTTATTCCGTCATTGCGCAATAAGCCTTATGAAGATAGGATTAATGAGTTAGACCTGTATTCACTCGAAACTAGGAGATTAAGGGGGGAGCTTATTGAAGTTTTCAAAATCGTTAATAACATCGATAACGTAAATTTTGACAAATTGTTCACTTCTGATAATAGTAATACTCGCAATAACGGATTTAAGTTGCGTGGCAGGCGTTTTATTACTAATATCGCTAAAAACTTCTTTACGTTTAAAGTAATTGATAAATGGAATAATCTTCCCGCATCAGTCGTTCATTCTACCAGCGTTAATATGTTTAAGAACCATCTTGACAGACATTTTAAAGGTATTAACGTTGTTTAATTTAAAAAACAACAAAGTTAGCAACAGAAGCTCTGGTGGTGGTGCTCAAGGATGAGTCTGTTGACGATGAATGCCAGCTTGTGACATGCCAGCGTGTGATGCCAGCAATAAAATTATTAAAAAAATATAAAAAAAATTAGACTAACACGAATGTAGATGTAGCTCATAGCGTAAACTAACCCACTTTTTGTTTAACTTACCTACTTTTTTTAATTTTTTTATTATCCTCTCCTTACTTTGCATGTCTCTAACTCTTTTCTTGCATGTTTGTAGTTGCATGGTATGACAGTGAGTTAAGACTGTGTTTGCATGGTTTGTAAGCGTTCTTATTTTACGTCTTTTCATCTTTCACCCCTCTCCTATTCTCTCCGACTATTTTTCTGACTTGTCAGCAGTGGCCGGCGGATGATGATGGTGAGACACTTTTCCTCTTTTTCTGAATGAATGTTAACCCATGAGTGATAGGTGTTGCTCTTACTTAACCCGCTACTCTTTCCTTTCTCTCGGGCTAACCTTAGAGTGGATCTTAGGGTCTTTGTTAGCCTTAGCTTCTGTAGATCTTCTGTAGATACTACCTCACCAAGGAAGAAACTGCTAAGGCCTCCAAGGCCCTCATAGAATTACAGCAGAGAAAAGTAAGTTCCACATTCAAGTTATATATGATAGATATATATATATATATATATTTTTTTTTACTGGGCATGCCTGTATCAACCCAAGGAAAGATGGGTCATGTTGTTGTTGTTAGTAACCTCCAGGGTCAAAACCCTCACTGCCAAAAAACTGACAGCCATTCAAGCCTCGCCCAGAGGTTCCCTAATCCCAGTGTAAAGTGTTTGTCTATGTATGTGGAAGTGATGTGTTTATCCCAAAGGCAGTGTTGAATGAAATGTGTGCAGGTATATATATATATATATTAGGGTGCTTTTAAAAACTGAAAGTGTGAATTTCGGGTCACAGAACCCCACAAATGATGAGGTTCCGGGAGCAAATAAAGCACATGATTTTTTTGGAAAATCATCAAATATTTAGAGGTTGCCCAAAGACCCCAAAGTTTTACCCATATGCTCATTTATTTATGCGCCCTTTTTAAGTCAGTTCTAGTGTTTATTAACCCATTGATACACAGCTGCTCGTGTTCTCATCCCCTTTGGCATGCAAATGGGTCAGGACATAAGTGAGATGTGCCTCAGTCCAAGTGCTATTCGGGCCAGCAGATCCAGGTACAGATCTGCCCACGAAGCAGAGGTGAGAGCTTCCTACAAGCCTGAATGCCCTCTTGTTCTTCACCGGGATGGAAAACTTATGGCAGACTTAATGGGAAGAGACAAAATCGACCGTTTAGCCATCTTAGTTACCGGGGATGGGATGAGCAAGATTCTAGCCATCTCCAAACTCCCAGACTCCAAGGCAGAAAGGACAGCAATCGTCATCATCGAAACCATCGAAAACTGGGATCTTGGCCAGAAGATCAAAGCTCTTTGTGGAGATTGACATTTGTTTGATGTAGACTCTCTATTTACAGAAGCGAGATGAATGAAGAAAGCAAATTGGCACCCAGGAAAAGGTGCCCAGAAGAAAGATGAAAACAATGCCCAGAGAGAATATGGGCTTTAAACACCCTCTATGTTAGAAGTAGTCTCATCAGTCCTTAATGTGTTCCGTTTTTTTTTTTTCTTTTTGCAGATAAATAATGTCCCTAGGGTGAGCTAGCCCTTGAGGTTGAAATATTATAAAAGCAATCTAATATAAAAGAATAATTATAAGAAGAATAACACAGTGATAAAAAAAAGTGAATGATAAAACTCGCAATAGACACGTAATGAAGTGATAGAATAGAAGTGATTTGGAAGAAAACAAAAGATAAGGGAAAACCATTGTATAAAGGATCACCGGGGTACCCCTAAGGTGAAGACCAGAAAGAGAAGTCAGAAGAGAAGAAGAAAGAGAACATCAGCATCCGATGCCTATTCAAGAGAAGGTAATTAAATCAGGACTTTCCTTTATCTAAATTTCTAATCGATCCAACACTCTTTGCTTTGACACGACAGCCACCAACACCGGCATCCATGGAGGAGTGTGTGTGCGAGTAGAGCAGGCTCTCGGGCATGAAATGATTTACTTTGCGTGTCGACATCACGTGCTGGAACTGCTGCTTGAAGCAGTATTTTCTTTCCTTGTTGGAGACCTTTCCAAAGGACCTGAGATTATGATTTTCCAGAGCTTCCGTAATGTTTGGCCGCAACTGAAATTGAATGAATACTCCACTGCCACGGACGAAGAGGACACGGCTGCAGTGATCAGTCCCTGGGTCGAGAAGATGATTCATGAAGCAAATGACCTTCTGAAAGTGAAGCATCCCAGAGATGACTACAAAGAGCTTCTTGAACTTGTAGTCATTTTCTTGGGAGGAGTACCTCACGGACGTCGGAGTCCTGTGTTCATGGCTCCAGGGGCTTTGCACCGAGCATGGTGGATGGCGCGTGGAATTTACTCTTTCAAGATTTGGATGTTCAGATACCAGTTCACAATGCACATGAACCAATGTCCTTCAACATCTCGTGGAGCAAGTAGCAGTGACCACCTGATTTCTGGGTTGCGGGACTTCTGTCTCTTCATTGCTCAAGATTACGTCCTTCCATGGTTTTCAGCAAGAGAAGCAGCAAGCGCTCCACGAAGCGACTTAGCCCTCCTTCAAAAGTTGCAAAACACCAACGCCGCTGGGTACAAGAGTTTTAATCGGCATCTCTGGTACCTCAATGAGGTAAACGTGGGCCATGCACTATTCGATCTTGCAGTCGATGATGATGATGATAAGCGGAAAATGGTAGAGAATATGAATTCCTCAAAGGGTCAGAAGCTCCCCCCCGACGAGTCTGGATTCCAGATCCAAGAGGAAAGACCCTGGCAGACTTTTGCTCTTCGAATACGTACAATTGATCTGTTCACCCTTCTAGATCTTCCAGTCAATTTCCTGCAAGAGGATCCATCAAACTGGGAAAACAACACCAGCTTTGGTTCAGCAAAGATCAGGGTGGATTCCTTAAATGTAGTGAATGATGCAGCAGAGCGAGGCATAGCATTGATTCACGAATTCACGAAGGCTGGAAGGACTCGGAACTAAGAGCAGATGCAGTTCATGATTTAAATCGTCGAAGAACATCGTAAAGTCTTGCCGACAGCCTCCAAAGCCACTTTGATGAAAAAATGAACGCCAACACTCGAGGTGTCATGTACTTTAATCGTTAATTATGAATTTAGTGAATATACTCACACGATATATTTGTTCTGAATACTTATTGGAGATGTATATTGGAGATACAATTTATCATTTAAACTGAGAATTAAAATTTCCATTGCCCTATAAATTGAAAATACCTATCAGCTGTGGGCAACCTCTAAATGTTGTTGGATTACAAAGATATTTTGCCTGTTCTGTTTTCTCATGTATCCTCACAAAATAAAGGGTTCTGCTCCCTTGCATTTTCATTTCGCATTTTTCACCATATACCATAAACACACCCTTATATATATATATATATATATATATATATATATATATATATATATATATATATATATATATAATGGAACCATATATTTTCAGGCACAAAACTAATGGATAATCTGCTCAAGAGAAGATGTGTATCAATGAAAAAACTCAAAGATCTAGATTTCTTTAAAGGTTAGTTTTAATTAAAAGTACAGGTATGCCTTGATTTATGCCAGGGTTAGGTTCCAGCAGATTGCCATCGAAAAGTGAAGCTAAAAAATAATGGGTTTCTACCTAAATAAATAGGATAGGTTCCAGGATTCTCCAAAAGTGACCCCATATTTTCCATAAAATGAAAATTATTAATGGGTTATGCTTAAAACTAGTAAAAGAAAGCTTAATATTAATAAAATAATTGAATTAAAGATAAATTACTACCATACTTACTTTGGTAATTAAAGCAATTAAAAACAAAATTATTTGATCTTGTTTGAGTGGCGAGATGGAGATGATTTATTGAGAGGAAGATGATCCCAGAGGGAGATCCTTTTTTTTTTGCTGAGGAACTGCAGAATTGAGCAGTTCATCATCATCATCATCATCTTCCACATCATCTAGACCTACTTCATTCACTATCTTAGTGACATCTTTTGTCACAGTTTCAACACTGTCAAATCTGCCAAAATCAGCAATGCAATCAGGCCACAGCTTACGCCAGACACCATTCAGACGATTTTGAAACTTCATTCCAAGCTGCGGCTATGTTGGAAATGCCTTTTAAAATGTCATATGACTTCCAGTAGTCCTGCACAGTTACATCATATTTTGCGTAGTTTACGGCTTTTTACCATTTTTAATTTTACATTTAAGCATTTACTTTAAGCACCGTAAAAGTGAAGCGCCGTAATTTAAAGTGGCGTAAAATGAGGTTTACCTGTACTTTAGGGTGCATCAAACGCCCTTAGGTTCTTGGATTTTAATGTCTATTCTCTCAAATATTACACTTGTTGCTAGAAGTGTGTATGCCAAAAATTAATTAAATCGGAGGTGGTCCTGGGTGGCCACCGGTCACTTTTATATTTTCGCGGCAATTTTCGGGGGCCGCGCTATGTAAAAATATCTATTTTTTTTATTTACCAACCAGTTGACTACTTACATTATTTCTTTTAATATAGAGTTGCTAAGGGGTGATTTACATAACATTTGAGAGAATAGACATTAAAATCCAAGAACCTAAGGGCGTTTGATGCACCCTAAAGGGGTGATTTACATAAAACATGTACCATAAACGAAACTTCACTTATAGTCTAATAATATCCTTTATTGTCTTTCAGAAACAATGGAAGCTGTAACAATGGAAGCTAAGAAGACCAGATTAGCAAGTGCCATTTTTGGTCTTGGCAATGCTCTTACAGGAGGAGATGGTACATTGACAGGAGTCCGCCTCCCAACTTGCCGGCAGGTTCTTCGATGCGTGATGTGGCACATCCAGAAAGAAATATGTGAAGGCAAACAAACACAGCCACTCAAATGGAAATCTGCCAGCATAGTCCTTATCCAGCTGAAAACATTCTACACTAAAGCAAGTATTCCTATGCTTTCAGACCATCAATGCTGCAAACTAATACTTGACCTTCTTAATGACAATAACAAATTGCGTCAAATACCTGTTTCTCGCAGAGAATCTCCAAACACTTTGGCTAAGTTGCAATCCATGAATGAACGTCTTGATAAGACCTTTGGTGTATGGACAAAAGATGCAATGACAAACATTAAGAATGAGGAAGATAGAGCATTTTTAGAGTCAATGAAATCTGACAGAGTAGCCTCATTTGGTAGTGTTGACAAGAAGAAAGCTGATAAAGATCGTAGAAAAGAAAAACGCATCTTAGCAGAAGCTTCAAGACGAGAACGTCATGAATCATCCAGTGTACAAGAGATGAAAAGTTCTGTATGCTCTGATGATAGTGCCTCTGCAGATAGCTTGGAAGAAACTGAAAAAGAGGCGATTCCAGAGCTTCAAAGGAAGCGTAGTCACCACAGATCAACATATGCAGGTACGTCTGCCTTTATTCCTCATGATATTCTGAAAAGGCCTTCAGTCGTGTCTGTTGCTACTCGACTAAACATAACTCCTGTTCAACAGGCTGTGCTCACCGAAGCTGTAATTCAAGAGGCAGGAGGTGATCCATGTCGTGTGGCCAAGTCGTATTCAACTGCTGATAAGGCTCGACGATCAATAACAAGTGCTATCGCCAAAGATATTCGAGAAAATTGGATCACCCCAACAGCTGCAACACTTCACTGGGATGGCAAGCAGATGCATACGCTCACAAACAAGAATGGCAAGGAAGAAAGATTGCCAGTGTTGGTTGGGAATGCCACTGATGTAAAGCTACTGGGAGTGGCTAGATATCCTCGTGGAAGTGATATGTCATCAGGTGACATCATTGCCGAGCACAGTTACACGTTTCTACATTCATGGAAGTGCAAACAGTCAGTTGTCAACTTATGTTTTGACACAACAGCATCAAACACTGGACACGTTACAGCTGCCTGTGTTACCATTCAATCAAAACTGGACCGTGCTCTTCTGTGGTGTGCATGTCGCCATCATGTTGGAGAGGTAATCCTGGATCATGTGTTTGACGCTCTCAAAATTGAGACATCAAAGTCTCCAGAAGCATCTTTGTTCCAAAGATTCCAGAAGAATTGGGAATGCATATCGCATGCAAAAGATGAAAGTTCAACCAAAATTGACATTTCAATGTACAATGACGATGCACAACAACTGCTTTTATCCTGCAAAAACAAGGTTTTAAGCACAATCCGCACAAGCGCTTCATACTGTAGGGAAGACAAGGAAATGGCACAACTCTGCCAGGTAGTCCTCGATGATGATGTCACAAAACAAGGAACACTCCACAGACCTGGGGCCATGCATAAAGCAAGGTGGATGTCAAAGATTCTTTATTCCATCAAAATATGCCGACTTGAAGAGCAAATTTCTGTACTACCTCGAGGAACTGTAACAACACAACATCAAAAACTGAAGGAGTTTGTTGTTTTTGTTGTTTATATTTATTGTGATTGGTGGCTCATATGTCAGTCTGCTTCAAATGCCCCATGGTTTGATTTGTGCTTATACAAGACTCTGCTCAACTATAAAGCTGTCAACTCAATCATTTCAGTCAGCGCTGTGAAAGCCTTTGATAGACATTTGTGGTATTTAACCCCAGAACTGGTTGTTTTGGCACTGTTCAGCAATGCAGTACCTCAAAAGGAGCGTTGTGCCCTTGCAGATGTGTTACTGGCCATACAACCAGATGAAATGCCAAGCACTCCAAAACACCGCTACGGTTCTGGATATGGCAAACCGTCATTTCCAAAAATTACAGAAGCGACAACCCTGGCTGATCTTGTGAACGAGGACTCGTGGTTTACAGTGAACCTTCTTCACCTGGATATGACCTTCCTAACAGAGGATGTTGACAATTGGCAGAACAATGACCACTTCAAGGCAGCCAAGTCCATTGTGGATGGGTTAAATGTTGTGAATGACCCTGTGGAGAGAGCAGTAAAGCTCACAACTGATTTTGTCTCAGCTGCAAGAGGAGAAGACCACTTCCAAAATCTTCTTCAAGTGGTTGAATGTGACCGCAAAGCGAGGCCAAATTTGCGGAAACGAGCAAAGTTGGAGTAGTGACATTGGCGTTGTGTTTTATACATCTTCAACTTTCAATCAATGTAAGTATAGTAATACCGAATATTTGTATATTAGTATTATAAGTAATACCGAATATTTGCCGAATATTCGGTGCATCACTACTAAATATATAAAAGTGTCCGGTGGCCACCCAGGACCACCTCCGATTTGATTTATTTTTTGCATACATACTTCTACCAACAAGTGTAACATTTGAGGGAATAGACATTAAAATCCAACAACTTTTTGAAAATCATGGGGCGTTTAATGCACCCTACTGTACTTCTTGCTCATACTTTTCACTGGCCACTTCTAACCTTTTAGGAACATGTTTCACATTGGTAAGTGAACATTTATAAAAAAATTGGAAAAAAAAAAATCAGGGATGGTATATTTTTTTTATTTAAGGTCAAAGGTCGTTTTTTTTTTTTTTTTTTTTTTTTTTTTTTCATTTTAGAGGCTTATGACAAGCTGTTTAAGAGCTTCAAAATGACACCAGAATCAGAACTCTAGCTTTATTAGTTATGTGGCTACAGCAATTTGAAATTTGAGAGTAAGTAAAAAATCAGGTCAAAAGTCCAAATTTTGTGACCCCGTATCTCAGCAACCAAAGGTCAGCCAGCTCTAAAATTTTGGGAATTTCAGTTTCTCACACATACCTACTAATGTACCAAATATCATGAAAATCTGAGATGGTCATGTTCTCAGGTGGCTGAGTAAGGTAAGTTTTTAAATGCTTGTTTTGAAGTTTTGTTAATTGTTTATGTTTTAAATAGACTTCTACATTGGTGAGTTAATTTAAATGTACTTCAATGTTGTGCTGTTTGGTTAAATGAGTGTGTACTGTATTCAAACCTTCCACCACTTCAGACTAATCAATACCCATAGTTTTGGTAGAGTAAATGTTACTCCTCCACAGGTAGATCTGGAGGGGTTGGTGTTTTGAATCCTGTACTGCTTTTGTATTGTTTTGTCTCTGGCCAAATGGCAACATTTGGAGTATCGATTCGATGTTTTGCGAATCACTAATGGTGCACATATCGAATGTTTGTAACAACGTTACTTTAATAAAAGAAACTTTTGAAAATACAGATTCTAAATAATCTTGTTTAAGAATTTTGTGTGTGTTATCAAGAATTTTATTAAAAGATGAAATTGTACAGATAATGTTCGGACACACTGGAATTTCTAAAAAACTTTCAAAACTTGGTATCAGAAAAAACTTAATGAGATTCTCTGTAAAATGGGACAACACTGGAATTTCTACACTTCATGGTTGACTTTTAATAACAGCCAAAAATTGTAGAGATAATTCTCGGACACCCTGTATATACAGTATATGAATAAAACCACGAAGGAAAGGAAACACAGAATGGTGCTCAAGCGCTTTCATCTAATGATCCTCATTAGACAAAAGCGCTTGAGCACCATTCTCTGTTTCCTTTCCTTCATGGTTTTATTCATCATAAATATTTTTCATGTGTTACTTTCGTAAAATAATTTTCATATATATATATATATATATATATATATATATATATATATATATATATATATATACACAGGGCGTCCCAAAAAAATGTACACACACTTTAAATAATTATAAAGGCAGTGTTTATTAAAATACATTTCATTTTCAAAATGTAATAGAATCTACAGACATTATTTAATTGTTTTGTCAATGCCCGTTTTCAAACAGACGTCCATTCTGGTCCAGGCACTGCTGATAACGCGAAGCAATGGAATCGCAAACATCACGAAACATTTCGTTTGGTATTTGTGTGCACTCTCGTTCAATGGCTGCTCTCAATTCAGCGACTGTTGCAGGTTTTATAGCATAGACTTTGGCTTTTAAGTATCCCCATAAAAAAAAGTCTAGTGGTGTGAGGTCTGGTGAACGCGGAGGGTATTCTATGAAACCCCTTCGTCCAATCCACATCCACATCGTGCCAAGTACCACTCGCAATACTCCACTCTTCGGTCCGGATCATCTTCATTAATAGCATGGACTAATCTTGGAATGTAACTTTTCCATTGACAGCGCTTCAAAATGCGTTGGACAGATGATTCTGAGATTCCTACCTCACGACTCGCTTGCCGCACAGATTTTCTTTTGGAATTTGGTGATACGTTTCCAGTACTCTTTCTTGCTTTGTGGGGCTTGTCGATGTCCGTGGTCTTCCGGAACGCTTCTTGTGGACATTCTGAACAGTTCCATCGGCTTCAAACTTATCTCTAATTCGAGTGATGGTAAGTCGCGTTGGTGGATCTGTTTGAAACTCCCTCCTAAACTGTCTTTGCACTTCAACTGCGTTTTCACACTTCCAGTAGCATTTTAGAATGAATTTCCTTTGTTCAAAGCTTAGTCTGACTGCCATTATTAATTCTAATGGGTTTAACTTGGAAAGAAAGAAACATCAATTGAGCTATCAGCTGTTAAAGTGTGTATACATTTTTTTGGGACGCCCTGTATATGTGTGGTGGACTGGATATCCGCATCATTTTTAACATCCGCATCCGCACTTCTGACTGCAGATGTTATGCGGATATTACCTCTAATAAATTATGCAATTTACAATTAAATTAGCTTATAAAGTAGCTTATAAGGCCCAGTCATGCACATTTCATGTAAAGTATTAATTGTTTATTAATGAACAAACAAATATATAAACCTCAAAATAAAAATACGTGGTAACACAGAAAATTGAATGAAACTTGTTTCATTCAATTTTCTGTGGCTGAAACTCTTGAGAAAGTTATTATTTTATCATAATGAAAACATTAATATTAATTTTAATTCTTATGCATTGCCTGCCATAATAGTAATATCATGAAATTTGAAAAATTATGTCATATATTCATAACTATATTATATTGATAGGTTAACTAAATATCCACATCTGCGGATATTGAAATTAAAAATCTGCATCTGCAGATGTTGAAAAACTGACATCTGGTCCATCACTAAAATATATATATATAATATATTTTTTTTTTGCATTCCTTTGAATCCAGTTAGTCTTCAAAACTTGGATTCACCACTCTAGTGAAGTCAATACATCAGTTATGATTGAATAAATGTCACATCCTACAGGTAAGTCTGGAAGGTTTGGGGTTTTGAAGGAATCCAATCTGTTTGCAAGGAATGCGTGTCTAAGAGTTTGTTTATTTTATGTGGTGTATTTTATGGTGTGGCCATTGATGAAATCTGTTGAGTGATTCTTCCTTAAAATAAGAATTGGATGCTTAGAGTTGTATGTGTATATTTATATATGTATATGTGTTGTAGGGTTTTATTTTTGAGTTTTGTGTTAGGTTAACCAATTTGGCTGAGCAAAGACCCTCAAATGTAATGTGACCAGATTTTTTGAAGTGAAAAGCGGGACATATCTTGAAACCCCCCAATAGTGGGTCCATTGGGGGGGGGGGGGGGATTCCCCTGCTGCAGTTGAGAAAATTTTGAAATTGCAATACTCAAAAAACACATTTTGGTGGCAATGTAAGCAGATATTTCAATGTTAATTTCAGCAAAAAAACAAGCCCCCACATGACATACATATATGCTCCATTATCTGTTGTACCAAATATATATACACAGGGGGTCCTTGTTATCCAATGATAATGGGGACCAAGAAATCACCACTTTAAGTGGCTCCACTTAAAGCGGGGACCTAAAACCCATAAATAATGAGAATAAGGTTTAACTGGGACCTTAACACAATAAATGACACTCAAAATTATGGTTAAACATCTGTTATTTAATCTCAGAGTGCCTTATCATTGTTGTAGCTTTTGCTTCTAAATTTGCTGCATTCTTAAGTATGGTATGAATGGTAGTTTCGGGGATGTTAAGAGCACACGCAATGTCTATCACTCATTCACCATTTTTCTTATGCTTAATGACATCTAATTTCACATCCAACACACAGCTGGTAGCTGCTTTACCACTAGCAGTATGCTTTGAAGTCATGGCTGCAACAATAGCGCAAAAATCAACAAAATCAGAAGGAAAACACCAAAAACCATGGACAGGTTCAGCACTAGCAATGGTTAGTGAGAGACAGTGTGCGCATCATCAGGGATGGAGGTGGAGTGTGGTAGCGGAGGAGTGTTGGAGATTGGGGAAAGCGAGTGAGACAGTGAGTCTGAGGAAAATTTGAACCATTTTCCATTGTGCTTCTGCGTTCCACATATATTATCCATGGAAACCTCTAAGTGCAGGGAATTTATCCGTATGGTTCTACAATTATTTTGCCACATAAATGCAGGGACTCAGATAATGAATACTCAGATAACAAGAACCCCCTGTACAATATTAACAATAAAAATCAAATAAGAGAACAAAACAGTCAAATTACCACTTTTTCACCAGTCCAAACTGACAACTTTCATCTTGTATTACGTAATGCTTGGAAACACCAATAAAAACTAATTAGCAAATTTGGTGAATAACCATAACACTACAATATTATATATTTTATTTTTTCAGCAACTCCAAGTAATCACCCTTTAACTCGAAAGGTGAGGGAGTCATGAGATACTCTGACTGCTCAAAGAAAAAAGTGTGAGGGTCCTAAACCCCTAAGATTTATGCCTCTGGGAAACTCAGGTAATTCATAAGGATTCTAACATTATACTTAAGACTAATTTATTGCACAAGTCTATAATAGCATCTACAATCTATATGTAGTAAGCTAAAAAAAATTGAAGTATATCAATCAGGGATGGGGAGTCGGCCAAAAACAACCAACTCCTGACTCTTTTCTTATCATGCTGATCTACAACCTTATAAATATTGGGATGTTTGTTTTGTAGATGGCGTTTCAAGTTTGAGGCTCTAGTTGGAGCATTAGCATGTTTCCCAGTGTAAGCACTAATTTTTGCATTACACTCTTTACCATCCTTTTCTACTTCACAAATAAAAATACTTTCATCCTCATTTAGCTTAAAATATTGAAAGACTGCTGATTTTCTACTAGGCCCACGACTCATTACTAATAGGGGCTAATTAAATTAATAATTAATATATTGCTAATTTTTATATGGTACCTAGTATCCTAAAATAGAAATATGAAATTCACTTGCTAAGATTTACCAGAACAATAAATCAAATGTGGAAATGTGAATCTAGAATTAGTTCAGGAAGATATTTATTTAGGGCATAGTAGTATTCTGGTAAATTGTTGGCATATAGAAATTGAATCAAAGAGTCGGGAGTCGGTCATTTTTACTGACTCCCGACTCTTCAAAAAGAGCCCAGACTCCCGACTCCCCACCTCTGAATTATCAATAACCATTCATGAAATAGCTTACTGGTATTCATTTTAATAGAGCAGGATATTTTTGCTCAATATCTCCAAAAGCAGGACAATTTTGGGACACCATACATCAGTGGGACACTTCTCCAAAGCAGGACTGTCCCACTGAAAATTGGGACTCTGGTCACCTTACTCAAATGTTGCATTTGAGACCATTATATCAAGCCTTGTCTGTTTTATGCGTATAGGCTCATTCCATGAAAAAAAAAAAAAAAAAAAAAAAAAAAAAAGTGCACCATACCCTCATAGATTTTGCTTAAATTTGGTTCATAGAATGGTCTAATGCTAGTAAGTACCAAATTTCAAATATCAACTCAATCAGAGTTATGGTTCAAAAGTTATGCTCACCCTTTTTTTGATGGGGGGACAAAAACTGGAAATTTTCAAACCACCATAACTCAGTCCCTAATTGATATAGAACATTGATTTAAAGTGTGTATGAAAAGTAATTGCATGCATAACAAATTAGCATAAGCAGAAAAAATGGCTAAAATTAACAAAAAAAGTAATGACACTATTCCATTTGAAGGGGTCCTGCCCCCCACTAAATTACAGATTTTTTAAAATTTTCATATATACAAAAAATGAGTTTCAACCTTATTCTATCAATATATGAAAAGAAATGTGTGTATTTGCATATAAAATAGGTATTTACAGATTTGAAAATGACTACTTTCACTCAAGAGACAATAATTTCTAACAAACTGTTCAACATTCTCATTGACTTCTGGTATATAGATTGCTGTACTGTACTTGTTAAAAATGTAAATACATGTGTGTTAAACTAGTATTCTAAGAACTAAACATAAAACACTAGTACCTACCATAAAATATCTTCCCCCATTCAATTGTTAGGTAAATTGGTTGAACAAAAAATCCCATGTCGACATTAAAAAAGTGGCAATCCTACCCAGGATAACTATTGCCTAACTAGAGATATCTTTATTTTGTTTTCTGTGATGGACAAAGCATTCACTGTGTTCTCATTTAATGTATATATTTTTTTCATTTTGAACAGATTTATGTACATATACGCATAGTGTTTTAAATAAGTAAAAGTGTTTGATGAAAATGTCTACACACAAAAGCTATAACAAGCGCTGTTGCAACCCTTTTGAACTGCAAAAAAATCCTACTCTGTGAAACTTGAGACCACTTCCAAAGCATCTTGTTGAAAATAGTGACCCTAAATATAATTTCAGTGATGAATCAGAAGTTTGTATAAATTGTCTGAAATTAATTAATAAACACGCAAAACCTGAAGAATTACTCAGACTGCCAGAAGCAATAACTAGTAGTACTGAAAGTACGAATACTTCACCTCACATTATTTATTTATATATATATATTTAGGGTGGTCCTGAAGCACAGGGGGGGATTTTCAAACGTATATTTCTCTTTCTCCCAGGGTCTCAATCTGTGAGGTTATGCATAAAAACACTGTGGTTAAAATGTCATTGAGAAATAATAATATTTACCCTGTGCTCAAGAAAGTTGAATTTATGCCCCTATGTGGGCCGTTGACACGCCTTGCTGAGAGGGTCGGATTGTGTGTGGTGTTGCTCTCACCGTTGACAGATTAGTGTTTTTTTTTGGCTTGCCTTTAGAATTGGTATTAAACATTTCCAATGTATCTTCCACAGGTGTTATTTTGGTGAAATGGCCAGTACACGTTCAAAAGACTTCCTTGTGACGCCAGTCTCTGCACTCACGGGGAGCAAGCTGCCAGCCTGCCGTCCATCGGCGACGTCCTTGGCCTGACTCTGCACAAGCTGAGCACGAAGGCGGCAATGACGATGAGGGAGGCTGTCACGGCCGTTGCTGATGAAGTGCTTATCTTGTGGACGAAAGCGCAGATTCCAACGATGAGACGAGACCACATCACTGAGAAGCTAGAGAAGTTGTATGGCGAATACAAGCTTCTCAAAAGGAACAAGAATCGACGCTCAGATGCCCAGATTGCACGGGAAGCCTCCTTCCAGCAGATGTTCTGCAACCTCTTCGATGTCGCCCACGCTGACGCACTGAACATGATGAACATCGAGGAGGACAAGGCCTTCCTGATCGCCCAACGAGAACCCGGCCACAGGGGGACCATGGGAGGAGCTGATGTGGTCCTGGCTCGCACAGAGCGCAATGTTGCGCAGCGGAGGGAGGCTGAACAACGCCGTTGGCGCCGTGCGACTGAAGAAATGGCCACTACTTCTCAAACAGCAAAACTGGCCTCTTCCAGCTCGAGCTCTTCACTCACCAGCGACTCTCCCACCCGTGGCGCTGTCGGAGGTTGCAGCCCACCCAAGCGCAGTCGGCTGGCGAATATCATTTCACCAGCACTGGCAGCTAGCTTGGACCGCACGAAGCTGACTGACCGCGACGCCGTTTACATGCTCGGTGAGACAGCTCGGTCCCTTGGCCACAACATTGATGAGTTGAACATCAACTGGTCGTCCATACGGCACCAGAGGATGGCGCAACGCCAACAAGTTGCCGCTTAGCTCAAGGAGCCCTTCCATCGAGAACCTGCGCTCATTGTTCACTGGGATGGGAAGCTGATGGCGGATCTGACGTCCAAGGAACAGGTTGATCGATTCCCGATCCTGGTCTCTTGTGGCGGCGAGGTGCAGCTCCTCCAGGTCGCCAAGCTCGGTTCCGGTACTGGTGCAAACTGTGCCAAAGCTGTGGTGGAAGCTCTGCGAGACTGGGGATTGGATGACAAAGTTGGTGCCCTCTCGTTCAACACTACGGCTTCAAACACAGGAAAGAACACAGGTGCATGCATGCTGATCGAGCAGGAACTTGGGAGAAGCCTCCTCTATCTGGCATGTTGTCACCATGTCCTGGAGCTTCTTGTCAGTGCAGTTTTCACGGAAGTCCTTGGACCGTCATTGGCACCCGAGGTTCAGCTCTTCAAGCGATTCAAGGCGCAATGGGAGTTTGTGAACCAAGAAGATTACGACCACGTCATGAGTGATGCCAACGCTCATCAAATCGTCAAGGAGGATGCAGACTCCATCATCGAGTTCTGCAAGAAGGCCTTGCAGAAAGGTCACCCCCAGGATCATTATTTGGAGCTCTTGGAACTCACCATCATCTTCCTCGGCAGAAGGTGTTGTACGCCCTGAAGGTATGGATGTACCGGCGGCAGTTACGGCTCACAGCCAAGGAAGAGGCCGGAGTTCGGCGCCTGAGCGTGTTCGCCGTGAAGTTCTACACAAAGGCGTGGACGGAGGCCCTGAACGCGGCGAAGGCCGCCCTGAGAGATCTCTGGCTCCTCCAGGCTCTGGCTGGAAAAATACGAAGACAAGGAGGTGGCGAAAGCAGCCAAGTCGAAATTCGCCAACCACCTGTGGTACTTGTCCGAGGAGTTGGTGGCCCTGGCTCTCTTCGACGACGATGTTCCTCCGGAAACGAAGGCGGCGATGACTGCTGCGATGTTGGAGGAGCCAACGGAGGAGGATGACCCGCCCAAGAGAGCGTCGGTCCTGGCGTGCTCTTCCCTGTCATTAGAGACATTCGTGACGGGGAGGACTCGCCAGTTCTTCGACCGACTCCAATTGCGACGTGGATTCCTGGAACAGGATGTGTCGAAATGGCCAGACAGCGAGCAATTCCAAGCGACTGCCGAGGTGGTCCGGAACCTGTCCGTGACCAACGACCATGCCGAGTGGCCATGGTGTTGGCACAAGAATACAACAGGTGCCACACGAAGAAGGAGGACCAGCTGCAGTACATGCTCCTGGGTGTTGCAGAGCACCGGAAGAAATTCCCAGATGCTCGGAAGGCTACGCTGAGAACCGGGCGACAATGAGTGGCATCAGCACCCATGAGAACCCCGCCCCTGAGCGGCTAATACCCTTAAATGGGGGGGACCCGGAGGCTGGTATACCCTATAAACTTCAACCTTCATGAGCATAGGGTAAATATTATTATTTCTCAATGAAATTATAACCACAGTGTTTTTATGGGTAACCTCACAGATTGAGGCCCTGGGAGCTGAATAATTCCAACTTTCGATTTTGAGGACCACCCTAAATTATATATATATATATATATATATATATATATATATATATATATATATATATATATATATATATAAACCTTTGGTTAGCTTCTGCCCAAATTGTTCATTCTGATGAAGGTCAAGCTTTTCACTCCACCTTAGACCTACAGTTTAACGTGGAATCCGAACCATGCCCTATCAGCAGCCCAGCATCTTAACCACTAGGCCACCTAGGGTACCCATTTATCTACCAACCACTTTCTTTATTGTGTGGAAGGATAAACAGCTTTGTTTTGAACCCGGGGCCAATGGATTCATAGTCAGCAACACTACCCACTACACGACTGAGGCACATTCCATATATATATATACACACACACACATATATATACATACACACAGGGTGTTTGAAAACTTTCTGTACAAATTGTAATGGGGGATAGGCAACACCAAGACAAACCCTTTTCGTCTATAAGTGTATGTCCGCTGACGTCACCTTTCGGCGCGAGAGGGCGCCGCTGCAATTTGCTAAAAGGTGAAGTGGGCTAGACTCGCGCTTGCTGCGGGCATTCTTAAATCGGACGTAGTACGCGTAACATGGAGCGCTTCACGACTGCTGAGATGGCTGACATGCATATGGTGTATGGGGCTGCCAATGGAAACGGAAGAGCTGCTGTGAGGTTGTACCGACAGCGCTTCCCAAACAGACGTGTGCCAAACCATCAAACGTTTGTGCATTTGCATCGGCGACTGCGAGAAACTGGAACATTCCATGCATGACACTGGTCGGGAGAGAAACGTGCGCACTCCTGATATGGAAGAAGAAATCCTACGGCGATTTGAGGACAATCCAAGAGCAAGCACGCGAGGTGTTGCATGTATCCTCGGTGTGAACCACGACCTGGTCTGGAGAGTGTTGCACGAGCAGCAGTTACATCCGTTTCATCGTCAGAGTGTCCAGGCATTACAACCTCGGGATTACCCTCTTCGTGTGGAATTCGCACGCTGGTTTCTGCAGCAGCCAGCGGTGCAGCCTAATTTTCCGGCTTATGTGCTGTTCTCAGATGAGGCCTGTTTCACACATGAGGGTGTGTTTAACATGCACAATTCTCACGTGTGGGCGCACGCAAATCCACATGCTACACGGGTGCATGCTCATCAAGAATGGTTTGCCGTCAATGTTTGGATGGGTATCGTCCATGGCAAGTTGATTGGGCCGTACCTGCTGCCTGCCCGACTCGACGGGTGGGTTTATCGGATATTTCTTGAAGAAACGTTGCCAGAACTGCTGGAAGATGTTCCCGTGGCTATTCGTAGACGGATGTGGTTTCAACATGATGGGGCCCCAGCACACTAGCAATGATGTGCGGGATTATCTGAACGCCACTTTTGGGGACCAATGGATAGGCCAGGGTGGGCCCGTAGCCTGGCCACCGAGATCACCCGATTTAACATGCCTCGATTTCTTCCTGTGGGGCCACATTTAGAACCTCGTGTACGACTCCCATTTACTCAGAAGAAGACCTCGTAGCAAGAATCGCTGTCGCCGCTGGAACTGTTCCCAAAATGCCGGGAATCTTTCGACGTGTACGTCAGTCAATGCTTCGACGCTGTCAGGCATGCATTGATGCTACCGGTCGCAACTTTCAGCACCTTCTTTAAATAAACATGTTACACATACTACATCCGATTTAAGAATGCCTGCAGCAAGCGCGAGTCTAGCCCACTTCACCTTTTAGCCAATTGCAGCGGCACCCTCTCGCGCCGAATGATGATGTCAGTGGACATAGACTTATAGACGAAAAGGGTTTGTCTTGCTGTTGCCTATCCCATTACAATTTGTACACAAAGTTTTCAAACACCCTGTACAGTGCCCGCGAAAAGTATCCGATCACTCAAGAAAATACAATATTTTCCCTTGATATTCAGAGACACGTAATTCACTTTCTATTTGTTCTAGCGACATCTGGTAACTTTGAGGTTGCTCGCTGATATGAGAGCTATCCAACGCATTCTCAAATTAGTGTTCTGGTAGCCTTCGTTGCGGGTGGCTGTGTCTCAAATTTGTCAGATTTCACTGTTTGTGTAAATTCTTGATATTTTTTTTTTTTTTTACAGAAAGTGGTGTAAATAAAATTTATATATAATGTGTGCTAAAAAACAACTTAAGAGTGATTGTCGAGGTGCTATTGTTGCTTTGCATGCATGTGGGAAATCACAGAGACAGATAGCTAAGGAATTAAACATATCCCAAAGTACCGTTAATTTATGGGTTTCACGGGCTAAGAACAATGGTGGCCTAACCACGCCAGTCCCTAAAAAACGATCTGGCAGACCGAGAAAAACAAATTCGCGAACAGACAAACTTATGAAACGTTTAGTATTGAAAAACCCAACAATAACTGCGAAAGAAATAAAATTTAATATGAATAATTTGTTATCTGGTGTTTCTGAACGAACTATCCAGGAGCGGCTCCAAAAAGAACTCGGATTACCATCTCGCCATGCTGCTAAGAAACCGTTCATTAATGAAAAAATGCGTAAAAAACGTGTCGCATTTTGTAAAAAATATTCATTGGACTGTTGATGACTGGAAGGTGTTTTATTTAGCGATGAGTCGACATTTTTGACATTCAGAAGTTGTCCAAAAAAGGTTCGCCGGCCTATTGGCTCAAATAGGATGGACCCTAAATACACCCTAAAGACAATGAAACACCCTCCAAGTGTGATGGTTTGGGGTTGTTTCGGTTACTATGGGCGTGGAAACTTATATTTTCTTCCGAAGAACACAACTATGAATGGTGCACGGTATTTAGCAATGCTACAGGATAAACTTCCAATGGTAATGGCAATCCAAAGGACAAAAACATACATGCATGATGGTGCACCATGTCACAGGGCCAAAATAGTGACAAAATGGATTACTGACAATAAATTTGATATTTTGGATTGGCCTGGTAATAGTCCAGATCTCAATCCGATAGAAAATCTGTGGCTAATAATAAAAAATAAGGTTGAATGCCACGACACTGGCTCAGTCGAAAAATTACAAGAGGCCATCAAAAAGGTATGGTGCAAGGAAATATCAGTGGAAGTTTGTCAAAACTTGATTAAATCCATGCCAAAACGTCTAGAACAAGTCATCCAAACCAAAGGACAGATGACAAAATACTAATATAAGGTTAGTATACATTTAAACATTGTTTTTTATGTAAAAAATACAAATTTCAAGGGTGATCGGATACTTTTCGCGGGCACTGTATATATATATATATATATATATACACACACACACATATATCATTTTTCATTTGTTCGTTCTTTCTCCTCATCTTGTGCGGAACGTTCTTCTATACAAGCGTCGTTCTTTACATTAATTATACTGTGTTGTTTGCAGTTAAAATGTATATATGTGCGACATGCCGAAGGTGCCCACTCAGGGCATTGGTTTCTACTCATATGTAGGAGAATTACGACTTCTGATTAATTGAGGCCCATGGTGTAGTGGTTAGCATATCTGACCAGCAATCGGAAGATCCTGGGGGCGATTCCCAGGTGGTTACCTCATTTTTCATTTGTTCATTCTTTCTCCTCATCTTGTGTGGAACATTCTTCTATACAAGCGTCGTTCTTTACATATATATATATATTATATACACACACATATATATATATTATATATATATCGTAAAGAATGACACTGATATGATAACTACTACACCACAGGCCTCACCCAAACAAATGCCGTAATTCCTCTACATACGCGCAGAAACCAATGCCCCAAAGGGGCACCTCCCGCTTGCCGTAACATTTGCAGTTATAATGTATATAATGTTATGGCAAGCAGGAGGTGCCCCTTTGGGGCATTGGTTTCTGTGCGTATGTAGAGGAATTACGGCATTTGTTTGGGTGAGGTCTGTGGTGTAGTGGTTATCATATCTGACCGGCAATCGGAAGATCCCAGGTTCGATTCCTGGGTGGGTACCTCATTTTTTCATTTGTTTCGTTCTTTTGCTCTCAGCTTGCGCGGATAATTCTCCTATACAAAGCGTCGTTCTTTACGTTAATTATACTGCGTGTTTGCAGTTATAATGTATATATATATATATATATATATATATATATATGTATATATATATATGGTGTCCCATAAGTCCAGCATCATAGGAAAAATAATAAAAAAAGGCACAACAGAAGCTTTTATTTACAGGACATGCTCAGTATATCCACCATTGTTTTCAATACACAAATTCAGACGTGATACCCAGTCAGCAAGCACACGGTGAATGATGTCATGAGTAATGGTGTTACATGCCCCAATAATGCGCTGCCGCAAATGTTCAACACTCCTAATTTTCTCTGCATATACCAGCGCTTTCAAGTGTCACCAGAGATAAAAATCTAGTGGCATGAGATCCAGGCTTCTAGCTGGCCTCCAGTGACATGTTCATTGAAAAAGAGGGGGCCTATGATGCGATCCTTCCAAATGCCACACCATACCATCACCCAAGATGCACCTTGTTCCTTTGAAGAGGTATACCAGTGAGGGTTGTTTTGAGACCAGTAGCGGGTGTTCTGTCAATTTACCTCACCATTTCCATAAAAAACAGCCTCATCACTGAACAGAATGGTAGACAGGAAATTGGCATCCTGAGCATATTGTTCTGTAGCCCATTCACAAAATTCCATCCGCCAGTCAGGATCATCTTCACTTAATTTCTGTAGGATCTGAAGTTTATATGGATGCCATTTGTGAGCCTGAAGAATGTGATGGATGCTACTTTTTGACACTCTCAGCAGACAATCCCCAAAGAGACTTATTGGGACTTCTGTTAAAATATGCCAGGATAGCAGTCGCTGTATCATCGTCAGTGGACCTCCTTGAAGGTCCACTGCGTCATTTATCTTCTATGGATCCTGTTTCCTTAAACTTTGCAACAAGTCTGCTAACACAACTCTCTGTTATTGGCTTGCGGTCTGGATGCAGTCTTAAATTCAGCAGCGGCCTCTCTTTGACTCTGATTTCCTAGGAGTAGAATTATCTGGATTCGTTCTTCCTTGCTCACAGACATTATGGCCTGTAGAAAGAGAAAAATATGAATTATGGTTTGTAGAAATAGAAAAATATGATTTTCTCCTATGATGCTGGACTTATGGGACTCCCTGTGTGTGTGTGTGTGTGTGTGTGTGTGTGTGTGTGTGTGTACACACACACACTGCTTAATTTGTGACAGAACGCTCCAGAACACCGTTCTGGTACTTTTATTGTACAGTGCCCGAAAAGTATCCGATCACTCAGAAAATACAATATTTTCCCTTGATATTCAGAGACACATAATTCACTTTCTATTTGTTCTAGCGACATCTGGTAACTTTGAGGTTGCTCGCTGATATGAAGCTATCCACGCATTCTCAAATTAGTGTTCTGGTAGCCTTCGTTGCGGGTGCTGTGTCTCAAATTTGTCAGATTTCACTGTTTGTATAAATTTATTGATATTTTGTTTTTTTTACAGAAAGTGGGTAAATAAAATTTATATATAATGTGTGCTAAAAAACAACTTAAGAGTGATTGTCGAGGTGCTATGTTGCTTTGCATACATGTGGGAAATCACAGAGACAGATAGCTAAGGAATTAAACATATCCCAAAGTACCGTTAATTTATGGTTTCACGGCTAAGAACAATGCCGGCCTAACCACCCCAGTCCCTAAAAACGATCTGGCAGACCGAGAAAAACAAATTCACGAACAGAAAAACTTTGAAACGTTTAGTATTGAAAACCCAACAATAACTGCGAAAGAAATAAAATTTAATATGAATAATTTGTTATCTGGTGTTTCTGAACGAACTATCCAGGAGCGGCTCCAAAAAGAACTCGGATTACCATCTCGCCATGCTGCTAAGAAACCGTTCATTAATGAAAAATGCGTAAAAAACGTCGCATTTTGTAAAAAATATATTCATTGGACTGTTGATGACTGGAAGAAGGTTTTATTTAGTGATGAGTCGACATTTTTGACATTCAGAAGTTGTCCAAAAAGGTTCGCCGGCCCATTGGCTCAAATAGGATGGACCCTAAATACACCCTAAAGACAATGAAACACCTTCCAAGTGTGATGGTTTGGGGTTGTTTCGTTACTATGGGCGTGGAAACCTATTTTTCTTCCGAAGAACACAACTATGAATGGTGCACGGTATTTAGCAATGCTACAGGATAAACTTCCAATGGCAATGGCATCCAAAGGACAAAAACATACATGCATGATAGTGCACCATGTCACAGGGCCAAAATGTGACAAAATGGATTACTGACAATAAATTTGATATTTTGGATTGGCCTGGTAATAGTCCAGATCTCAATCCGATAGAAATATGTGGCTATAATAAAAAATAAGGTTGAATGCCACGACACTGGCTCAGTCGAAAAATTACAAGAAGCCATCAAAAAGGTATGGTGCAAGGAAATATCAGTGGAAGTTTGTCAAAACTTGATTAAATCCATGCCAAAACGTCTAGAACAAGTCATCCAAACCAAAGGACAGATGACAAAATACTAATATAAGGTTAGTATACATTTAAACATTGTTTTTTATGTAAAAAATACAAATTTCCAGGGTGATCGGATACTTTTCGCGGGCACTGTAAAACCTAATTTTAAAAAAAAAGGTTTTTATTTTAATAAAAAGGTCAGCAACGTAATTTCGTAATTTAAAAGCCAACAAAATACAAATAGCAGAAAGCAAAAACTAGTCGATCAAGCAGAAAGAAGTTTGGAGTGTGTGTGGAAGTTAATGTGATTATTCTATCAACTTCCTATATATAGCAATAGCACGTAAGTAAAGCAATTTTATTTTGTTTCAAATACATATATTTTGTTTCACTTAGATGAAATAACATTTCACTTAGATGTTGCAATCACAGTAACTTTTTCTTTAAAATAATACTGTATTCAAAGAACTTTCATTTGCATGTTGCGCAGTTTTTGCAGAAAAAGTGCTTAAAATGTGTTGGTTTCCGGGGCACCACCCCAGACACCACTGGGGGAGCTTACAGCACTCCCCCAGACCCCCTAACTGTGAGGGCTTCACCTGCATTCCACTTTTTTCATTTACAAATTAAGTGTATATAACTGTATAGTGTGTGTGTGTGTGTGTGTGTGTGTGTGTGTGTGTGTGTGTATATGTATATATATATATATATATATATATATATGAAAATTATTTCATGAAAGTAACACATGAAAAATATTTGTGATGAATAAAACCACGAAGGAAAGGAAACGCAGAATGGTGCTCAAGCGCTTTCGTCTAATGACATCCTCAAGAACACTGAAGAGAGAGTTCAAGACTATATACAGGTTACAAAAAAAAAAAAAAAAAAATATAAAAAAATATATATATATAATATAGAAATAAAAATTGTGGGAAGAGCATACAAATTTGTAAGGAAAACTACCAATTTTAGCACTTTGCTCAAATTCAACACAAGATCAAATGGATTGTTTACAACCAATTTTTATAGTTAATGCCTGAATGGTATATAGGTCACAAAAAATATAAAAATAAATTGAAAAATAAAAATTGTAAGAGGACCATACAAATTTATAAGGGAAAACGACTGAAGTTTTAGCATTCTGCCCTTGTCTAAATCCATTCTGAATGAATTCAACACAAGATCAAATGGATTGTTTCCAACCAATTTTATAGATAAGGCCTGAATGATATACAGGGTGTCCCAGAATTAACTATCTATTTCAATGAAATCGGACAAATTTTTTAAAAACATACTTTTATTTATGTTTATCATGTTTATCATGTTTAATATGTGTTAAAAATGTATAAATTTCTAAATTTTTTTCATAATTTTATTTTCATACTTTTTTCATAGTTTTTCAGTTTTATTTTCATTCTCTTTCAGATCCCTATTAATAATGAATACACAAGAACGCATCTTTGTTGTAACATCCCATATCAAAGGAATGCAATGTAATGAAATCAGAGAAAAATTTACAAGAAGATTCCACAGAACCGGTCCTACAGACAAAGCGATTCGTGAACTTGTGAACAAATTTAAAAGAACTGGATCCATACACGACGAGGTGGGAAGAGGACACTCAAGGACAGCACGTAACAGTACCGAACAGGTACGACAATTGTTTGAGGATGAACCAACAACTTCGGTTAGGGAGGCCGGTCGAAGACTCAACATATCCAAGACAACAGTTCATAGAATCTTGCGTTCGACACTGATGAAAAAGGCTTTGATATGGGATGTTACAACAAAGATGCGTTCTTGTGTATTCATTATTAATAGGGTTCTGAAAGAGAATGAAAATAAACTATGAAAAATTATGAAAATAAATTATGAAACTTTTTTAGAAATTTATACATTTTTAACACATATTAAACATGATAAACATAAATAAAAGTGTGTTTTTAAAAAATTTGTCCGATTTCATTGAAATAGATAGTTAATTCTGGGACACCCTGTATAGGTCACAAAAAAAAAATATAAAACTAAATTGAAAAATAAAAATTGTAAGAAGCACACAAATTTATAAGAAAACTACCAAAGTTTGGACATGACACCCCCATTAAGGCAGCCATATTTTCTTCAATGTTTCTCCACACTCTTAGGATTGCCAGTCCGGAATACAACAATACCAAATTGGAAAAAATCAACGGTATTGGAAGTGATCTATGCTACCCACCTGCGTTAATGGAATCTTGTCTTAACAAAGCAAAACGAACCTTCTATCATGTGAACAACAACACTCGCACTTTGTCAAAGAATATTCTAGTACTTCCATTTTTCCCAGGCTTTATGGCATTGCTAATGTACTTAAACTTTTGGATATTAATGTAGTATTTTCATATAACAATATTGTGAAAAATATCATAGTAAAAAATAGCCCTACCAATAATTCAGGCATTATCTATAAAATTGGTTGTAAACAATGTGATTCCTTTTACATTGGTCAGATGGGAAAGGATTTGCACACACGTGTAAAACAGCATCAATATTCCGTTAGAACGGGACAGTCATCCAGTGCCCTTTTTGTCCATTTGTCAGAGTTATCCCACTGCATTGATTGGAATAATGCTTCAGTTTTGTTTCACTCTAGCAACATTGTTAATAGAAATATTCTTGAGTCTGCTATTATCCAACTGACAAATAACTAACATGAGCAAAGGTCTTTTTCAACTCGATCCTGTTGTTTTGAATTCGTTCAGAATGGATTTAGACAAGAAGGGTAGAGTGTTAAAACTTTGGTAGTGTTTCCTTATAAATTTGTATGCTTCTCTTACAATTTAGTTTTATATTTTTTTTTTTGTGACCTATATATCATTCAGGCCTTATCTATAAAACTGGTTGTAAACAACCCATTTGATCTTGTGTTGAATTCAGGCAAATTGCTAAAATTGGTAGTTTTCCTTACAACTTGTATGCTCCTCCCAAATTTTTATTTCTATATTATATATATTATATATATATATATATATATATATATATATACACATTTTTTTTTGTAACCTATATCATCTTGAACTCTGTATTTACTTCAGTGTTCCTGAGGATGTCATTAGACAAAAGCGCTTGAGCACCATTCTGTGTTTCCTTTCCTTCGTGGTTTTATTAATTATATATATATATATATATATAATATATATATACACACACATACATATACAGGGTGTCCCATAAGTCCAGCATCATAGGAAAAATAATAAAAAAAGGCAAAACAAAAGCTTTCATTTACAGAATGTGCTCAATATGTCCACCATTGTTTTCAATACACAAATTCAGATGTGATACCCAGTCAGCAAGCACACAGTGAATGATGTCAGGAGCAGTGTTGGGCACTAAAGCGTTAATCCGATAACAGTTAATTAACAAAGTTAACTTTTTTTAATGGACTATTAACGGAAGTTAATTTCCATTTATCGTTATCGGACCAGTTAACTTCTGATAAGTCGATATTTAGTCTGTTAAAGTCCGTTAACACGTTAACTGCGAGGAGTCATTCACACAAGATCACCACTCCGCGAATGAATTCAAACCGCCATAACTTCAGTCTGCTTCCAGATCTCGCAAGGGGAGGTTGTGCGCTTTTTATTGAAGGTAAGAAGGTTCTTTTAATGTTAGTAAAAGTCCTATAATATTATATATATATTAATACGTATGGAGATACGTATGGTAAAATGTATGGTTGAGAAAAATTAATTTATAGTAATGGCTAATGAATAAGTATTTTTACACTGCGTTAGTAAATCTCTAAAAAGTATATATAGTATGTAAATTTGAATAATAGTTTTTTTCACTGATTGTAATATTGTCGTCGAATTAATAACAATTGCGTATATTACATTGACAAAATAATTCATGGACAAAGTATTTTTATTTTATAGACTAAATAATTCATAGATAAAATATTTTCTAGATAAAAAAATTACTTCTATTGAAAATTCACAGAAAAAGGTTAAGTAAAATAAAATATTTTATATAATGGAATATTATATATTATAATAATTATTATTATTTTGAATTAATTTTGCTATTTTGTTTGAATTAATATTTTATTAGTTTAGTTACATATTTTATACGATGATATTTTACTTTTTTTAGGTTCTTCTGTATTATCATCAACTAGACAGCATTCAGTTCTCTCTTACCAAACATTCTCTACAACTTTTAAACTTCAACCATGGAGCACCAAGAAGTTCTCGACATTGAGATCGCCTCTGTCTCAGGCACTTCTGAGTCTCAGTCTGACCAGAACTTGATAAAAATACAATTAAATACCTATTTATTGTTTGATTTTGCATAAATAAACATTTTCTATGGGTTTTAAAGCTTTTTTCCTTGATTTTTTTTAAATGTTAGTAAAGAAATAGTTATCGTTAACGGATTATCGTTAACTTCCATTAACTTTGTAGTAAAATTATCGGATTATCGTTATCGGTGTTAAAAATTGGGGTTAACGGATTAGCATTATCGAAGTTAACTTTTTGGTTAACGGTGCCGACCACTGGTCAGGAGTAATGGTGTTACATGCCCCAATAATGCGCTGCCGCAAATGTTCAACACTCCTAATTTTCTCTGTGTATACCAGCGCTTTCAAGTGGCCCCAGAGATAAAAATCTAGTGGCATGAGATCTGGGATTCTAGCTAGCCATTCCACAGGCCCTCAACATCCTATCCAATGATGAGGGAATTGTTGGTACAGGTATTCCCTTACTTGGGTGCTGTAATGTGCAGGAGCGCCATCTTGCTGGAACCATGTTGGGAAATTTCCTTCTTCATTCAAGACACTGGGAAATGCTTCTTCCTTGAGCATACGTAGGTAGGTGCTTCCAGTGACATGTTCATTGAAAAAGAGGGGGCCTATGATGCGATTCTTCTAAATTCCACACCATACCATCACCCAAGATGCACCTTGTTCCTTTGAAGAGGTATACCAGTGAGGGTTGTTTTGAGACCAGTAGCGGGTGTTCTGTCAATTTACCTCACCATTTCCATAAAAAAGCCTCATCACTGAACAGAATGGTGAATGGGAAATTAGCATCGCAAGCATATTGTTCCAAGCCCATTCACAAAATTCCATCTGCCAGTCGGGATCACCTTCGCTTAATTTCTGTAGGATCTGAAGTTCATATGGATGCCATTTGTGAGCCTGAAGAATGTGATGGATGCTACTTTTCGACACTCCTGTCTCAGCGGACAATTGCTAAAGAGACTTATTGGGACTTCTGTTAAAATGAGCCAGGATAGCAGTCGCTGTATCATCGTCAGTGGACTTCCTTGAAGGTCCACTGCGTGGTTTATCTTCTATGGATCCTGTTTTCTTAAACTTTGCAACAAGTCTGCTAACACAACTCTGTGTTATTGTCTCGCAGTCTGGATGCAGTCTGTTAAATTCAGCAGCGGCCTCTCTTTGACTCCGATTTCATATGAGTAGAATTATCTGGATTCATTCTTCCTTGCTCACAGAATTATGGCCTGTAGAAAGAGAAAAATATGAATTTCTCCTATGGTGCCGGACTTATGGGACACCACATATATATATAAAATGAACAATGAATAATTCCTATATAAACAAATATTCATTTTCACAAGAACCAAAATCGGGTCATTCTCTGTCAGATCAACCAGTGCCTAACACCCTCATCTCTCAGATTTTGCTGAAATTTGGTTTATAGGGAGTTTGTGGGCCCTGAATCCATTTCTGAAATTATAAGGTCAATCCGACCAACGGTTTCAAGAGATATGACCTCGGGAAATTTGAGGTCAATTCGAGGTCACTAACATTTGGCGACCCATAACTTGGGTAATAATGGTCACATTATATAAAAGTATATATATTTAGAATCAGACAACGACAAGGAATCCAAATATGCAAGTTTTAGAACTCTAGGTTGAAAATAAAAAAGTTACACTGTAACCAAAATTTGAGGTCACGATTTGACCTCTGGGGTATCAAATGAGAATTTTTTTTTAAATGTGAAGGCATAGGCATTGGCTATTAGAATCAGCAAAAAAAGTTTGTTTATGTTAGTATTTTTCATGTAACTAACTATAAGTGAACACCATATTCATAAGTTGTGCGTCAATTCTACCTATTTTTTTCACACTTAAGCTCATAATTTGACCTATAGAAATTAAAATTACATTTTTTATAGATATAAAAACAAAGGCAAAAAATGTAAAATTGTATTTCACTGCTAATCTACACTGGCAATAATAGTTATAATAGTGAAAGGGAAGACCTACTTAGAGGATTCATGTGCTAGCCCTAATACAATTTTTGCATGCTCGATGCTCTCATCAATTTCTTTTTGTGGAAAAATGTATTGAATTCTGCTGCCTCCTCTTAGGGTAGGACAACTCATTACAGTTAATATTGATGTCCTGGCACTGCACATGAATCCTTGTTTGATGGATAATAATATGCACTTGATCCTGATGACCCAGAGGGATGTAGAAAGTTCACAGTGAAATCATCAAACTCTTCACAATATTCCTCCACAATTCCATACCAAACTTGCATGTCATAAATGCAGCCAACATACTCTCCTGGTTTGACACATTTTAGGTTACCAAGCATTGCAGGTTCATTAGTAAAATGACTTTTCCTTATTCTTTTCTTTTCTCCAATGCCACTTGAAATGGGATACACCATCAGTTCTTCCTTGTTTAGGGGAACAAATCTATGATATTTCTGAGTTCCAGGAATAGCCCTACTATCCTTGAATCGATGTTCCAACCATTCTTCTGCATCTTTCAAATCAGCTGTAGTTACAAAAAAAAATTTATCTTCTTGCTCAAGTTTTCTTCACAAAACTGAAACATGTGTTCTGGTGTAAGAATTTGCCTCTCTGTAGTTCTCTGCAAACTGGCACGAGCAGTAGCTCTTTTCACTGTTCCTCCAATCCCATCACATGCATTTTTGCCATGGGATGTAGCAAAGAAGTGCCATTCACAAGACAGACCAAAATCCTCTTCATGGTAACAGAGATTTGTGAAGTTGTATCTGTTCTTATATTGGCCAGCACATCCATCTGAGAAATAGTGCACCTTCTTCAATTGTGGGCATCTGAATTTAACATATGTCATAAGCTTCAATATGAATGAGTAAACCATTATAGTGTTGTGTTTTAGTGATGCAGATAAGAAACAGACACTAAAATGGCTAAGTTCCTGGTCTGCAGATGATCTATAATAGATGACAAAAGGGTGAACTGTACACTGAATTGTCCCAGTGAAACCCTTGGGCAGCATCCTGGACAATGAAAGAATAATTCTCAGAGAAATCACCTACTATAACTACCTCGCTCTGAGGTGGTAGTGTTTCTTTCAACTGCTTGAAGTACTGTGATTGTTGCTGAGCAACAAAGTGATGACGAACCATGCGGGATATTTTCATGCTTAGGGATGATAAGCATTCATGAAGTGGCTCCACCTTATCAACCATTGTACAACGGTCAACAGTCACCCATTGCTTGTAAGATATTTCATTTGGAGCTGATTTGACACTGTCAAGTAACTCAAGAAAATCCAGGACACCCTCTTCTCTTGGGCAATCATTGCAAAGTTGCATCATGCAAGTCTCTCTTTCTGTACTGCAGACACTGTAATCCATAAGATCCTTGTATGAAAGACCTCTTTCTCCCAATGCAGCCAGCTGCAATTTTGGATTTTGATGGTATGTGCAGACACAGACAGAATGAGTCCCACCACTACCGGCAAGCACACAATATGATGGCCGTAATTTTGCAAATGTGGAAAATCCTATTTTGGGATTCTTTTCATCATTTTTTATAGTTCAAACATCTCTCTTAAATTCCCGAGGACCAATCGTTTTTGCACCTTCATTGCACCTTCAGCACTGATAACTTTCACGCAATCCTTTTGGCCAGGACACATACGACTAACCTCTTCTGACTCATAGAATCTTCTAACTATATCTTTGTGTTCTTCAGATATCACTTTTCCTTTGCTCATTAGTGGAATCTTCGGAAGGATTCCATGTTCTGATTTAAGTGAACGGCTTCTTTTCACCATGTATGTTGTAGTTTGAAAGAAACTAGCTGTTTTTTCAATTGTGTATGGTGAGAGTGTCAATATTTGTAGTTTGTGATGGTGACATTTGCTCTCCAGGAATGACTGTTTCAATTCATTCATTAATTTGTCTAGATGTTTTTCAGATTTAGTTTCAGGTTTTGAAGTATCACTTACCTCCTCGGTAATTTGAACACCATAACTGAGTTCTAGCCTCTCCTTCAGGTGTTTCTGAGCAGATGATAGCTTACCACGAGCCTTGCGCTTTTTCTGGCTTAATGACAGCCCTTCTGAAAAGAACAGAAAAAAAGGTTTCACACACCTGAATATTAGTAATTAAATATTAATTATAGTACCTTAAATGCTATATAATTGGCTATATAGTAGATCAAACAGACCTTGTAGTAAAGTATAAGTTATTATATTAATTTATTACTTACTTTTTTTAACTGGTGTTTGGTCCAGAAATGCTAGAACTGGTTCAACTGAAGTTGAAGGATTTTCCTTTATCAAGCAATCACTGTCATTGTCCAGATCTTGAATTGAAGAGATGTTACTCAAGCCACTGATAGTAGATGATTCATTTGAATCCTGCTCAGACTCGTTGTTTTCAGTGGTACTAAGTATAGTGGGGTTTTTCATTATCAGTGTCCAGCAGTTCACACACAACAATGAGTCTTTTTTCACTCTTCCAGCACATTTTTCAACAAGTACATCAGTCACTTTTCTAAGATTGATTGTTATGCGTTTCTTGTGTTTTTGAATAGGGTCCTGGCAGTATTTCAAGTGCCGAACCATTGTATTTTGATCTGTAAAGATATAGGATTTACAATTAGGTAATATATATTTTTTAGAAAATATATAGCTATACACACTTAATATTTTAGGCCTTGATAGTCTCTGAGGCTCATTAAAACACCATACCCACCAGCCACCCACAGTGCTGGCTGGAACTGTACTAACCTGTAGACAAGGAATTTTGCAACTATCTGTGTTGATTCTGCACTTAGACAAGTAGCAACATGTTTCAACAGGTTTGTTTAGGCGACATGTGAGCTTAGTCTTCCCCTTTCACTATTATAACTATTATTGCCAGTGTAGATTAGCAGTGAAATACAATTTTATTAAATTCTTGGAGCTTGAGGTCAAATTGATAGCTAAGATATAAAAATTCCTTGAAATGACAAGCAATTTATAAATATGGTGTTCACTTATAAGTTAGTTACATGAAAAGTACCAACATAAACAAACTTTTTATGATTGTTTCTATTAGTCAAGAACTCTGACTTTGTTTTTTATATCTATAAAAAATGTAATTTTAATTTCTATAGGTCAAATTATGAGCTTAAGTGTGAAAAAATAGGTAGAATTGACGCACAACTTATGAATATGGTGTTCACTTATATGTTAGTTACATGAAAAATACTAACATAAACAAACTTTTTTTTGCTGATTCTAATAGCCAATGCCTATGCCTTCATTTTTTACATTTAAAAAAAAAATTCTCATTTGATACCCCAGAGGTCAAATCGTGACCTCAAATTTTGGTTACAGTCTAACTTTTTTATTTTTCAACCTAGAGTTCTAAAACTTGCATATTTGGATTCCTTGTCATTTTCTGATTCTAAATATATATACTTTTTATATAATTATGACAATTATTACCCAAGTTATGGCTTGCCAAATGTTAGTAACCTCACGAGTGACCTCAAATTGCCCGAGGTCATATCTCTTGAACCGTTGGTCGGATTGACCTTATAATTTCAGAAATGGATTCAGGTCTCACAAACTCCCTATAAACCAAATTTCAGCAAAATATGAGAGATGAGGGTGTTAATTTCAATTTTTTTTGGTTGATCTGACAGAGAATGACCCAATCACCTAATGCGAGTTTGGATAAAAATTTTATCTGTTGCTTTCTATTTTTGCAGTTTCACAACCATGCTATCTACCATTTCTATGGTTGAGTCGTATCCATGTTTATGTCATTGGAGGTTCGTTGTGAGAAAAAAATGTCCCTTAATTTCATTTCCTTAAGTACAAACAAGACAATTGACAGTTTAGAGCGTTTAACATTTCCATCACAATATTACCCATATCTCCATTTTCCATTTATTATAGAATTTATTGATGGCTTGCATCTAACCCTCATCCCTAAATTTTATTAGATTATGCATGCACATTGAATGTAGTATGATTTGAACCCTTGTTTGTGCTTCTTTATTCATTTATTTAATTCTTCCCAAATGTACCAATTCCTTAATATTTACTGTATACTTGTATAAGTATATTTATTTAATTAATAGTTTCACTCACTCTTTGTACAATGGCTATAAACCTTTCCTTACTGTATTGCTAATTCATCTCTTCTAAATTCTCCCAATAATGACTTGTACTCTATGTACAAATTACGGTAAATAACTCTGGCATATTAATTATGAATTGACGTATGGCATAATTTGAATAACTATGATGTCAAAGTAGCTTAATTCCCTTCACGTTTTCCATACCTTGAATACTGAATCACGTGTTTAGTACATGGATATCTTTCATATCCAATGTATGGTAAATTATTTAACAATAATAAAAACTGTACACACTATACATCATTATTTATATGTTGTTCATTCATACATCCATGTCCTTTCTTGACCTTTATCTTTTGTTAATTTTATTAATTATTCATTCAGCTACCTATTGTATACCATTGTCAAGCTGTTGTGTGACTACCAATATGTGTACAATACTTTGTGCATTCGTACATGTCCCCTGATGATCATGGTTACATACATAGTTACATACATGTACATATGTTCACATGTATTCTTTTTATTTCTTTTTAAATTAATTAATTTCTCGCAATCTCAAATGCTTATGCAAGTGTTTGAATTCTGCTAACCACAATGGAAGCAAGCGCTTCTGAGATGAAAATCTCCTCTCGCTTGCTTCTAATTTATAAAACATTATTGTGTGTGCTATGTTATATACATATATACTGTATGTGCCCATGTACTTTATGTTATACTCCTAATATCCTAATTGTCTATGAATATGAAACTGTAAAAAAAAACTATAGTTAATTGTTTAATTGTAATTAACTGTAATAATTTAATGATGTAATTAATATACTTTAATGAAACTGTAATTGACGATAATAAATGAATGTGAATTAATTGGTAATTATAATCATACTTGTAATGAACCAAAATTACAACATACTCAGTGATGTACTTGGGATTGTACTCAATGTACAACCCGACATTATATCGCCATTTAACAATGTATACTCAGCGATATTATTTTTATTATTATTATTTTTTCGTTGGGATAAATTTTGATGTGCTTTCTACTTTGCCAAATAATTGGTGACTTGTTCTTTTTAAAATTTCTTAATCATTTTTAGATTTAACTTAATAATGAATCCTGAGTAACTTTTTGCAATGTTCATGTTTTGTATACGTTCTCTCTTCATTATAAAAGACGAAGTCATGTCTTGCCTACGCATTTAATCGTAAATCTTAAACCTTTAATTTTTGCTCATATGCATAGTTCAATTTCCACTACTAATTAACTTCGCAGACCCGGAAAACATCAGATCTGAAAATATGCTGTTTAAGATAAAAATATGGCTTCCTCTTCCTATACCCTGTTTATCTGTTTAAATATTGTCACAGCAAAAAAGATTACTTTACTTTCAAATATTGTAGCCTTTTCAACATTTAATAATAATGATGTTAGCAGTTTTTGGGTATATAGACCCATAATAGTTCTTCCATGTTTATTCTGATTTAGATTACGAGGCTGAGCATTACCGTACCTGTAACATTTTAGCAGTAAATTACAGTAAGAAACAGTCTTTATCTTCTCCTTTGAGCTTTGCTCTGTTCAGAGAACTTAGTCATTAAAATCTCCTGATACATTACAAAAAGAATCAGAGAAACCTCAAAGAACTTAATAAGCCTCTCAGAATCCTCTGAGCTACTATAGAAGAACTCGGAGTAGTATAAAGAAACTACTGCAAATAACAAATCCAGTGCTGCCTCCTAACTAGAACCCCTGTTGACTTCGAACCAACCCAGGCCATAGAAGAGGGATATATATATATATATATACATACACACTATATGATCAAAAGTATTCGGACACCGCATGGTTTTGGGAAAAATGGTTTTATTATGGCATTTAGTAACCAGTAGGTCCACCCTTTGCTTTTATTACAGCGTCAACATGTCCAGGCATACTTTCCACCAGTTTTCAGTAAGTCTGTGCAGGAATGGCTCGCCATTCCTCTTGCAGAGCTGATGCAAGAGATGCAAGTGAAGCCGGGTGTGGTGTGCGGTTTCGTATCCGTCGCTCCAGTTCGTCCCACATGTGCTCGATTGGGTTGAGATTGGGGCTCTGAGCAGGCCAGTCTAACAAATCCACCTTATTTTCACGAAACAAGTCCTGCACACGCCTTGCAGTATGGCAGGGAGCTCGATCCTGTTGAAACAAACAATGGCCATCTCCGTAGTATTGCCAGTATAGGGAGGGCCGAATGGTCCAGAACGTCGAGATAAACGTCAGCGTTCATGGTAGTGGGTATAACAACCAACGGGCCGAGCCCTAGCCAGGAAAAACAACCCCATACCATGATGGACCCTCCACCGAACTTCACAGTTGGACGTACACAGTCAGGAAGAAGCCGTTCTCTGGGCTGTCACCACACCCAAGAGACTGGAAGAGTGAATACCGCGACTCGTCGCTCCAAAGAACAGGTTTCCAGTCCACCACAGTCCAGGAACGACGGGAGACACACCAGGCCAAATGACGCGTGGCATTAACTTTTGTAATCAGTGGCTTGTGTACAGCTGCTCTACCATAATAACTGAGTCTGTGCATCTCTCTGCGGATAGTTACAGTACTAACGGAGGTACCGGATGCTCTTCCTACCTCCTCAGCGATGGAAGTGGCAGAGGACGTGCGGGACTTCTTGACATGTTGTACCAGACTTCTTCTATCACATTCCGTCAGTTTGTGTGGTCATCCGGAACATTTTTTCGCGTTAGTTGCACCGTCGTGCTTCCATCTCATGATAACATCCGCTACAGTCAACTTTGGTATATCCTGTTTGGCTGCAATGTTTCGTATAGAAACGTTACTTAAATAACATCCGATGATGAGTCCACGTTGGAACTCGGAGAGTTCACGTCCGCGCGGCATGGCTTCACAACAGTTACTGATAACTTAATAGAACACCTCAGCATTATATTTTCCGGGGTGTCCGAATACTTTTGATTATATAGTGTATATATATACACATACATTTAAACTGCAAACACGCAGTATAATTAACGTAAAGAACGACGCTTGTATAGGAGAATATTCCGTGCAAGATGAGAGAGAGAGAATGAAACAAATGAAAAAATGAGGTAACCACCCGGGAATCGAACCCGGGACCTTCCGATTGCCGGTCAGATATGATAACCATTACACCATTGGTTATCGTATCTGACCAGCAATCGGAAGATCCCAGGTTCAATTCCCGGGTGGTTATCTCATTTTTTCATTTGTTTCATTTTCTCTCTCTCATCTTGCGCGGAATATTCTCCTATACAAGCGTCGTTCTTTATGTTTATATATATATATATATATAATATATATATATATATATATATATATATATGTAAAAATGAACAATGAATAATCCATATCATTTTTACATAAGAAACCAAAATTGCCTAAGCGAGTTTTGGATAAAAATTTTATTTGTAGCTTCCTATTTTTGTTTGTGTCACAACCCTATGATCTACCATTTCTGTGGTTTAGTCGTATCTATTTTCCATTGTTATAGAATTTATTATAATTAATTATGATTGTCTTCCATCTCACCCTCGACCCTAGATTATGCATACACATTGCATATAACAGGATTGGAACCCGTAGTTGTACTTCTTAGTCATTAATACCCACTCTTTTATCTCTAATTTGTTCTTGTAAATCTTCCTAATAATGATTTGTACTATACGTACAAATTCAATAACTATGACGTCACATTTTCCCGTCATTAAATCTCTAGTATGCAATGTATGAAAATTCTTTATCATCATAATAAAAATGGTACACTCTATAGAAGTCATTATTTTTATGTTATGTTACTTATGTAGTATAAATAACTAACTATTATTCGACCATATCCCCCACCCCCATACATCCATATCTTATCCATTATCGTATGCCAATTTTATTAAATATTCATTTTGCTCATGAAATGCAAAACTTTAGGCATTCGTTCGAAAACGCAAAAATATGTTCTCGTATTATTTTTTTTCATTATTATTTTTTTATTATATCACCTCCCGCATTGAACTCGAGAATGCTTAGTAAGTTATTATCAAATTCCGCTAACTGGCAGAATCGAACGCTTCAAAGATAAAAAGAGTCTCCTTTTGCTTGATTCGAATTTATAACTTTATCATGCGTTATGTTATATCATGTGTGTCATGTCTCATGTACTTATGTTGTACTAATAACCATCTAGTATAACCATATAGCATAACCATATAGCATAACCATATATTTTTTTTTTTTTTAAGTTCAGGAAGAACCGATTCGCCTCTATGTAAAAGGGCATATCTCAGCGGAAAAACAAAGAAAAAGGGAGAGGAAAGACAGAGGAAAAAGAAAGGGTGGAGGGGACAGTCGAAGTGGAAAAAGACCAAGGATGACAAGGACTGCAGGGTCGAGCCCCATCATCCTTGGGTGCTAGGGCCGGGAGGGCGCACGTGAAACCTCCAGGAACAAGCACGTACAAACGAGCACAAAGAGCACTCAAGAGCATGAGCTTAGAACCCCCTTGCGGGGGCATAACCATATATAAATATATAAAAACACTAAGAATGGTAAACGACGTAATGTACTTTAATGAAACTGTAATTAATAATAATTTGTAATGTACTTTAATGAAACTGTAATTAATAATAATTTGTAATGTACTTCAATGAAACTGTAATTAATAATAATTTGTAATGTACTTCAATGAAACTGTAATTAATAATAATTTGTAATGTACTTCAATGAAACTGTAATTAATAATAATTTGTAATGTACTTCAATGAAACTGTAATTAATAATAATTTGTAATGTACTTCAATGAAACTGTAATTAATAATAATTTGTAATGTACTTCAATGAAACTGTAATTAATAATAATTTGTAATGTACTTCAATGAAACTGTAATTAAATGTAATGATTTAATTTATAATGTAAGAATGTACTTTAATAGAACTGTAATGGACAATCATAAGCGAATGTGAAGTAATCCATAATTGTAATCGTAATTGTAATGAACCAAAATTAATACGTACTCAGTTGTGTACTTAATTTGTACTTATGTGTACTATTACGAAATGATATCGCCTTCATAAATGTAGACTCGGCGAAAAATACAAATTAGTTTTTGTTATTTTATTATTTTTATTTGGAATTTTTCAAACATCTGATCATGTGTTTAAAAGGGGGGAACTTAACCTTCAACTGTCTTCCCCCAAACATTTAGGTTTATATTATACATGTATTTGTAAAATTACGGCACTTCATTAAGTCACTTCATTCCGGCACTTCATTAAGACTCCTTTGTTAGCAGCCTTGCTGCGAGGAGGGGGCAGAGGCCCCTTGCCTCCTTAATTTTTAGATTCCGGCCTGAGCCATGGTCGAAAGAGGTTGAACCTCTACCCCTGTAAATTCAGAGCACTACCTGTACATTTTGAGAAGTAAACTACAGAGAGAGAGAGTCTTTATCTTTTCCTTCGAGCCTTGTTCTCATCAGGAACTTAGTCAGTAAAGTCGATAATTTTAGTCTCAGAGAAAGTATCAGAGTATTATAGCAAGAGAAGAATTAATAATCATCGACCATAAAGCGAGAGAGAAGAATTAGAATGTTATAGAAGAAATATCTGTTGCTGCCTCCTAACCAGAACCCCCCGTCGATTCCGAACCACCCAGGGCCACAGACGGAGGGGTTAACATATATATATATATATACATTCAACTGCAAAGAACACGCAGTATAAATAACGTAAAGAACGACGCTTGTATAGGAGATATTCCGCGCAAGACGAGAAAGAGAAAACAACAAATGAAAAAATGAAGTACCACCTGGGAATCGAACCCGGGATCTTCCGATTGCCGGTCAGACGCGATAACCACTACACCATGGACTCCACCCTTCCAAATGCCGTAATTCCTCTACATACTCGCAGAAACCAATGCCCCAAGGGGGCACCTCCCGCTTGCCGTAACATTATATACATTCAACTGCAAGAACACGCAGTATAAATAACGTAAAGAACGACGCTTGTATAGGAGATATTCCGCGCAAGACGAGAAAGAGAAAACAACAAATGAAAAAATGAAGTACCACCTGGGAATCGAACCCGGGATCTTCCGATTGCCGGTCAGACGCGATAACCACTACACCATGGACTCCACCCTTCCAAATGCCGTAATTCCTCTACATACTCGCAGAAACCAATGCCCCAAGGGGGCACCTCCCGCTTGCCGTAACATTATATACATTCAACTGCAAAGAACACGCAGTATAAATAACGTAAAGAACGACGCTTGTATAGGAGATATTCCGCGCAAGACGAGAAAGAGAAAACAACAAATGAAAAAATGAAGTACCACCTGGGAATCGAACCGGGATCTTCCGATTGCCGGTCAGACGCGATAACCACTACACCATGGACTCCACCCTTCCAAATGGTGTAGTGGTTATCGCGTCTGACCGGCAATCGGAAGATCCCGGGTTCGATTCCCAGGTGGTACTTCATTTTTTCATTTGTTGTTTTCTCTTTCTCGTCTTGCGCGGAATATCTCCTATACAAGCGTCGTTCTTTACGTTATTTATACTGCGTGTTCTTTGCAGTTGAATGTATATAATGTTACGGCAAGCGGGAGGTGCCCCTTGGGGCATTGGTTTCTGCGAGTATGTAGAGGAATTACGGCATTTGGAAGGGTGGAGTCCATGGTGTAGTGGTTATCGCGTCTGACCGGCAATCGGAAGATCCCGGGTTCGATTCCCAGGTGGTACTTCATTTTTCATTTGTTGTTTTCTCTTTCTCGTCTTGCGCGGAATATCTCCTATACAAGCGTCGTTCTTTACGTTATTTATACTGCGTGTTCTTTGCAGTTGAATGTATATAATGTTACGGCAAGCGGGAGGTGCCCCCTTGGGCATTGGTTCTGCGAGTATGTAGAGGAATTACGGCATTTGGAAGGGTGGAGTCCATGGTGTAGTGGTTATCGCGTCTGACCGGCAATCGGAAGATCCCGGGTTCGATTCCCAGGTGGTACTTCATTTTTTCATTGTTGTTTTCTCTTTCTCGTCTTGCGCGGAATATCTCCTATACAAGCGTCGTTCTTTACGTTATTTATACTGCGTGTTCTTTGCAGTTGAATGTATATAATGTTACGGCAAGCGGGAGGTGCCCCCTTGGGGCATTGGTTTCTGCGAGTATGTAGAGGAATTACGGCATTTGGAAGGGTGGAGTCCATGGTGTAGTGGTTATCGCGTCTGACCGGCAATCGGAAGATCCCGGGTTCGATTCCCAGGTGGTACTTCATTTTTTCATTTGTTGTTTTCTCTTTCTCGTCTTGCGCGGAATATCTCCTATACAAGCGTCGTTCTTTACGATATATATATATATATATTATATATATATATTATATATATATATATATATATATATATATATATATATATATATATACACAGGGTGGCACAAAAGTCAGGAACCAGGCACATTTTAATAATTTGAGTTTTAATGCATTTTGTTCTTTTCAGATTTGTTGTTGAACTTATGGCACAGAAATTGACAATAGATGAATGGGTGGAGATAGTTTTAATGTGTGCAAGGCGTGGTAAACACTAGGGGTTGCAATCGATAAAATATTATCGATAATTTATCAATAAATGAAAGTCAACTATCGTATAATTACCGAGCAGATTTATCGATAATTTCAGATCACTTCCTGATTTTTTTAAGTTTACGCTAAATGAAAAAATTCTCTCTTGCAAATTAGAATCGAAAACTTCCGAGTCCTTAAGTAAGTCCTCTATGTTCAATGCAGGCAGTGAATTCGCATTGTACGAAGTAAAGAAAAAGAGAAGCAAAAATTTAGATCGATTGTACGATGCATTAAGGACCATCAAGCCTACAAGCTGTGAAGCAGTGTGTGCATTTTCTTCAGCGGGAATTTTCATAACGAAGATTCGATGCAGTCTCTCTCCAGCCACTATTAATGCCTTATGCTTTTTGAAATGTTACTTCCTTAATAAGGATAAAAAACTAAAATCTGTTTAAATAACTATGGCTGTCACAATGTAGAATGATCTCATTAAAATCTGTTCTTATAATTTTGCGTTTTTCTTCTATTAATGAGACAGCTAATTTAATTAGAAAATTTAGCAGTAATTATCGATAATTCAAATTTTTTTCAATCATTTATCGATAAATGGACTTTCAATAATTTGCATCCTATAGTAAACACACATGATCGGTTGCTACTGCTTTTAATGACCAACAACAACAGCCAGTTGTTCAGGCATCAGTTGGAAAACTGTTCACTTGCTTCAAAGAAACAGGAAGTGTTCATGATTGGCTGCGTAGTGGCTGGCCAAAATGTTCAACCAATACAGCAACATCACTAATGGTACTCAATCACCTTGAAAACAGCCCACATAAATCCTTAAGAAAGCTATCCCAGGAAATGGGTGTCTCCAGAAGATCCATTCAGTGAATTCTTACAACAAATTGTTTCCACCCCTACAAAGTCCAACTCATTCAGGAACTGCACAATGACAACACAGACCATCGTGTAGAGTTCTACCAGTGGTTTCTATAACATCGATGAAGCAATATTTCACTTCAGTGGTCATGTCAATAGGCATAATGCATGCTATTGGGCCAATGAGAACCCCCACTGGATGGAGGAAGGACATGTGCAATTTGATCCATGAATTATGGTGTGGGCTGTGCTCTGGGGGGATTGGTTAATTGGTCTGTACTTTTTCGATGACAATGTAAACAGGTGAAATATATCTGCATATGCTGCAAACATTTCTAATGCCCATACTGGACAACATTCCATTGGCAGAATGGTGCTCCACCACATTTCATAGCCATCATCCATAGCTCTTTTGGTGAAACATTCCAAAGCAAGTGGATCAGACAGCAAGGGCCCATCAAATGGCCACCTAAGTCTCCAGACCTCACACCTCGACTTTTTCTTGTGGAGGCCATCTCAAGTCAGTAGTCTATGCCGATTGACCCAGAACCATATGTTCTTTAAAGGATAAAATCACATCTGTGTGCGCCAAAATCAATACCAATGTGTTAAGGAATGTTCAAACATCATGCATTCACTGTGTCAGAAAGTGTCTCCAAGTGGAAGGCCACCAATTCGAACACTTATTATAATTTATAAAATGTGCCTATGGTTTCTGACTTTTGCACCTGTATATTAGGGTGCATTAAAAAACAAAGTTCTTAATCATCCTTGTGCAATCTGCCATTTTTAACCCATTTGATGAGAAAACTTTGTGGTGAAAATTTCAGGTTGATCAAAGACTGATTAGGGCCTAGGGGTTGTGCATGGCACTTGAAGTTTTGCATGGAGTGGCTCCCTTATACAAGAGCCCCTTTCTATAAATCCAAGCTCAAGAGTCTCTCATATGTGTCTTATGATTGATTTGGTGTTTTTTCATGTTCTTGAATGTTTCCAGACCTTGCTGATGCAAAATGATCTCACCTGTTTCTTCTCTTTCCTCAGGGGTTCTTTGTAAATGGCTACAACTCTATCTTCCTCAGCCATCTGGCTGGTGGGTAAGCCAATCCCCAGGTTCTCAGGAGCCAAGTTAAACAGTCGTGGTGAAGTGTTGCGAGTCATCTTTCACCATGACAGACATGAAGCCTCTTTGAAGCAATGTGTGAAGCTAATGGCACAACAGGTGGCAGAAGTCTGGGACAAAGCTAAGATCCCAATAATTGACTTCTCCCATCTTTTAGCGAAAGTCATGAAGCTCCATGCAGAGCACATGAGCTTGAATAAGAGCTCATCAAGAATTTCTGGAAAGGCAGTTGAGGATAGGGAGGAGTTCCAGAAGAGTTTGAAAGAACTCTTCAACATCACCCATCATGATGCACTCAATCACATGAAGATTAAAGAGGCTAAGGATTTGCTTATCACTCAGCATAGTCAAAGTCAATAATTCCTGGGAGAAGGAGACAGCGAAGAAGGATCAGAGAGCTCAGCACGAACAATGGCAGAAGCAATCTCTGGAAGATTAAGCTGCTCAGAGTGCCACAGTGGAACTTGAGTCATCATCTTCCACTTCTGTGTCAGACAGTGGAGACTCACCAATGCTCCACCTACCTGAGGATGAGGACCTTGTTGTCCTCCAAAGTAGCCCTGAGGACAGTTTAGGCCGGGCTGAAACTCAAGATAGAATTAATCAGAGTCATTAACAGTTGGCTTTTGATCAGAGGTGGGGAGTCGGATCAGGAGTCAGGGCTTTTTTGAAGTCGGGAGTCGGAGTCGGGAGTCAGTAAAAATGACCGACTCCCGACTCTTTGATTCAATTTCTATATGCCAACAATTTACCAGAATACTACTCTGCCCTAAATAAATATCTTCCTGAACTAATTCTAGATTCACATTTCCACATTTGATTTATTGTTCTGGTAAATCTTAGCAAATGAATTTCATATTTCTATTTTAGGATACTAGGTACCATATAAAAATTAGCAATATATTAATTATTAATTTAATTAGCCCCTATTAGTAATGAGTTGTGGGCCTAGTAGAAAATCAGCAGTCTTTCAATATTTTAAGCTAAATGAGGATGAAAGTATTTTTATTTGTTAAGTAGAAAAGGATGGTAAAGAGTGTAATGCAAAAATTAGTGCTTACACTGGGAAACATGCTAATGCTCCAACTAGAGCCTCAAACTTGAAACGTCATCTACGAAACAAACATCCCAATATTTATGAGGTTGTAGATCAGCATGATAAGGAAAGTCAGGAGTCGGAGTCAGTTTTTAAAAATACCGACTCAGGAGTCGGTTGTTTTTGGCCAACTCCCCATCCCTGCTTTTGATATAAAAAGATTCCTGAAAAAAATAATTGGTGGCCACCAACGCGTGTCCGGCCACCCCCATTTTTGTAAAAACATCTAATGCCGCACTAGCAAAATCAGGAAAATGGCAATATCTCTTCTTCTGAACATGCTAGAGAGATGGTTTGCATACCAAAAGATGTAGAATTTGATGTAGAACAAATTATTAAGAGTGGTATTTTTTCATAAAACCTTTAGTTTTTGAGTTATTTTAGAAAAACTAATTTTTGGGGCCCATAGACCCCCTTTCGATGGACCTTAGTGACGAAAGAAATTCTAAAATAAGCATGATTTGGCTTTTTGATTACTAACATTGCCCTAAAAGGATGTTGACATGGGCATAGTGATCACATGATATGACTTTTCCTTGTTATCTTGCATCCATTATCCTTGATTAAAGAATAGAGGGTGGGGCTGCTTCATGAACTTTTTTTAAATGTAATAAATTGAAAACTTGTTTTTTTTTCAGGTGCCTTTGTTGTAAGTTTCCAACTGCAATTTGTCATTGAATTCAACATTTGCAATATAAAGTATGACTTCTACAAGGAAAACAGTTGCTAAAGTACTTGGTGATGTACGTTTTATGCCAGCAGAACAGTTTCCTTTAGGGAAATTGCCTACGTTGAAGCAAGTTATTGAAAGGTGTTTGTGTTTCGGAGACTATAAAACAGATGCTGTACTGAGAGCTACTTCTGAGGAATTGCATAAATTGTGGGTCACATATAATGTTTATCCAATATCAGTAAATGCCATACAGAGCCGACTGAAAACCCAAATAAAGGAATTCAACCGCCTTCTGAAGTATGACAAAAAGAAAAGGGGACCTAAATATCATCAAGATCTGGATGATTTTCTGAAAACTGTAAACGTTTTATTTGACATATATCAACATGATCACAAACTGTTGGCAGATACAGAGAAAAAGCACTTACTAAAAATGACTGAATCTGATTACCAGTTTTATGAGGTAGGTCTGTTGATTGAATTTCAAGTTGTAAATTATTAATTAATATTAATTAATTATCAATTATTAATATTATCAATTATTAATAATTTGCTACAATTTTTAAAGTGCATTTAATAAGTTAGTAATATCAATAATACACTATTAATGATGTTAATGATAAGTAATATTTTAGTATTTTCTCATTTTTGTAAGAATTTCAATTTACATATAGAACCCATAGATAAAAGATACATTATAGTGTAATGAAATATAATCACTTTGTAGGACCAGAAAACAACTAGGCATGGTTACTGTACCCTGAAAGAAGTCCCAGAAACAGCCACTGACTTAAAATTCAAATCACGGGTTATTCAATCTCAAAAAGCAAAAGAATCAGTTCCTCCCTCATCCTCCTGAACCTATGGACATTCCTGAGTTGACAGATAGCGACAGTTGTAATGATTCATTTGATGCAGACTATGTTCCAGAAGTCTCAACATTACAGAACAGAACTAGATTACGCTCATTAGCTGAAGCATGTGACAGGTATAGTACTGAAAGATAAATCTTTTAATACAGCTTAAAGTGAAATCATTGTGACTAAGAGATTAAGATTACCAATAAATTATTCATTGACAATAGATATGTAAATCTACTTTAAATATCCTAACAGATATCAAGTAAGTGATAGAGCAGGAGCGGCTATTCTTAGCTTCTGCTATAAGTTCTAAATCACCAGATTTACTATTATTTTTAATTAGCGTCAAAATTTCTATTTTGTATTTATATTAATTAGTTTCAAACAGGACACTGACATTTGTATTTTGTATATTTGTATAATGCTAATGCAGTAATGCATGGCCAATATTTTTGAAATACTTTTCAGAAACAAGTTGAGAAGGGAGAGAGCTAAATTGAGAGCTGAAAGGAAGAAGGAAGAAGTGATATTTGAAAAAGTGACTGGCATTGGCTTTGACGGTAGAAAGGATGCTACACTTGCTGTTAACAAAGTAAATGAAAAGTATTATACATCCACAATCCTAGAGGAACATTATGTCATTACTGGAGAGCCAGGTAAATGGAAATGATTGTCATACAGTTATAGGCGTTATGCTGTTATATTACTGTACTATAAAGTAATATTTCAATTACTTAAAAAATTTTCTTTTTAAGTGACAACTGTCCAGTTAACTTTATTCCTTCCTTTTTCATTTTTATTTAATTGTAAAATTAATTACATTTATTTTCAGATGATTTCTACCTCGACCATTTTACCCCGGAGAGTGGCAAAGGCATTGCTCATGGCATTTATAAGATCATTAAAGGGACAGAACTTGAGGCCAAATTAAACTTAGTTAAAGCAGATGGGACAAATACTAACACAGGACATATGCATGGGTCAATCAGATATTTGGAAATGTTTTTAGGGCAACCTCTTCAGTGGGATATTTGTCTTCTGCATCTAAATGAATTGCCACTTAGACACATCTTCATAACTTTAGATGGGACAACAAAAAGTCCAGACAAATTTTCTGGCCCTATTGGTTCTCAGCTCAATGGGGATGTGTCAGAATGGAATGTTGTGGACTTCAAATCTATACCTTATCCTGCATTTGTGCTTCTACCAAATGAGGTGGTCAATAATTTATCAACAGACCAATACTATGGATACTGCATCTGCTGGGCAATTATTACTGGTGAAGTGGATGAAGACCTTGCACTCTTAGAAGTTGGCCTGCTAAATCACTCTCGATGGCTCACCTTAGCCTGTAGAATTCTTCGCTTTTATGTTTCACAAAAAAGACCCAGTAAGAACCTCAAAATCATAGTAGAATTCATCATCAAAGTATACTTTCACAGTTGGTTCAATATCAAGGCTAATAAGAGGCTAAGTGATGGGTCAAGAAACCTATTCAATATGATCCAAAGAGTAAATAAATTCCCTGACAGGAAAATTAGAGAAATTTGTTATGACGTATTAAACAATAACAGCTATTTTGCTCATGGTGAAAATATTTTAGTTGGAATGCTGGCTGATGAAGATGAAGGGTGAGGAGGTGTGCTGTCAATAAAGTTCTGTGTCTGAGGGGAGTTATAGAGGATTTTGATGATGAATCTGGTAGTAGCAATGATTTTGCAGGTGGAATAATTGAAAGTGATGATGAGAATGAAGAGGATCATGAAGGTGGTACTGATGAATATCCTGCTATAGATGAGAATGTTAGGGTCTTTAGAAAGCCAATCATCAATTTCAAAGCTTCTGCATACCACAAGCTGTCTGCTATGTCCCAATGGGAAACTGTTCCACCTGTATTAAAAGAATTCAGTAATGATGAACTGCGTGATATCATTAATACCGCATTGAAACTGGATCACGAGTGCCACAGTCAGAATGTTGAAAGGCACATCAAGCTTGTCACTGAAGCATCCTTGGCTGTTGTAGGTCATGAGCGTAGAGATGGTCTTATTAGAAACAAAATTAGATCACGTAAATTAATGAAAGATTTGTGTCTAAAAAATATTTTAAGTTCTAGATTATTATTTATCATGCTAAAATATGACAAAATGACAATTTGTTAATTGTATAATTTAATGTTTGGTATTTTGGAATGTCAAAAAGCATTTTCAATGAATTTAAAATGGCTGATTTTGATTGATTTTGATTGCTGATTGAAAACCACTAATACATGTCAATTTGCAGCTTGAGAATGTTTTATTGTGTTGACATTCAGTTGAAAGGGGGTCTATGGGCCCAAAAAATTAGTTTTTCTAAAATAACTCAAAAACTAAAGGTTTTATGAAACAATACCACTCTTAATAATTTGTTCTAAATCAAATTCTGCATCTTTTGGTATGCAAACCATCTCTCTAGCATGTTCGGAAGAAGAGATATTACCATTTTCCTGATTTTGCTAGTGCGGCATTAGATGTTTTTACAAAAATTGGGGTGGCTGGACACACGTTGGTGGCCAACAATTATTTTTTTCAGGAATCTTTTTTTTATATCAAAAGCCAACTGTTAGTCACTGATAAATTAAAATCAAACAAAAATTATAGTTTCAGCCCGGCCTACCCTGAGGTCTTTCCATCATCAGCAGTTGGGTGGCTTCAGCTCCTGACCAGACCCAACTCAGCAATGAGAAAGCAGCTAGCCCCCTTTGCATCCTATCTTGGCATGATGTGGAGCAGCTGGCCATCAGCCCAAGCACCATTCAAAGGAAATGAATTGCTCATCGCACAGCTTTGGCCACATAGCTGAGGCTTAGCTTTTCCCATACTGTTCCTCTCACTCTCCACTGGGACAGGAAGCTGATGTCAGACTTATCAGATTGGGAAAGAATCAACCACTTGCCCATCCTGGTCTCCAGTGATGGAATGAAGAAACTCTTGGCAGTCCCCAAGTTCACTGATGGGAAGGTTGAACAAACAGCAACAGTCAATGGAGAGGTCCTAGACAAATGGAACCTCAAGGATCACATCAAGTCTCTCTGCTTCGACACCACAGCAGTGAATATGGGAACCAAAGGAGGCATGTGTCTGCGGATTGAGCAAATGCTGGAACAGGATCATCTCCACCTGGTCACTACGTCTTCAAAATTTTGTTGGAGGCTGTGTTCTCTGCTTTGGCTATGGAACAGTCAGAGTCCAGACATTTCCTTCTTCCTGAACTTGTGTGTGTTCTGGCTGAAGGTTTGATAACAGGAGTTCCAAACTGTACTTGACACTGAGACCATGGCGAGAAGACATCCTCAAGTTCACCCAAGAAAAACTCCACCTCCAGCAACCCCGTGATGACTACAAGGAACTGCTGGAGTTAGCAGTGATCTTCCTGGGAGATGTGCCTTATGGTCATTCCTCTGTCACTTTCATAGCTCCAGGCACACTTCATCAGGCCATGTGGATGGCAAAGGCAATTTATGCCCTGAAGAAATGGATCTTCAGGTATCAGTTCACTCAAGTGAACCACCCAGCAACCACCCAAGAACTGAACAGGACAGATATCTTCTGGATCAACCTTAACCACCTCTGCATGTTTGTTGTCCAGTACTACATTCAAGTGTGGTTCACAGCCACAAGACCATCTGTTGCCCTTCATATGGACTGAGTGTCTTGAAGACACTCAACATGAGAATCCAGTCATCAGGGATGCAGTAGGGTGTTTCACATTTCAACTTTTTTTAAAAACTCATGGTGCATAGTTCTTGTATTGTGAGAAATACTGCACTGATCATAAATATAGCAAAAAAAATTAGATGGGCAATTATTTCGGGTCCCCACCCCCCTCAAAGATGGACCTTCCTTTTGTACTGCAAATCCCCTACTTTTCATCATGAAAATGCTTGTAACTCCCACATTTCTAATCCGATCTTTATAAATTTGATATGAAATTGTAGAGAGGATCAATACGGATCTACACAATACTTAATAATGTGGTTTCGTGAATGTTTGGGCAGTTTTATTAAAATAATTCTATTTTTAATTACCGTATTTTTCTGTGTATAAGATGCACCTTTGTATAAGACACACCCCTATTTTCAGGAAAAAAATTATGACCAACTGCCTAGTTATCAGAAAATGTCCAGCGAGGCTGACTTTTGTTAAAGCCCTCCATCAAAAGTAAAGTGATACATTTTCTTTCACCCATACTCATTATAAGAAAATAGTATTAAGTATATGGGAGACTATACTATACCGGGTGTATATAAAGTCAGGATCTATTTTTGTGAAGCACTTGGAAATTATATGGAATTCAATCATAAAATGATAAAGTGGCAACATTTATTAAATAATTAAGAGTAGGATTCGACATGATGCCCATCAGTATCCCTGCACAGCTCAAATCGTTCTGCAGCATTTCTAAACACATTCTGGAGCATTTGCGGGGTTATGTTATCTGCAGCAGTTCGTATACGTGTACATAAGTTTTCAAGACTCAATCTTTGTCTGATAGACATGCGATTTGATAAAGCCCCATGCAAAGAAATCTAAAGGGGTTAAATCTGGTGATCTCGCTGGCCAAGGTCTGTTGCTTCCGCATCCGACCCAGCGATTTAGAAAATGTCCATTTAGATAATCTTGAACAATTTTGGCATAGTGACAAGGAGCACCATCATGTTGATAGACGACAGGGATAGGATTGTTAGTACCGTCGTCTATCAACATGGTGCTCCTTGTCACTATGCCAAAATTGTTCAAGATTATCTAAATGGATATTTTCCAAATCGCTGGATCGGACGCGGAAGCAACAGACCTTGGCCAGCGAGATCACCAGTTTTAACCCCTTTAGACTTCTTTGCATGGGGCTTTATCAAATCACACATCTATCAGACGAAGATTATGAGTCTTGAAAACTTACGTATACGAACTGCTGCAGATAACATAACCCCGCAAATGCTCCAGAATGTGTTTAGAAATGCTGCAGAACGATTTGAGCTGTGCAGGGATACTGATGGGCATCATGTTGAATCCTACTCTTAATTATTTAATAAATGTTACCACTTTATCATTTTATGATTGAATTCCATATAATTTCCAAGTGCTTCACAAAAATAGATCCTGACTTTATGTACACCAGGTATGTTATGAAACATAAAAGTAAATCATTATGCAATACATACTGTTTTTCTTGTTATCAGTGGGTTGGGAAGAGTAGAAACTTAGTGTAAAATTGGCCAAACCAATACACAGTCAGGAGGGACTAAGAGATGATGAATTTTTGTAAAAATCCATCAGTTCTTCTAGCCCATATAAAGGTAATATTATGACTTCAGTGTATAGGATGCAGGGTGATTTTGAGACCCCTTTTTTTTTTGGAAAAAAAGTGTGTCTTATACACCAAAAAATACGGTATATTTATTCAAGTGTAGCAAGTGCACTACCAGTTGATTCTGTACGCTTGTCTGCTAGTAGCCATCTATTGAAGTATGCAGTAACTATGATTTTGATGAATGTAGCTGTCGTCCATTGGTTAGTGTTTGTGTGTATGTATGGTGCTCATTTTAAGTTTTGATTTATCAGAGCAGACAAGCATACATAATCAACTGGTAGTGCAATCGCTACACAAGTAATTCTATTTTCATTTTCTGCTACCTTTTCTTTTGTACACAGCAAAGGACAACTTAATTCACACGTTTTGATATTTTTTTCAGACTTTGTTCAGTTCATGAAACTAAAAAATAGTGTAATATGCCTAAGCATAGGCCTGTTCTAAGAAAAGATCTAAGTTCATACGACTTTATATTGGGCATGTTAAAAGATGATATTATTGCTTCGGAGGGGTGTATGCTCCCAACAACTGGAGATGTTAAGCATTTTCATTTTTTGAGAAGAGCCCAAATGAATACTGCTGTATCAAAGGAAGAAAACATTTTGGCAGTTTTAAAGAAAGTAGAGACTGTATGGGACATGGCTACAATTCCTGCAAAAGATGTTGTCAAGCATAGCACTCCAAGAAAGATGTTGCTTGATCTCATAAAACAGCATGAATCTCTCTTGAAGAATAAAGGAAAAAGAACTTTGAGTCACAGAAAGAGGCCCTTTTGAATTGCATGGATAAGCTTTTTGACATAGCAAGCCAAGATGCAGTAGAAATAATTCACAAGGAGAGAATGAGGTCAATGATGGATAAAGTGGTAGATATAAAGTTTTTGGAAGATCAAAGAGGTCCTCAAAAATATTGTCTAGGCTCAAAAGATAAAGTCTATACTGCTAAGTTTGTGAGGAAGAGAGAGAATGCAATCCAGAAAAATAAAGGGCAGAGAAAGAATTGGAGAGAATATCTTTGAAAGAAAAAGAAACATCTATAGTCAATACATCAGAAAGTTCCAGTACTGAATCAACTGACATTGATGAATTTCTCACAAAGGCTGGACCTTCAGGAATAGTTAACATATTCAAATCAGAAGTGGTGTCTAACACAGATGATCGCTTGAAACTAGCACATGGACAGTGAACCATTTTTGCCTCTGTGATGGCAGCTGAATGCAGAAAAAATACAGCTCAGATGGCAGTATCATGAAGCACATCCCTCAGAAATGTAAGAAAGTCAAGAAAAATAACATTTGAGGCTATCAAAGCTGATTCTGTTCCACCTGTATATTATTTAATCCATTGGGACAGCAAACTCTTTCCAAATGTCTCAGGTGGAAAGCATGGTAGACTAGCAATTCTGATATCAGGTGATAATTTGGAAAAGTTATTGTCTGCACCAAAAACAGCTGACTCTACTGGCTCAACTCAAGCATCTACAGTTTTTAACTCCATTAAAGACTGGAAATTGGAGAAAAACATCTATGGGATGGTATTTGATACAACCACCTCAAATTCTGGGTGGATAAGAGGCTCCTGCAAGATGTTAGATCTTCTGGACAAAAAGTTACTCTGGCTAGCCTGCCACCACCATATGGTTGAAAGATTTTTGTTCGCAGTCTTTACCAAAATATTTGGGAAGACCATTTCTCTGGAAAATGAAAACTTTAAGAACTTCAAAGAAAATATGTGGGCTAAGATTAATACCAATCTCCCATATAAGAAACTCATAATCAAAGAACAATATCTTCGTGAATTGAAAGATATTTCAATAAATTTTATGAAAGATATCCTCAAAGATGATAAAGCTTTTCCTAGAGATGATTAGAGAGAGGTTGCAGAAACTACTCTGATGCTCCTTGGTGAAGTTCTGCAGTGGGGTGTTCACTGGATCCAACCTGAAGCATTCCATCATGCCCACTGGATGTCAGCTATCATATACAGTTATACACCAATAAAATGTACACATTTTCAGATCAGGTCGGGTTCAAAGACTGAATGAATGAATGAATGAATGAAAAGCTTCGTAGAATATGCTTATTTATGACCCTTGTTTATAGTAAATACTGACTTTCTTGCACAAGTGCAGCAAATGCACCTGTTAATGACATTACACTTTATAATGAGCTAGTCAGATACAAGCAGATCGACATTCATACTGCTGAATCAGCTTTAAAAGTATTAAAGGGACATTATTGGTACTTGATGGAGGAACTGTTTATCCTTGCTCTGACTCTTTATCACATGCTGAAAAAGGCAAGATGGCCAAAGAACTTCTACATTATGACCCACCAGAAAAATTTAACAAAGGGCAGCCAGTCTTTCCCCACCTGAAACAAGGCATAAGAACTCAGCATCTTATTGGGCCAAACTCTTGGTATATTTTCAAGGAGCTGAATTCATCTGGATAATGGCTTAAAAGAAGTCTATATGTCATGGGAGAGTGATGGCAACTATCAAAGAATTAAGAAAATCTTAATTTCAGCAAGAGTAGTTAATGATACAGCTGAAAGAGGCGTCAAACTTGTAGAAGACTATTCTGGAAACTGCAAAGAGGAGGATGAATTTCAGGAACTGCTACAAAAACTGTACTACCAGAATTCAAGAAAGAAACTTTGAGTAAACTGATCTGTAGTAAGAGATAAAATTAAGGATAAAATTAATGTAATGTGATGTTTTTTATTTTCATATGTAACCTTTTTTTCATAATTTTTTTTGGGAAAAAAAAAAAAAAAAAAAAAAAAGATGGGGCTTTGGTAGTGCATCTGAAACCTGTCTAAGCATGTTACTCTTGCTCTCAGTCCAGTTGTTATCCAAACTACTGTACTGGATCAAATTTTTCCATGCTGCATCAGCAAGGTTGTTCCCACTTTGAATTGATTAGTTAAGGGAATGAATGCTATTGCTTCCACTTAACTTCAGTTCAAAGCCTATTGCTGCAGGGCTGATCTGGGATGATGCTCTATGGGTGGCAGTCACACCCAAATTGACTTATTACATTTATTCGTAGTGGTTAAAGGATGTCAGTTAATTTACCTGCGATAAAATCAAAGTTTTATGAAAAACTCATGTAAGGAAATCAGGAAAAAAATAAAACTGCTTGAATGGAACTGCCCAAACAGTCACTAAACCACATTATTAAGTATAGTTTAGATGCGTATTGATCTCCTCTACAATTTGATACCAAATTTATAAAGATCGGATTAGAAATGGGGGAATTACAAGCATTTTCATGATGAAAAGTAGGGGATTTGCAGTGCAAGAGGGGGGTCCATCTTTGGGCGGGTGTTGGCACCCAAAACACGCACTGGAATTTTCAGTGGGTTTTGTTCCGAGATATTTATTTTAAAATAATTGAAATTTTTCTGATTGCTACATTGTTCAATTGTAGGGTCATTCTCTGTCAGATCAACCAAAAAAAATTGAAATTAACACCCTCATCTCCATATTTTGCTGAAATTTGGTTTATAGGGAGTTTGTGAGCCCTGAATCCATTTCTGAAATTATAAGGTCAATCCGACCAACGGTTCAAGAGATATGACCTCGGGCAATTTGAGGTCACTCGTGAGGTTACTAACATTTGGCGAGCCATAATTGGGTAATAATTGTCATAATTATATAAAAGTGTATATATTTAGAATCAGAAAATGACAAGGAATCCAAATATGCAAGTTTTAGAACTCTAGGTTGAAAAATAAAAAAGTTACACTGTAACCAAAATTTGAGGTCATGATTTGACCTCTGGGGTATCAAATGAGAATTTTTTTTTAAATGTAAAAAATGAAGGCATAGGCATTGGCTATTAGAATCAGCAAAAAAAAGTTTGTTTATGTTAGTATTTTTCATGTAACTAACATATAAGTGAACACCATATTCATAAGTTGTGCGTCAATTCTACCTATTTTTTCACACTTAAGCTCATAATTTGACCTATAGAAATTAAAATTACATTTTTTATAGATATAAAAAACAAAGTCAGAGTTCTTGACTAATAGAAACAATCATAAAAAGTTTGTTTATGTTGGTACTTTTCATGTAACTAACTTATAAGTGAACACCATATTTATAAATTGCTTGTCATTTCAAGGAATTTTTATATCTTAGCTATCAATTTGACCTCAAGCTCCAAGAATTTAATAAAAATTGTATTTCACTGCTAATCTACACTGGCAATAATAGTTATAATAGTGAAAGGGGAAGACTAAGCTCACATGTAGCCTAAACAAACCTGTTGAAACATGTTGCTACTTGTCTAAGTGCAGAATCAACACAGATAGTTGCAAAATTCCTTGTCTACAGGTTAGTACAGTTCCAGCCAGCACTGTGGGTGGCTGTGGGTATGGTGTTTTAATGAGCCTCAGAGACTATCAAGGCCTAAAATATTAAAATATATATTACCTAATTGTAAATCCTATATCTTTACAGATCAAAATACAATGGTTCGGCACTTGAAATACTGCCAGGACCCTATTCAAAAACACAAGAAACGCATAACAATCAATCTTAGAAAAGTGACTGATGTACTTGTTGAAAAATGTGCTGGAAGAGTGAAAAAAGACTCATTGTTGTGTGTGAACTGCTGGACACTGATAATGAAAAACCCCACTATACTTAGTACCACTGAAAACAACGAGTCTGAGCAGGATTCAAATGAATCATCTACTATCAGTGGCTTGAGTAACATCTCTTCAATTCAAGATCTGGACAATGACAGTGATTGCTTGATAAAGGAAAATCCTTCAACTTCAGTTGAACCAGTTCTAGCATTTCTGGACCAAACACCAGTTAAAAAAAGTAAGTAATAAATTAATATAATAACTTATACTTTACTACAAGGTCTTTTTGATCTACTATATAGCCAATTATATAGCATTTAAGGTACTATAATTAATATTTAATTACTAATATTCAGGTGTGTGAAACCTTTTTTTCTGTTCTTTTCAGAAGGGCTGTCATTAAGCCAGAAAAAGCGCAAGGCTCGTGATAAGCTATCATCTGCTCAGAAACACCTGAAGGAGAGGCTAGAACTCAGTTATGGTGTTCAAATTACCGAGGAGGTAAGTGATACTTCAAAACCTGAAACTAAATCTGAAAAACATCTAGACAAATTAATGAATGAATTGAAACAGTCATTCCTGGAGAGCAAATGTCACCATCACAAACTACAAATATTGACACTCTCACCATACACAATTGAAAAAACAGCTAGTTTCTTTCAAACTACAACGTACATGGTGAAAAGAAGCCGTTCACTTAAATCAGAACATGGAATCCTTCCGAAGATTCCACTAATGAGCAAAGGAAAAGTGATATCTGAAGAACACAAAGATATAGTTAGAAGATTCTATGAGTCAGAAGAGGTTAGTCGTATGTGTCCTGGCCAAAAGGATTGCGTGAAAGTTATCAGTGCTGAAGGTGCAATGAAGGTGCAAAAACGATTGGTCCTCGGGAATTTAAGAGAGATGTTTGAACTATATAAAAATGATGAAAAGAATCCCAAAATAGGATTTTCCACATTTGCAAAATTACGGCCATCATATTGTGTGCTTGCCAGTAGTGGTGGGACTCATTCTGTCTGTGTCTGCACATACCATCAAAATCCAAAATTGCAGCTGGCTGCATTGGGAGAAAGAGGTCTTTCATACAAGGATCTTATGGATTACAGTGTCTGCAGTACAGAAAGAGAGACTTGCATGATGCAACTTTGCAATGATTGCCCAAGAGAAGAGGGTGTCCTGGATTTTCTTGAGTTACTTGACAGTGTGAAATCAGCTCCAAATGAAATATCTTACAAGCAATGGTGACTGTTGACCGTTGTACAATGGTTGATAAGGTGGAGCCACTTCATGAATACTTATCATCCCTAAGCATGAAAATATCCCGCATGGTTCGTCATCACTTTGTTGCTCAGCAACAATCACAGTACTTCAAGCAGTTGAAAGAAACACTACCACCTCAGAGCGAGGTAGTTATAGTAGGTGATTTCTCTGAGAATTATTCTTTCATTGTCCAGGATGCTGCCCAAGGGTTTCACTGGGACAATTCACAGTGTACAGTTCACCCTTTTGTCATCTATTATAGATCATCTGCAGACCAGGAACTTAGCCATTTTAGTGTCTGTTTCTTATCTGCATCACTAAAACACAACACTATAATGGTTTACTCATTCATATTGAAGCTTATGACATATGTTAAATTCAGATGCCCACAATTGAAGAAGGTGCACTATTTCTCAGATGGATGTGCTGGCCAATATAAGAACAGATACAACTTCACAAATCTGTTACCATGAAGAGGATTTTGGTCTGTCTTGTGAATGGCACTTCTTTGCTACATCCCATGGCAAAAATGCATGTGATGGGATTGGAGGAACAGTGAAAAGAGCTACTGCTCGTGCCAGTTTGCAGAGAACTACAGAGAGGCAAATTCTTACACCAGAACACATGTTTCAGTTTTGTGAAGAAAACTTGAGCAAGAAGATAAATTTTTCTTTGTAACTACAGCTGATTTGAAAGATGCAGAAGAACGGTTGGAACATCGATTCAAGGATAGTAGGGCTATTCCTGGAACTCAGAAATATCATAGATTTGTTCCCCTAAACAAGGAAGAACTGATGGTGTATCCCATTTCAAGTGGCATTGGAGAAAAGAAAAGAATAAGGAAAAGTCATTTTACTAATGAACCTGCAATGCTTGGTAACCTAAAATGTGTCAAACCAGGAGAGTATGTTGGCTGCATTTATGACATGCAAGTTTGGTATGGAATTGTGGAGGAATATTGTGAAGAGTTTGATGATTTCACTGTGAACTTTCTACATCCCTCTGGGTCATCAGGATCAAGTGCATATTATTATCCATCAAACAAGGATTCATGTGCAGTGCCAGGACATCATATATTAACTGTAATGAGTTGTCCTACCCTAAGAGGAGGCAGCAGAATTCAATACATTTTTCCACAAAAAGAAATTGATGAGAGCATCGAGCATGCAAAAATTGTATTAGGCTAGCACATGAATCCTCTAAGTAGGTCTTCCCCTTTCACTATTATAACTATTATTGCCAGTGTAGATTAGCAGTGAAATACAATTTTACATTTTTTGCCTTTGTTTTTATATCTATAAAAAAATGTAATTTTAATTTCTATAGGTCAAATTATGAGCTTAAGTGTGAAAAAATAGGTAGAATTGACGCACAACTTATGAATATGGTGTTCACTTATATGTTAGTTACATGAAAAATACTAACAAACAAACTTTTTTTGCTGATTCTAATAGCCAATGCCTATGCCTTCATTTTTTACATTTAAAAAAAAAATTCTCATTTGATACCCCAGAGGTCAAATCGTGACCTCAAATTTTGGTTACAGTGTAACTTTTTTATTTTTCAACCTAGAGTTCTAAAACTTGCATATTTGGATTCCTTGTCATTTTCTGATTCTAAATATATATACTTTTATATAATTGTGACCATTATTACCCAAGTTATGGGTCGCCAAATGTTAGTGACCTCGCAAGTGACCTCAAATTTCCTGAGGTCATATCTCTTGAACCGTTGGTCGGATTGACCTTATAATTTCAGAAATGGATTCAGGGCCCACAAACTCCCTATAAACCAAATTTCAGCAAAATCTGAGAGATGAGGGTGTTAGGCACTGGTTGATCTGACAGAGAATGACCCTATAGTAGGTGATTTCTCTGAGAATTATTCTTTCATTGTCCAGGATGCTGCCCAAGGGTTTCACTGGGACAATTCAGTGTACAGTTCACCCTTTTGTCATCTATTATAGATCATCTGCAGACCAGGAACTTAGCCATTTTAGTGTCTGTTTCTTATCTGCATCACTAAAACACAACACTATAATGGTTTACTCATTCATATTGAAGCTTATGACATATGTTAAATTCAGATGCCCACAATTGAAGAAGGTGCACTATTTCTCAGATGGATGTGCTGGCCAATATAAGAACAGATACAACTTCACAAATCTCTGTTACCATGAAGAGGATTTTGGTCTGTCTTGTGAATGGCACTTCTTTGCTACATCCCATGGCAAAAATGCATGTGATGGGATTGGAGGAACAGTGAAAAGAGCTACTGCTCATGCCAGTTTGCAGAGAACTAGAGAGAGGCAAATTCTTACACCAGAACACATGTTTCAGTTTTGTGAAGAAAACTTGAGCAAGAAGATAAATTTTTTCTTTGTAACTACAGCTGATTTGAAAGATGCAGAAGAACGGTTGGAACATCGATTCAAGGATAGTATGGCTATTCCTGGAACTCAGAAATATCATAGATTTGTTCCCCTAAACAAGGAAGAACTGATGGTGTATCCCATTTCAAGTGGCATTGGAGAAAAGAAAAGAATAAGGAAAAGTCATTTTACTAATGAACCTGCAATGCTTGGTAACCTAAAATGTGTCAAACCAGGAGAGTATGTTGGCTGCATTTATGACATGCAAGTTTGGTATGGAATTGTGGAGGAATATTGTGAAGAGTTTGATGATTTCACTGTGAACTTTCTACATCCCTCTGGGTCATCAGGATCAAGTGCATATTATTATCCATCAAACAAGGATTCATGTGCAGTGCCAGGACATCATATATTAACTGTAATGAGTTGTCCTACCCTAAGAGGAGGCAGCAGAATTCAATACATTTTTCCACAAAAAGAAATTGATGAGAGCATCGAGCATGCAAAAATTGTATTAGGCTAGCACATGAATCCTCCAAGTAGGTCTTCCCCTTTCACTATTATAACTACAGGGTGGGCCGTAAGTTTCCATACATAGGAAAAATAAACATTTTTTTATGGACAACCATTTTTATTTATATAATATGCTCTACATGGTTGCCATTGTTTTGAAAACACATTTCAATACGTGTTCCCCACTGTTGATGAACACGCATTAGCACAGTTGACGTTATGCTTGTAATGGCGTTGGTGATACGTTCCTTTGGATGATTTATGTCTCGTATCTTTTCCTGATACACCATGGCCTTCAAGTGCCCCCAAAGATAGAAATCAAGGGGGGTGAGATCTGGGGATCTGGGAGGCCACTCCACAGGACCACGCCGACCAATCCAAGCATCTGGAAACTGCTGCTGATCCAAATACCGACGCACGTGAAGACCATAATGAGGTGGAGCTCCATCTTGCTGGAAGTAAACTGGGAAGTTACCTTCCTCGTTTAGCAGGGATGGGAAAATCTCTTCTTGCAACATGTTAAGATACCTTTCGGCATTAAGATTTCCACTGACAAAAATTGGTCCAATAATTCTGTCACCCCATATCCCGGCCCACACCATCACTTTACCGGCACCTTGCATCTTCGTCGGACTCAGCCAGTTAGGGTTAGCATTACTCCAATAACATATGTTTTGCCGATTAACCTCTCCATTGACGTAAAAATTTGCTTCATCAGTAAACAAGATCTTACAAACGCATATTCTTAGGGTATCTGAAGCATAAAAACAAACGTTTAAATTTTCCTATGTATGGAAACTTACGGCCCACCCTGTATTATTGCCAGTGTAGATTAGCAGTGAAATACAATTTTACATTTTTTGCCTTTGTTTTTATATCTATAAAAAAATGTAATTTTAATTTCTATAGGTCAAATTATGAGCTTAAGTGTGAAAAAATAGGTAGAATTGACACACAACTTATGAATATGGTGTTCACTTATATGTTAGTTACATGAAAAATACTAACAAACAAACTTTTTTTTGCTGATTCTAATAGCCAATGCCTATGCCTTCATTTTTTACATTTAAAAAAAAAATTCTCATTTGATACCCAAGAGGTCAAATCGTGACCTCAAATTTTGGTTACAGTGTGACTTTTTTATTTTTCAACCTAGAGTTCTAAAACTTGTATATTTGGATTCCTTGTCATTTTCTGATTCTAAATATATATACTTTTATATAATTGTGACCATTATTACCCAAGTTATGGGTCGCCAAATGTTAGTGACCTCGCAAGTGACCTCAAATTTCCCGAGGTCATATCTCTTGAACCGTTGGTCGGATTGACCTTATAATTTCAGAAATGGATTCAGGGCCCACAAACTCCCTATAAACCAAATTTCAGCAAAATCTGAGAGATGAGGGTGTTAGGCACTGGTTGATCTGACAGAGAATGACCCTAAAGAGGTCCTTTGAAAACCTACATATGGCTCATTCCATGACAAAAAAAAAAAAAAGTGCACCATCCCCTCATAGATTTTGCTTAAATTTGGTTTATAAAATGGTCTATGCTAGTAAGTACCAAATTTCAAATATCAGCTCAATTGGTCAAGTTATGCTCCCCCCTTTTTTGAGGTGGGGGACGAAAACTGGAAATTTTCAAACCACCATAACTCAGTCCCTAATTGACATAGAATAGTGATTTAAAGTGTGTATGAAAGGTAATTGCACACACAACAAATTAGCATAAGCAGAAAAAATGGTTAAAATTAACAGAAAAAAGTAACAACACTTTATTCCATTTGAAGGGGTCCTGGCCCCCCTAAATTACAGATTTTTTAAAATTTTCATATATACAAAAAATGAGTTTCAACCTTATTCTATCAATATATGAAAAGAAATACATGTGTATTTGCATATAAAATAAGTATTTAGATTTAAAAATGATTACTTTCACTTAAGAGAATTTCTAACAAACTGTTCAACATTCTCATTGACTTCTGGTACATAGATTGCTGTACTGTACTTGTTAAAAATGTAAATACATATGTGTTAAACTAGTATTCTAAGAATTAAACCTAAAACACTACTACCTACCATAAAATATCTTCCCCCATTCGATTGTTGGGTAAATTGGTTGAACAAAAAATCCCATGTGGACATTAAAAAAGTGGCAATCCTACCCAGGATAACTATTGCCTAACTAGAGAGATCTTTATTTTGTTTTCTGTGATGCGCAAAGCATTCACTGTGTTCTCATTTACTGTAAATATATTTTTTCAGTTTGAACAGATTTATGTACATATACATATAGTGTTTTAAATGAGTAAAAGTGTTTGATGAAAATGTCTCTACATAAAAGCTATAACAAGCACTGTTGCAACTAGGGGTGCACCAGATATGATATCCAGCCAGATATTGCGAAATATCCAGTATCCAGCAGGGTATGGGTCATGTCCAGCTGGATATGCTAGATATAGGCCAAGACATTAGAAAATTAACACCTTATGAAAATCTGCCATAATATGATAACAACACATTACAAATAATATTTTATATACAAAAAAAGTGGAAAGCCCTCCAGGGCCCACCCCTAAACCAGTCCAGCAACATTCTTTATATTAAATCAACACAATACTGATGACAAGAAGAAAATAAAACATCTGTCCATCCTTAACAATTACAGTTCTATTAATATAATCAGAGCTTTTTATAAAAATGTCTAGGCATTAAATGTTTTAAAAAGAGTAAAATATTGCTAGACCCCTGCACTTGCTTTCGGGTCATTCCACGTCAAGTGGACCAATTTTGGAAAAGTACCCCACCTCACCATGTCAGATTTTGTTCTAACTGCTCACAGATTCCTTTAAGCCTTAAAGGAAGTTCTGCAAAGTGTTAGTTCCATACCTATCTCTTGCGGTTCTGTCACTAGGGCTCCAAGAGCATGAGATACTTTGTCCATCACATTGAGTGTCAAATTACTTGTACCATTTTTAGCTCATCAGCATTCCACAGTAACAAATCCTTCTGCTCTGAAAATTTGCTCCTAGGGTCAAAATTTATTGTAGATTTCAAAACTCACATTACTAGAGCTCTAGGAAGTATAGATTTTCCATAAAATATCGCCAAAGTAGGCTTCAAATTACATTTTGATTCCTGGGAAGCCACTTTTAGAAAATTATAGCTTTGGATCTACTTAACTCTGTGAGCTTTTGTTAGAAACCAAGAAAGTACTGCCCATATGCTACAAAATGTTTCAATCTAGATCTTCCTACCTGTTCTAGTTGCTGAGTTATAAGGCATCAAAAATGGCTGAAATTAATTTGTGACAAAAACATCCCATCTTTAAAACTCAAAATGATCATGTGGGATGGCTCACACCATACTCTAACAAAAACCAATGAAAAGAGCATGTCCTGAAATACTAGGGCCTAGTTTTTTATTTTGGTGTCTTGCTTTTTTGTAGGTCTAGTAGAGCTTTGAAATTTTGTTCCGTGTGATGTTTCTAGCGTTACAATTGTTATTTCATTGGCACAATGTTTTATTTTTCTTTTGTTCTTATTATCGATTATATAGTGCAGGACTAGGTGCTATGTGCTAGGCTATATGGTACATAATATTTTTATTTATGTTCAACAACATGTAATACACGACTATTATTGTTTTCAGATCAAAACTAAAAATGGCCAAATCATCAGATACTAGTAGTGTTCATGTGGGAGAACCCATGGAAACTGAAAGAAAACTGGAAGCTTGTACTATTGGAAATAAAGAGGGAACAGTGTGTCACCTGAAAACATATTCCAGAAAATGTGGTTTGAAAATGTTCACAGAGCTGACAGTTCAGGAAAGACAACTACTTTTTCTTCTAACAGGAATAGAAGAAGTCCAATTTAAGGAAGATGCATGCATATGCTTGCACCATGAACAGCTTCTTTTGACCAGATATGAGTGTCTGCAGAAGCACTGTTGTAACCCATTTGAATATCATAAATCAACATTATCCAAAAAATCACTTTGGGCAATTGACATTGCAACAGTTCAACTGTTGAAGGAAGAGACTGGCAAAGACATCAAGCCTGGACAAAAACTTTGTCCTGATTGCAGGAAACAGATGGCTGAAATACAAAGAATCAGTTCAACAACATCAAGTGAAGAATACCTGACACTGCTTTCAACTTCCTGGCTGTTTTAACCATTTGAAGAGAACCTCCAAATTCTTCTGCTGTTTGTTGTATAGACCAGCTGTTAGGCTCCAGTTAGAATCTGCAGTTTCCTTTCTTTGTCTGATAATTCCATTTGACTTTTCAATTCTTCCAATAGTATTTCATAATCTTCACAATTTCTGCACCTCTGCTGATTTGTGCTAGCTTCCATTTCACCCACATCAATCCCTGTAAGAGCTGCCATTTTCTGACCAATAGCTTCTTGTGCTTGTCTTGTCTTTCTTTTGACATATCCTGATAAATCTCTCTTGCTCACTTTTTGTGGCTTTACAGGGGAAATGTCAAGTGCTGAACAGCTGGTGTCTAGTTTCTGCTTTGGTGCTTCTGGTGGATCAAATGATTCACTTGATGATGTTGAACTGATTCTTTGTATTTCAGCCTCTGTTTCCTGCAATCAGGACAAAGTTTCTGTCCAGGCTTGATGTCTTTGCCAGTCTTTTCCTTCAACAGTTGAGCTGTTGCAATGTCAATTGCCTGAAGTGATTTTTCGGGTAATGCTGATTTATGATATTCAAATGGGTTGCAACAGTGCTTCTGCAGACACTCATATCTGGTCAAAAGAAGCTGTTTATGGTGCAAGTATATGCATGCATCTTCCTTAAATTGGATTTCTATTCCTGTTCAAAGAAAAAGTAGTTGTCTTTCCTGAACTGTCAGCTCTGTGAACAGTTTCAAACCATATTTTCTGGAATATGTTTTCAGGTGACACTCTGTTCCCTCTTTATTTCCAATAGTACAAGCTTCCAGTTTTCTTTCAGTTTCCATGGGTTCTCCCACATGAACACTACTAGTATCTGATGATTTGGCCATTTTCAGTTTTGATCTGAAAACAATAGTCATGTATTACATATTGTTGAACATAAATAAAAATATTGAGTCATTCCAGCTCAACTAGTACAGATTTCAGAAAGTTGGTCGGGTGACCATCTCCGATTTTCTTCAAATTTTCAGGGTTGATTCAATAGCTTAAATCTAAAATTTTAGCTTCCTCAGTCAAAAACTTAATTTTATGGTCGCTTAAATGGCCCCCACCTTCGACAAAAAATGCCCATGTTGGGCTTGATCGGCCAATGCCTTCATTTTGAGAGGCCTTGAAGTGTCTTCTAATAGGAGTAGAAGCTTCAAATTTGTCATGCCAATACAACTTCTGGTGGGCTTTTCAATTTTGCAAGCTAAAAGGCTGTGGAACAAATAGTTTCTGAGTTACAAGGGCTTAAACATGGCTCCATTTTGAAGCTTGCATCAATTCCTCCCACTTTTACGACTACCATTTTCAAAAGTTTTAGTTCTACATCAATCACAGCCGTTTTAATACTCCTAATAGTCTCTATGGGTTGTAAATTTATGAGAAAGAAAAAAATAACCAAAAAAGGATTTATTTTTAGTTTTAAAAATTTCCAAAAGTTGATATTTTCACAAAATTTGCAAAATTAACATCAACTTTGGGGCTTAATATAAAGGTGTCCGAAATTAGTCAGGGAGTTGATACTTCCAGTAAAGAAAGATACATATTAGGGTGTGACCGTTGCCCTCCAAAAATCAAAAATGGTCCTACAATGCTGTTCAAAGTTTTAGTGTTGTGTATTTATCTAGGAAACACCCCTGTAAATTTTCTTGGAGATCGGTGCATATTTGAGCTAGCACCGTCGTACCAGCAAGTATTGCTATTTCAGCTTATGAACTTCATAAATAAGTGTGAAAATAGCACATTTTATCAGATTTTCATTTCCGGGTCTGGAACGCTGACCCACAAATTTTCCACGTATTATTTTATTGCATTTAATTTTAATGATGCTCTTTTCTTTTCCCTTGACAGTGATTTGATCTACAGAAGCTAAGGCTAACAAAGACCCTAAGATCCACTCTAAGGTTAGCCCGAGAGAAAGGAAAGAGTAGCGGGTTAAGAGAAGAGAAGAGAATAAGGGGTTAAGTAAGAGCAACACCTATCACTCATGGGTTAACATTCATTCAGAAAAAGAGGAAAAGTGTCTCACCATCATCATCTGCCGGCCACTGCCGACAAGTCAGAAAAATAGTCGGAGAATAGGAGAGGAGTGAAAGATGAAAAGAAGTAAAATAAGAACGCTTACAAACCATGCAAACACAGTTAAACAAAAAGTGGGTTAGTTTACGCTATGAGCTACATCTACATTCATGTTAGTCTAATTTTTTTTTTTTTTTTTAATAATTTTATTGCTGGCATCACACGCTGGCATGTCACAAGCTGGCATTCATCGTCAACAGACTCATCCTCGAGCACCACCACCAGAGCTTCTGTTGCTAAATTTGTTGTTTTTTAAATTAAACAACGTTAATACCTTTAAAATGTCTGTCAAGACGGTTCTTAAACATATTAACGCTGGTAGAATGAAAGACTGACGCGGGAAGATTATTCCATTTATCAATTACTTTAAACGTAAAGAAGTTTTTAGCGATATTAGTAATAAAACGCCTGCCACGCAACTTAAATCCGTTATTGCGAGTATTACTATTATCAAAAGTGAACAATGTCAAAATTTACGTTATCAATGTTATTAACGATTTTGAAAACTTCAATAAGCTCCCCCCTTAATCTCCTAGTTTCGAGTGAATACAGGTCTAACTCATTAATCCTATCTTCATAAGGCTTATTGCGCAATGACGGAATAAGTTTCGTGGCACGACGCTGAACCCTTTCTAACCTAGCAATATCCTCACAAAAGTACGGGCACCAAAACTGAACTGCATATTCTAAATGAGGCCTGACTAGGGACTTGTAAAGGGGCAATATAATATTCTTCGATTTAAATTCGAAATTACGCGCTATGAAGCCTAACATCCTATTAGCTTTTGCGCAAGACTCCAGGCACTGGTTCCTAACCTTTAAATCCTTAGATACGCGTACGCCTAAATCTACTTCCTCGTCAACACTCGCTAACTCCCTATCATCCATTGTATACGCGTAATTATTGTTGCGAGAACCTATATGCAAAACTTTACATTTGTCTACATTAAATTGCATCTGCCACTTATCTGTCCACTCCATAATCCTATTTACATCGTCTTGAATCCTATTTCTATCATCCTCGTTAACAACCTTACCGCCTATTTTAGTATCGTCCACGAATTTTGACACGTTACTAGTCAATCCTACATCTATGTCGTTAATGTAAATTACGAATAGCAATGGGCCTAACACTGAACCCTGTGGGACACCGCTACCTACATCTAACCACCCTGATTCACTACCATTAACTACGACCCTCTGTCTCCTAGCACGAAGCCATTCTTCTAACCAGTTAGCTACCTGACCGCATATACCATGCGCTTTAACCTTCGCAATTAGTCTCCTATGCGGAACTGTATCGAACGCCTTTTTAAAATCTAAATAAATAACGTCAGCTGCTCTATGCCTATCGTATTCGCGCACTATTTCGTTATAAAATTCTAACAAATTAGTTAAACAAGACCTATGGCGTCGAAACCCATGCTGACTACTATTAATCAAATCTCTACTTTCTAAGTGATCGATAATACGATCCCTAACTACGGATTCCAAAAGTTTACCTACAATTGACGTTAAGCTAATGGGCCTATAATTGCTAGCTACCGCGCGGTCGCCTTTTTTAAAAATAGGTGTGACGTTAGCTAATTTAAAGTCTTCAGGAATAATCCCCATTTCGAGTGACTGATTAAAGATCTTCGTTAAGGGGCCTACGATAACTTCTTTCAAATGTCTGGGATAAAAAGCATCAGGGCCTGGAGCCTTGCTAACTTTTAGCCTATCGATATAATGCGCAATCTCAGCCTCGTAAACAGTTATTTCTTCCAAAATAGTCTTGCTACTAAATGGAACGATATCATCCACGTCGGGGACATTATTTACGTCTTCTACGGTAAAAACTGTTGCAAAAAAGTTATTGAAAATACCCGCCATTGCCTGAGCATCAGAAGCCAAAGCGCCATTAACATCCACTAGAGGGCCTATGTTATTTTTTACCGGCTTACGATTATTAACGTATTCAAAAAACTTTTTTGGATTATGTTTACTATCCGCAGCTATAAGTATCTCTAAATTATGCTTGGCATTCCTAACTGATCTTTTAACCTGATGTCTAAGCTCGATATATCTATTAAAGTTAGCTACCTGGCCATTACGCTTACTAAGTCTATATGCTCTATTACGCTCATTTATAAACTCTCCTATTTCCCTACTCCACCACTTCGGTCTACCACGATTACTAGCGCGCTTGGGCCTACGAGGAATAAACTCCCTTTCAATATTCCTAAAACTTTCTTTAAACACCACCCAATGCAAATTTGTGTCATTACCCATAAATAAGTTATCCCAGTCCACTACTCTCATCCTATCGCGAAACTATCAAAATTAGCCCTACGAAAATCAGGGACTTCTATTACGTTACTATCCTGTGTTTTTTCTATCAATAACTTAAACCTAAGAATTTGATGATCGCTACATCCTAAACTCTCGCCTACTTCTAAACCTTCGACTATATTCTCACCGTTCGTCATCACCAAATCTAAAATATTATCATCGCGCGTTGGTTCGGTAACTATCTGTCGTAAAAAGTTATCGTCCATAAACTCAACCAATCTCAAACCCTCTTCATTATCCGTAAAATTCTCGTAATTAACATTAGGGCAGTTAAAGTCTCCGACAATTATACTATTCCGATTGTCAATAAAATTACCAAGAAGTGAGTAAAATCTAGTATCTATATCGAGGGGTTGAACGGGAGGTCTATAAACAACAAAAAATTTAATCATGGATACACGGCAAGATGATGAGTATGTCAGAATGTTATTGGGCACCGTACCCCGAGAAGAAGAAAAGGAAATAAAGGGCTGCAAACTGCCAACTAATAGGCAGGTCTTACTATGTCTGTTAGCAAACCTTCGGGATATGCATTGGGACCAGGCTTTATCTGCCACCATTGACAATGTGCTTTTGCATTACCAGAAGGCGAATGTCCTGACCATTACAGGCAGGAACAATATTGGCTGAGTGATTAAAACTTACTATGACAAAGACTACATGATGCTTATGAAAAAGAACAAGGATAGAAGACGGGCTGATGATCCTGGAATTATGAAGTTTAAATCAGAATTGAGCCTGACAATGAAATTTTATAAGAACACAGTGTTGAAAGACATGGCGGCTGCGAAAAAGGGGAAAACTTAGGCCGAACAAGATGCCATCGATACTGACAAACTCTTTATGAAAAGCATGCTAAGTGACAGAGTAGCTACCTGCTCTGGGGTAAACAAAGTACTCACAGAAAAGGTTCAGAAGTGACAGAAAAGGCAGATGCGAGAAGAGAAGCGACAAGAGAGAGAGCAATGTGATCATGCTGAGAATGTACAGGCTGATATTGATTCACCTATTAGCTCTGATGAGGACGATGACATTGATGAGGGTAGCACTGCTGAACCAAAGAGAAAACATCGGAGAACAGTGAAAGAGGGAGTTTCAATTTTTGTACCCCATGATATTCTGAAGTCGGCAGAACTTGTTTCATGCAGTGTTCGAAACAACATCTCACCGACCCAGCTGAGTGCAATTGTGTACTCCCTTGTATCTGCATGTGGTGGAGATACATCAAAGCTGAGTCTAAATGCAAGGACGGCCCACCGATACCGAGCTTCCATCGTGTCAGAAATAAGTTTAAAAATCATGGATGAATGGCAACCATCAGACAAAGTACTGGTGCACTGGGATGGTAAACTTATGGACACGCTGAATTCCAAAGGCACTGATGACTGCCTGCCCATTCTTGTGTCTGGTGTCAATGGCACAAAGCTTCTTGGAGTCCCACCTCTTCCGCATTTGACTCAAAAAGCTGGCCTGGTTCAAGGAGACTTGATATCAACAGCAACCAAACAACTTCTGGTCGATTGGGTGTGTGAACAGAATGTCGTTGGTATGGTTTTCGACACAACTTCATCCAATACAGGTAAACCTATTTCAAATATCAGCGTGAATTTATCACGACATTAATACCAAAATACAGTGAATGATTTAACAGAAATCTGCAAAAAGCACGTGCCTGAAAATGGTGGCCTCTTAAACTACAATTACATTTTTTTTTTCAGGACAAAAAAACAGCTGCTTGCATCTCCCTCCAAAAGGAAATTAGAGCATGCCGTATTCTGGTGTGCCTGTCGCAGGCATGTGGGCGAAGTCATCCTAGGTTGTTTGCTGGGATTGCTTGAAAGTGGAGGGCTCTTCAAGTCCAAACATAATGGTTTTCCAGAGGGAGTCATAAGCTTTACAAAATAAACAAGGAATATTATTATCTAATGAACAAATTTAGTGGAATTTTTTTATTAGACTTATAAGATATACTAACACCAAGAAAATGATCGATCATATCAATCTTAATACCCCTAAAACAATTATAGATTAGTACAAAAATACAATAATCCCAATAATTGCATTTCTAGGTTCAAGAACCATTTCTCTCAAGGCGTACAATGAAAAAAAGAAATACTACTACCCCGCAATGCCTGGAGTGTTTGAGGAGCGCCAGCAGGAGATAGCTGACTTCTTCCGTGAATCTCTAGCCCAACCATTTACACGTGGCAACTACAAGGAGCTGGTGAGCTTTGTCTGCTGCTTGTAACTAAAGGATCCGAGCCAGTGAACTTCACAATGGTCTACCCCAGCGCACTTCACAAAGCAAGGTGGATGGCTAAACTGCTCTATACCCTCAAGATTGTTCTTTTGTCAGGCCAGATCAAAGAGCAGTTTCCCAAAGCCGAGGTTGTGACTAGTGATGCTAAAAAACATTTTTTTTATTATGTCCATGTTGTTTTTTTTGTTGTTTTTTTGTTTTTTATTATTTTTTTGTTTTTTTTAATAATTAATATAGATATTGCCAATTTAATTATAAGGTATACTTTTCCAATGATATATATTATAAAAATAAATAAATAAATAAATAATAAAATAGGCCATATGGTACCAGTATAGTGTCCTTTTCAGCCTATTTACAGAAAAAAACTGGCCTCTTTCTTGCAATGAAAGTCTTGTATCTTGAGATCCGTTAAACTTGCGAGAACACTGGCTGGGAGCTGACTGCCCATTGTCCAACCTTTCCAGGACTCTCTCATCCATGCCTCGGATTTTGAATCTCCCACTTAACTATCCTTTAGACCCGCGATGACATATTTTCCCCCCCCGAGACCATCCATATATATACATACACATACACCCATATACATATATACCAATATATACATAAATACTTATATACACATATTTATATCTATTATATACCCCATACACACGCATACATCCAGAATTCCAGATACATACGCACGCATACTCACATATATACCTACACAAACTCATACACCTCTATTTTGCCCTTTCATTACCTCTGAGATCATTTAGCATATACAGTAATATCCATACAGCCAAAAGAAACCGATTAAGCACAGACAGAGCAGCAAAGCTAGTATTTATATCCCAAAATGCAAAATTCCAAGAAAGTGAAGTAAAACATGGTGCTACATTGGCTTCGTCAACATCCAAATCTGCAATAAGTACCAGTACCTGTGATATTGAAACTATATGCTCTAATCAATCTAGTGATAATGATTCTTCAATGGAAATAGAATCAGATAATGAAAGTTAAACAGCATTAGGTTAACACAAAGGTTAAAGAAAGATGAATATTTTTTTTTTTTTTTTTTTCTATTTGGAATATATATATATATACTGGTATTCTTGCCAATCACAATTATATATATTGTTTTATACCAGTATTATGTATTTTTTATTATGTATATTATACCAGTACCTGTGATATTGAAACTAGCATATATGCTCTACCCAATCTAGTGATGATTCTTCCTTGGAAATGAAGGTTAAACATCATTAAGTTAACAAAAAGGTTCAAAAAAATGTGAATATTTTTTTTTCTATCTGGAATATATACCGGGTGTCCGAGAATTATCTGTACAATTTTTGGCTGTTATTAAAAGTCAACCATGAAGTGTAGAAATTCCAGTGTTGTCCCATTTTACAGAGAATCTCATTAAGTTTTTTCTGATACCACGTTTTGACAAGTTTTTTAGAAATGTACGCGGGTGACAGACATTGATGATTTAAAAGCAAGAATCACAGCTGCTATTGAGCGAATTTGATGTGGATATGCTGCAGCGTACATGGCAACATTTGGAGTATCGATTGGATGTTTTGCGAATCACTAATGGTGCACATATCGAATGTTTGTAACAACGTTACTTTAATAAAAGAAACTTTTGAAAATACAGATTCTAAATAATCTTGTTTAAGAATTTTACGTGTGTTATCAAGAATTTTATTAAAAGATGAAATTGTACAGATAATGTTCGGACACACTGGAATTTCTAAAAAACTTGTCAAAACTTGGTATCAGAAAAAACTTAATGAGATTCTCTGTAAAATGGGACAACACTGGAATTTCTACACTTCATGGTTGACTTTTAATAACAGCCAAAAATTGTACAGATAATTCTCGGACACCCTGTATACTGGTACTCTTGCCAATCACAATTATGTATATTGTTTGAAACGAGGAAGAATGTTTTATGTTCTAGTTAAAAAATATATATACATATAAAAAATGAGGGTTTGTTTTTCCTTTCTATTATATACTTTGTGTGTGATTCAGTTTTTCTAAAAGATGACTATATATACTAGGTATAACCGTATAAGCATGGTAGTATAATAAATTATAGGTAATACTAATATACTTATTAGATTAAAGGAAGAAAAATATGGAATAAGTTTAAAACAATAAAAAACAAAAAAAACAGACTATCTTCGTTTTAAACAAAAAAAAAAAAAAAAATGACTCGCATCACTAGTTGTGACAAAGTCAAATCAGCAAGTTAGAATGGTTTGCTGTGTTCACAGTCGCTGTTTATGTCCCATGGTGGATTGTTTGCCCCGTTCCAGCAAGTGCGCCACTGAATGACTTGAATTTGGACGAAACCTTGGCTGAATTTGCCCCATATGACGCCACAATAGTTGACAAAGCACGTGTGGCACTCAGTAGACACACTTGGTACCTAACTGAGGAGTTGGCCCCACTGGCTTTGTTCTCGTCCCAAGTACAAGAAAGGACAAAAGAGGAGATGAGGAAGGCCCTTCTTTGCCATGAAGGCACTGAAGTTACTAAGAGAGTGGGGCTCAATCATGGGGGCTATGGAAAGCCATATCTTCCCCCCATCCCAGAAAGTGGCACTGCCCTGGTGGACCTAATTGGGCCTGACTCAAGCTGGTTCTTCACCATTTTAAGCATGCCCTATCAGTTTCTCCACAGTCCAGCCAGTGAATGGGCGGATCATGACGACTACCTGAACATGAAACGGGTTGTGGACAAGCTTCAGGTCGTCAATGAGGCTGCAGAGCGTGGTGTAAAACTTTGCCATGACTTTCTTAATGTTGCCAGGGATGAGGAGCGCTTTCAAGAAGTCCTTCAAGTAGTTGAAAATGACAGACTCCGCATTCCTAATCAGCGCAAACGATCATCTGTTTCCGAACAGAAATCATGGTTTCTTGCTCTAGAGAAATAATACCTTGTGAATATATGATAAAACCCCTTAATGTACCATGAGAGAATAAGAATGATTAACTTTTTTGTGTTAGTGATAACAGCTTTTAATTAAGACAGGCAAATGATTTGTGTTAATATCCCTTATGATGGTTGTGTAATCTCATATATAGGCGCGTATGCAGTATAAGCAAAATCGCTATTTTTCAAACTGCTGGTGCTCACTCGAATATGCATGAATCTTCAAAAAATTGCACGTGGGTATTTTTTATGTCAATATGCAACACCAAAATTTTGAACAGCATTGTAGGACAAAGTTGGGGCAACTGTCACACCCTAATACACATGTGTACAAAAACATATATTAAGAAATAGATCTCAACTCAACTTCTTCATATAGTTTTGGCTATTCAAAAAAAGTACTTTGTGAAAAATTCTGAATTTTTTCAAAATTTTGAAATGTTTAAATTTCTTCTTACAACATTGAATTATAATTTTACTTCCATTTTATTACTTGGTAAGTTAATTCACAAATGTTAAATTATCTAAATAAGTTTTACTCATAAAAAAGACATAATATATACCTAGATTACTACTACATTTGCAGTTAACACAACAGATGGACCAGCTTGTAGGCTCAATACTTGGATCTACCTAAGTGCTCTTTAAGCACTTCCTAGTAATTTAAATTATGCAGTTAGTACAGATAAACTAGCAGTAACCACCATTTTCAGTACAAAACCTTAAATTTAAGTAGCTTTGTTGTATTACTTCCCTTAATACAAGTGTACAGTACTTAGCTATATACAATAATGAATTCCTGAGTTTTTAAGCATGTGAATTATTGGCTATAAGTTCATATTCTTTTTTTAATATGTGTTGTTTTATGTAAATTCGTATGTAAACTTATATATAGCTAATAACTCTTATGTTTAGACACTGACTCAGGAATTTATTATTGTACTCAGGCTTTAAGTCTGATTGTCTTCAACACTCCATGGCCTCACAGCCATAAATTGGCAATTTATTATTCAGCTTGATACAGGTCTGTAGTTACTGAGGCTTTTTTTAAAATACTCCTCAATTTTAGATAAACAATCATTTGATAACTTGTACAGTCTCCCCATTTTCCCAGCAACTGTAGGTGGTTCAATTGAACACAAAACATGTTGGAATGGAATCCAGCAAATGTCCTCTTGTTCAGGCCATTTAAAAAGATTCTTTTTCATGAAATTTACTAATAGATCCTTCTCAGTATCACACACTTCAACTATGTTTCCAACAAACCAGTCACCTTCATAGAAACAGGCCACATATGTACCAGGTTTATATTGGTAAGCCACATTTTCTTGTGTAGCATTGAGGAAGGAAAGTTGTACATTAAAGAAATTTTCATCACTAGAAATTTTGTACAGTTTAATGCCTGTTGATGAAGGTCTAAAGCAGTGATATGAATGGGTTCCTAGGATTGTCTTAATTAAGGAATACCTTTTTTCTAACTCAAATAAATTAGCATTTTCCTCAATTTTAGCTGAATCAATGTACAGAAATTGTATACCATTAATATTAGATTTGCACCAATTGAACATCTCTTTTGGATTGGTGATGTGACTTTACTTGAAGTTGTTGCTTGTAGACTTGCCCGGGCAACTAACCTTTTTGACGGTGCCAAACACCATCACAAGGGCTCTTTCCGTGAGAGGTGGCAAAAAAGTTCCATTCACATGTTAGTTGGAAATCTTTTTCATGTAACACTGAATTAATGATGTTTTTATAGTTTTTATATTGACTTGCTGCACCATCGCTAAAGTAACAAATATGTTTTAGTTTAGGATTCTGACTTTTAAGTAATTTCAAGGCTTCACATAAAAAAGAATGAACTGCAGTTGTGTTGTGTGTAAGTGAATCTGATATTACACAAAAATTTGTAACTTTTAGTTCACCATCAACTTTTTGATAGCAGACTACCGGATGCAAGGTAGCCTGGGTATTGTCCCAGTGATGCCCTTGTACGGCATCCTGAATTATAAAACTATAGTTTTCAGAGAAGTCAACAAGCACTAATGCTGTAGAATCATTGAGGTTTTCTTTACAGTCGGACAAATATTTTGATTGGGCTTTTGCTATGAAATGGTGTACTTTCAACTTTTTTGCACTTTCACATATGTCTTCTACTACATTCGAAACACTTTTTGTCATTGTGACCAGTTGGGTATGGTCTGTATGAAGCCACTGCTTAAAGGAAACCTCATCATCCATGTCATAATCATTGTTTTCAAAAATGGTAAGAAGCCAATCCCGTAATTCATTTAAACCAGGACATGTTTTGCAGTTATTAATCATGCAGTTTCTGGTTTCAGTGTTGCAGACTATTTTCCCTAGTAACTCTCTTAATTCTACTTTGACGGGGAGTGATTCACATAAAAGTTTAAAGTGCTGGTATATTTCACAAATGCATACATTGTGTGATCCTTTACTCCCCACACCCATACACCATTTTGGTCTCAGTTCAAAAAACTTTGATTTGGAGATTTTGTCGTTTGGATATTTATTTTTGTAAAGTGTATATAATTCTCTGATATTTGTCAACAACAGTATTTTCTGCTTGTGAACTTTCCCTTGTGGTGTTTTTATTGATTTGTAGGGCCTAGTCTTTTTTACCAGGGCATTCTCTAGTATATTCATTGTTTTGGAAAAATTCTATCACTCTTTCCTTTATTTCATCGCTTATACCCTTGCTACTCTTTTTATTTCTCATTATAGGAAGGATACCTTCTTTTCTCTTTAAGGCCCTCACAGCATTAACCATTCTGGCTGACACTTCAAATTCTTTCATAATTCTTTCTCTGGACCAGGTTTTACCAATTGGAAGGTGTGTTAGAATTTGTATCTTTTCTTGTCTGGTACTAGTTTTACACTTTTCTTTCAGTTCCTCTATCATATGCTGATAACACTTTTCTTCCTCACTCTCTATAGGTTTCTCCGCTTCTTCATCCAAAATGCTAGGCTTCAGATGAAGTACTTTTGACAGCTTTGATTTTGTTGATGTTTCAATTTGCTTTAGTTTCCTTTTCACGTAAAACTTTCGATCTCTTGCTCTTACATACTTAATGGGTGAGCATTCTAGTGAACCTAATGTTTCGTCAAATGTCTCCTTAACTATTTCTTCTGGAACATATTCATCACTACCTGAGTCTTTTTCATCTTCAATCGTCTTGGCTCTAGAGAAGCATGTTGAGCAAAGTTTCTGCCCTGGTATCAGATTCAGTCTAGTTGCTATGTCTTTGTCAGTAATTTGTAGTGATTCTGCAAATAAAGTAGGGTAATGTAAACTCTAAACACATTGGAAAATAATTTTAAAACCTCAACATTTGGTTATAGGCTATTCGTATAAAATATTCAAAACATACCGTAAGTTGGGGTAATTGGGCACATTTTTTCGCATTTTTTTGCAGATATAATAGAACTCTGCGGACTAATTACAAAAGTGAAACATGTTTTTGAATAACTCACTTAGGGCTACCTTTTGCAACCATAGGCATATTTAAGGATTAAAAAACAAATACATTATAATCAAAACAAGGTGGGTGCCCATTTACCCCATCATGTGGGGCAATCGGGCACATATCTTTTTTTATTGTATAAAGGGGTTCAATACAGTTGACAGCTATTAAGTAACATAAACATAGGTAGGTAATACATATATTTAACACATTAGTACGTACAAATTATTACGCAAAAATGGTACCGTACATACAACAGACCTAACAGCTACCGCAAAAGAAAATTACCAAACACATTTCGAAACTCTAACTGATCTTTTACGCATGCATGTTTTGGGAGCTTCAGGACAATGTCAGTGTTTTTTGTTAACATGAGGTCAGGGTTTGTTGGCTCTTTAAAGGAAATGGATTCAGTATTTGGTCGATCAAAGCAACGCCTAAAGTACCTAATTAATGTCCCAGGAGTCACTACCGGTACCTTCCAGATTCACAAGCTTCCCTACAAAATGGTATGACGTGGTTGGTGTCTTCCCCTCAAATCATACAAGTACGAAGTCTCCTGTCTCGAGTTTCAAGGTAGATTCACCTGTACCCACCGGTACAGGAGAACTTACAGAGACATCGTGGCCCTCATCAGGGGAAGGAAGCAAGTCTACCTCATCTTCAGAGGTGGAAACAGGAGACACATCATAGGAGAGTCACACTCATCTGATGACTCGACTCTTAGCTTCCTCTTTGGATTTCGTTTTGGCTGGGATTGTTGGCCAGAACTACCTGCTGCAACCTCGTCTAAGGAAACACTTCCGTGGCTCGATTCAAATTGCGTTTCCACGCCGGACAGCCCCTGGTTTAGTAGCTGCTGCTTCTCGGATTTCAGTGAGACAGTCAAGCAGCATTGGGCTAACCAAGTGTTGAGAAGATTCAGGCACATTTGTCCTTGTAAGTTTCCTAATAACTCTCTGCCTGTTAAGTGGGTAGATGGATGTTGTTTTAAACGCATTCACAGCGAACTCTTCTTTCTCTTCTTCTATCCTCTGTGTAGGTCCGGGGTGGCTTTGGTGGCCCATGCGGCTTGTAGTTCTGTACCATGACTCCGGTTCTGTTGGCAAACAAACATAGTCTTACATTATATAAAGCCTAAGATTATGTATGTCTCGTGTTGTCTAGTTAATTAGTTAATGTGCCTGATTGCCCCATCTGATTGTGCCCAGTTACCCCACTTGAGTAACCCCTGCCATTACCCGGTAATGCTTAATTGTAGAAACCTGTTACTTGTTGCTATCCTACCTTGGGATATGTCCAGTAAACGAGCCTAAGTAGAGTACTCTAACTAAATTCTATCCTAGGTAACTTACCCTTAGCATTTCCAGATTGTTTCTCCACAATTTCTTGAAAATTGTTACTGCTATACTATGAAGGGCAAAAGCACTGCTTATTATTTTTTTATTTTAGTCTTGATTTAGAGGTAAAGGATAGCTGGGGAACTAAGCTATCTTATTAGCAATTGAAAAGAACAGAAAAATGAAATTAATAGGTTTTATATAAGAAATTTTATAAATAAATTAGTGTGTGCCCGTTTCCCCCACATAGTGCCCAATTACCCCAACTTACGGTATGCATTCAGTAGCACAGTATATAGCCTACCCTATTAAAATGAAATAGCTAATTTAGGTTACAATTTACAATATAAACTTCTTTATGAAATATAAATATATTAGTACCTATATTTACTTACTTATCTTCTTTCGATGATTTCTTCATGGATCTTGGCAGCTACATTGCATTTGTTGGTAATGCATTCCAAACATTTTTTCATGGTGGTAGCATACAGTAGCACTATTTGGGTTGATTACAGTTGCTTTTGTTCTCCACAATAGCAGTTTCCTTGTTTCATCTGTCAGCTCATGTAAGGTATACATACCCACCTTCCTGGTGAGTCTGTGTTCATGACATGGATCATCCAAGTACATACCAAAGCTGCACTTTGATTCTTGATTAGAATAAGCCATTATTACAGGCAGTAAAATTAAGTTAATTGCTCGTTAAATTTTCTGAAAATAAAAGATCATGATCTATAAAATAGGCCTGGACATTAATGATTAACCATCATGTTTTACATTTATATAAGAATATACAAAGCGAAATGAGCTACCCAGAGCCCTTCGAGTCGCTGACTGTTTTGACAGACATATTAAATTTCTTGTATGTTTTAGACTTATTTACATATTATTACAATTGTAAATCAACTTAAGTAATAAAATGGAAGTAAAATTATAATTCAATGCCATAAATAGAAATTTAAAAATTTACAAATTTTGCAAAAATTTGAGATTTTTCACAAAAAGCACTTTTCTTTGAATCACCAAAACTATATGAAGTTGAGTCGAGATCTATTCCTTAATATATGTTTTTTCACACATATGTATCTTTCTTTACTAGAAGTATCAACTCCCTGACTAATTTCGGACACCTTTATATTAAGCCCCAAAGTTGATGTTAATTTTGCAAATTTTGTGAAAATATCAACTTTTGGAAATTTTTAAAAATAGAAATAAATACTTTTTGGGGTTTTTTTTTATTTCACTCATAAATTTACAACCCATAGAGACTATTAGGAGTATTAAAACAGCTGTGATTGATGTAGAACTAAAACTTTTTTGGTCCAAATTACAAAAATCTGAATTTTTTTGAAAATTGGTCAAGTTGGTCAAATTTTATGGCTTGACCAAATTTTGGTCAAATGAAAAAAACCAACAATTTTCAAACATAAATATCTCAGCTGCTAATTGTGGTAGTGTAATAAGTCTTAAATGATAAAATATGTAAAATTAACTGTAGTTTCTAAATATGTATCATTTTTTTAGGGTAACAAAAATAAAATTGATTTTTTAGAAAAAATGTCTTTTTTTTTTTTTTTTTTTTCCCAATTTGGTAGCAAAGATATCATTTTTCGAAAAAAAGACCAAGAATAAAAAATGTTTATTTGATGTATGTACACCATAATAAGTAATAAAAAGTCAGCTTATAGTTTATTATAAGGCTCAAAACTGAGTTTGAAATTAAGTAATAAAATTTTTTTCAGATGACTAAGATTTATTACAGACTTGTTGGTCCAAAAAAAGACAATTTCCAAATCATAAAAAAAATACATGTAGATAAACCAAAGGTGAAAAAATCTTTTAGAATATATGTACAATGTACATACATAACCTCTCTTATATTTAGGGACAGAATATATTGACAATAATAATGTTTAATTTATAAAGTGCTTATCAGAGTATAAAATACTCTTCCTAATACTACACGTACACAAGTCTTTGAGAATGAATTAAGAGAGAATATTCTCATCCAGTGAATCCAAATTTTAGACACTAATAATATAATAATAAGAAAAAAGAATTTGAAAAGATTTTTATAACTATTAAGTAGATACACAAATCTTAGATAAAAATTTTAGAAATATTATATAGACAATCTTAAATAGTATACATTCGATAGAATTTATTTTATCTTTGAAAAGTTATTTAATTCTTGAAGTGGAAAAATGTATTGTATTCTTGTTCCTCCTCGTAAACTTGCTTCAATACTCCCAAATATATTTTGTTGGAACGTGACAATCATCATCTTGCGCAGGAAAAATGTATGAGGGACATACACCCGAAGGATGGAGAAATTTTATCAGAAAATCATCATATTCACAGTCAAAGGACTGGACTAATCCGAGCCATAGTTTATTTTCATACATACAACCCACAAAAGAGCCTGTTTCAATTTTGCGTTGAGAGACAGTATTATGTTCTTGATCCGAAGCAGAAACTCTAATAAGCTCTCTTATTTCGACTGACTGTGCACTCTGAGAGAGTGGATAAACCTTCAACAAATTCTTGGAAATTGGGATGAAGCAATGTAATTGTTGAGTACCTTTGATAGAAGTAATAGGTTCACTCAGACGTTTTTGCAAAGAAAGCTCTACATCTACAACTTCTGCCTCAGAGACGTAAAAAAAGTCAATAGCGGTTAGGAATTCTTGAGAGCAGAAATTGTAGAAGTCCTCAGCTGTTAAGATTTGATGGTCGAGAGGCCGTCGTAAGCTTTCTCTGGCAACTGCTCTTTTTACCATTCCGCCAATACCATCGCAGGCATTCTTCCCATGGGATGTCACGAAAAAATTCCACTCAGCATGAATTTTGAAGTCTTCAAAATGATGGCATAAATTTAGAGTTTGTTTTATTCTTATACTGAGCCACGCATCCATCTGTGAAATAATGAATTTTAGTTAGGTCTGAATTTTGTTGTTAGATGCACAGGATTAATTTTTTGAGAAAACTATGAACCAGAATTGTATCATGCCTGCGACAGTTTGAAACGAAGCAGTAACTTTTGCAAATTAGTTTTCCTGCATTGTTTTTGGAATAATAAACAAATGGATGCACTGTACATTGCGAGTTCTCCCAATGAAACCCCTGGGCACAATCTTGTACGATGAATGAGAAGTTTTCCGCGAAATCACCCACCAAAACACCTTCATTTTTGGGCAGAGTTTCTTTTAGATTTTTGAAGTAACTCGACTGACATTTATTCGTGAAGTGGTCTTGTCAGTTGTGCAATTTTTTTGGCGAGTGATTCCACGTATTCCTCTGGAGTTTCAGTGATATCTTTTAACATAGTGATCAACGGACACCCATTGTTTATATTTTATCTCTTCCATCGCCATAAAGTCCAAACTAACTTTCCAAATAATTTTTGATTCTGACCTCTCGCAGGCATCTTTTGCATCGATGTAGCACAGCATCGTATCTTTCAAAATCTTTACCTATCCAGTGACCCAATAATGATATAAAACTTTCTTGAGAGGTTGTGCATGTCCATATGTCTAAAGAAAAGCTGACATGCTTTACTTCTTCCAGCTTCTGAGCAATTTTAGACTTGAACTCATTATAAAGACGAGGAATTATAGTATCAGAGAAGTACCTTCTGCTTGATAAGAGATATCTGGGTTGGAGGTAGGCTATTAGATCAATAAAACCATCATCTTCAACTAAAGTAAATGGCTGGTTGTCCAAAGCCATCATCATGCTAATTTTACGGTGAATCATCACAGACCTGGAGTCATTGATGTCCCATATTTTTTTAGATGAAAAGCTTTCCTCTATTGAGATCTGCTTACTCATTTGGTCCATTTTCTTTTCTTTGAGAGTACTACCAGTAGAAGTTGATGGTCTAGCCCGTATTCTATCTATGCCTGTTTCCTTTGATTCAGTCGCGGCTATTCTTTTTTGTCATTTTCATTTTTTGGCTTCAGCATACTCTTTTGGATGATTAATCTTCAAATGATTATGAAGAGGCGTTGTGCTAAAAGACTTTTGGCCACCTTTCTCCATCCCAAGTTTGATAATCTTTTGGCAAATATTACACTTTGCAGTGATATCGCTAGGATCATTTATTGTATACAGTGACCACACAAAACTTGTCATGATTAATACTTAATAGTTTAATACAACACAAGAACCTGAAAGACAACACAACAATTAAACATCTGAATATACTTAAATTATTATTTATCTTATATTTCAGGGGGTGCTTGCCCCCAATGCAAAACAAAACATAGCAATATGAGTGTAAAAATATGGTACCTAATAATACAGCGTGTCCCAAAGAAATGTATACCCACTTTGTTCGATAATACCAGCTATGAGGATAATAAATATATTACTGTTTATATGTTTTTTAATAAAGAATTTTCTCCTGAATCTAAATATGTAATTATTTTTATTAAAAATTGAAGAACAAAAAAGTTAGATATTTAAATTAGAATTATTATTTTCGAGACTTCATGTGCAATATTTTCTAATATTTTTTTTTATGGCCTGGCCTGCCTTTTAACCGACTGTTTTGAGATACTTATGTTTAGTGCCTAGCTTAGCCTAGCCATTTCGTTGAGTTCTAATTAGGCAAGACTACAGTTTTGCTCTAACCTTATCTAACATCTTATAACTCTGCGACGTTTGTTCTTTTCTAACGACAATTTGAACATCTTAGATAAAGTGTCATTTAACCATGGAATTTGTAAATTTTTTGAATTAACTAATAATTACAACATTTATGCTTCAATATCAACACTAAACATAAGTATCTCAAAACAGTCAGTTAAAATATTAGAAAATATCGCACATGAAGTCTCGAAAATAATAATTATAATTTAAATATCTAACTTTTTTGTTTTTCAATTTTTAATAAAAATAATTACATATTTAGATTCAGGAGAAAATTCTTTATTAAGAAACATATAAAAAGTAATATATTTATTATCCTCATAGCTGGTATTATCGAACAAAGTGGGTATACATTTCTTTGGGACACGCTGTATATATCCAGCCGGATAGATATGGCCATATCCAGCCAGATATGAAAAATTCATATCCAGTGCACCCCTAATCATTACAGCAATCAATGAAGAAGCTACCTTCCCTATTATATCCTTGAAAAAGGTTCAAGTCTATATGAAGCAGGTTGAAATCTCCCATAATTAATGTTCTAGTACTACAACCTTTATTTATTTCTTGAACCATACTGTCATCAACTTCCTGTGTTTAGTTTGGAGCTCTGTAAAATGCACCTGTTCAAATATTCTCTCTGCCTAAAACACAAATATTAACACAAATCTACCCTATTGTCTAATTTAATACTATCATTCCAAACTGAAGTTAAATCATTCTTAATGTATAAGACCAAACCACCCCCTAGCCTATCCTTTCTCTGATAAATACACATTTTATAACCTATTTAACTCATACTCTGCTATACTGACATTGAATGCTGCCTCACTAATACAGACTACCGTATATCCAGATTTTCACTAATCATATAACTAAATAATTCATTTTTCTTATTCCTAATACTCTCTACATTTGTATAAAAACACTTCACCCCCCTCAGTTTTAACTGGTTCCCTACCCTTAGCTAGATAGATATGCCTATTCCTGACATAATTTGTATTTAAGACTTAACAGTATTTACTTTACCCTGATGCTTTATGTCCTCTGATCTAAAGTTATCTTTTAAAACTCCAAAGAACTCCCATTTTCTTCCAGAAGCCTCCCATATAAAGCAGTTCCCCTTCTACTAAGATGTAATCCATCCTTACTGTAAAGCTCCCTCCTTTCTTATCCCAGAAATCTATGAACTCAACCTCTTCACTACATAGCATTCTAACTTTATCGTTTAAGGCTAAAATTCTACTTGTAAACTCCATGCTTATCCCAACCCTTAGTAAAATGCCCACTACGTAACACTTGTTCTGCCTATTTTTTAAAGTTTCTACCAATTCTCTATGCCTATATTTAACTACTTCTGAATTTCTGTTCAACTTAAATCTACCATCTTTGTCCTTGCTTGTTAAATCATTTATACCTACATGAATTACAATATTACCTCAGTTTTCAGGCAACTTCTTCACTACAGTACCTCATTGACTTTAGAAATATTACCACCTGGACTACATATTCTTCTATGGGTTTTCCTTCCCTTATTGCAAAATTCATTGTCCTGATTCCTAACAATACATTCTCCAACCATGGTAAATTCACACTGTACTGCTTCACCTAAATTCCCTACTATCTGAAACCTGTTACTAGTTACTCCACATATTACTATTCTCTCTAATCCTATTTCTTGAATGACCTTTGACATTGTGCCATTCATCAGGCCTAACTTTACTTAGACCTGCATCCTTATGACTAACACTTGGCTTTGGCTTAGGCTCAACCTATACAGTACCTTACATTAGTATTTCTTGTATTATATTCAGTTTCTGGCCTAACTGTTACATTAATCTCACTAGCTACACTATCAATCATAGGGCCAACTAACTTAGGCCCACTAGACTGAACTAGCATCCATTACTACTTTTTTAATGGATGTAGTCAGTGACCCTATCTTTAGCTCCTTGCCTGGCATGCCAGCCATGTAGTCTGTAGGCTACACAGCCAGCATGCCAGCCAAGGAGCCACTTCAGTTTTTAATTCCCTGAATATCTTCATTTTATTTTTAATCATTTTAGCTATTTCCCTATTCCACCACAAACATTTCCTAATGTTGTTATTCCTAATAATTTTCTTATAGAATATAGCTCATGACTTGGATAACCTTGATACCGTATGCCCCAGTGGCTTCATGTTTTCCAAATGAAATGCAATGTAATGGGTAGTTGTTTAGAGTAACTCCAAACTGTTCAATTTCCATAAATTATGCATTCATAGATTTGCTTTTATGTCACACACACATTTCTGATAGTCTGAGGTTGCCAGCACCATTTCTAGCTTTTTCGGGGCCCTCCTACCCCAACCCCCACCCTGAACACCTGCCACACACACACACACACACTATATATATATATATATATATATATTAGGGTGGTCCAAATCCATAAGGGGAAATTTCAAAATTGTCTTAGATAGTCTCCACAAGTGTGGTTTTTGTCCATTTAGTGTCCACATGGTCTGTGCAAAATTGCAGCGTGATTGGTGAATATTTATAGGTCGCCCCACTCTGAATATATATATTATATAATGTACTTTTTCTTCCGTAGGTCCGATGGCTCAAACTCGATCAATTCCAAAAAGTTTGGCTTCTAGGGATGGCAACTGGAACTTTATCCACGTCAAGGCTCCCTACATGCCTTGACGCCCTCCTCTTGGGGCAATACCACCACATCAATCAAAAGCAAACCACCTCCGACAGTCTGAACCAGGCATGCCAGAGGGTGATTGAAGTCTGGACCCGAGCGCGGATCCCAACTCAACGGATCGACTCCTGTGTCCGTAAGCTTTCAAAGCTTTTAGACCGCTACAAAACACTCAAGAAGCACATGACCAGGCAACGTGCCAGCGATAGAATGAATGAAGACATCTTCAAAGCGGACATCCAGGAACTGTTTGACATCGCAACCAGTGATGCCATGAGTACAATCGTCAACGTTGAGGACCGAAATTTCCTGTCCATGCAGCGCAAGGACGTCAATTCTTGCAGCATGGCTGGCATTGATAAGGAAACGACTACACAAGAGGACAGAAAGCGATCCAGAATGGAGAAGGAAGCCAAGAGGAAGGCAAGGCATGAAGCAACACAGAAAGATTTGAAAGAAGCAGGAGTGTCATCAATTGATCTTTCCTCTTCTTCTTCTTCCCTTTTTTCGCGGACATCCAGGAACTGTTTGACATCGCAACCAGTGATGCCATGAGTACAATCGTCAACGTTGAGGACCGAAATTTCCTGTCCATGCAGCGCAAGGACGTCAATTCTTGCAGCATGGCTGGCATTGATAAGGAAACGACTACACAAGAGGACAGAAAGCGATCCAGAATGGAGAAGGAAGCCAAGAGGAAGGCAAGGCATGAAGCAACACAGAAAGATTTGGAAGAAGCAGGAGTGTCATCAATTGATCTTTCCTCTTCTTCCCTTTTTTCGCAAGACGACGACGACTATAGACCATCGGTTCCGATTCCTTCTTCGTCTGAAGCTCCGGCACCAAAGCGTCCCAAGAACAAGGTTACGAACATTTTCCAATCTCCAGAAGTCATTGGAGCAATGGATCGCACCAATCTTTCTGACCGGAATGCTGTTTTCGTAACTGGAGCTGTATTACAGGCCGCGGGGCATGATCTGTCTGGGATGACGTGCTCTCGGAGCTCTATTCATCGCTACAGAGAAAGTGGGCGAGAACAGGCAGCTCGAGAAGACCTAGAATCATTCTCTCTAGAAGACCTTGTCCTTCTCCATTAGGACGGAAAGCTTCTCCCCGGCATTGAAGGGAAGAAGACGAATGTGCATCGGATAGCAATCCTTATAACATTCAATGGACAGGAGAAGCTGCTTGGTGTCCCAAAGATGAAACAAGGAACTGGAGAAGCACAGGCCCAGGCATGCCTTCAAACTATGAAATTATGGAACGTGGAACAGCATGTGAGAGGTCTCGTCTTCGATACCACTGCGTCAAACACAGGTTTACATCGCGGAGCCTGTGTCAGGATTGAAGAAGCATTGGGTCACGAGCTAGTTTGGATCGGTTGTCGACATCATATACTTGAAGTCGTACTTGCTGATGTCTTTGCCTCAATATTTGGCTCAACAGGAAGTCCTGAAACAGGCCTTTTTAAGCGATTTCAAAAGGAATGGCCATCTCTCTCCCACGAAGCATTTGTCTCAGCATCGGACAGCTTGTTCGAGAACCCTCAACTCCAAGAGATGAGAAAAGAGATGCTCACTTACTTACCTAACGCTCTTCAGGCAAGCCAACCTCGTGACGACTACAAGGAGTTCCTTGAACTATCTTTGCTCTTTATCCGAGCTCCGGGTCCCATGCACCATGCGAGATGGATGGCGAAGGCAATTTATGCGCTCAAAATCTACCTCTTTCACTATCAATTCAAGCTCACAGCACGCGAAGAACGAAACGTGACTCAGCTGGCTTTATTTGTCAGTCTGATTTACGTCAAGTACTGGCATGAAGCGCCAATGGGGACACAAGCTCCTCTCAATAATCTCAAAATGCTGCATCTTCTGGAAAAATATCCACACGGAGGAGCTGCACAAGCGGCGAAGACAGCTCTAAGACGCCACCTGTGGTACTTGTCGGAGCATCTGATTGGACTGGCCTTCTTCGATAATAGGATCGATCCTGATACCAAAAGGAGAATGGTTCAACACCTCCAACATCCCCAAAAGAATGGCTGCCCCCGACGAATCGACATGGCGGAAGCTGGTGTTGAAAATGATGTGGCATCCTTCGTCACGAAAAGGACATTGACCCTCTTTGATGCCTTGAAAGTTGGAGGTAAGGAGGAAGCGCGCCAGTTACTTCAAAAAGATCCACAGGAATGGCCAAATGACAAGAACTACAGGGAACTTAGAGATCGCGCCTTAAAGATGAAAGTCGTCAATGATGCTGCCGAACGAGGTATTGCTCTCGCACAACACTACAATGACACTTTGACACGAAACGAGGACCAGAAGCAGTACCTCCTACAACTCATAGCCACCCACCGAAAACAGATACCAATACCATCCAAGGCGACTCTGATGCAGAAGAAATAATGAAGATACACCCATTATCATGTCCTATTGTCTTACTGTTTTCTTTCATATTCTTTGAGAACCAAAAAAAAATTTAGTTATTCAGTTGTCTATATATTTCCCAAATTTTCAAAAAGGGGGCAAGTGGGGCGACCCTAAATATTAACCGAATAACGTGAAACTTTGCACAAATACTGTCCACACCAAGAGGCATAAAACCAACCTTGTGGAGAGAACTTAGTCGATGCTTTAACTTTTTGGACCACCCTAATATATATATATATATATATATATAAAAGACCAAAAGCTACATTTTCAGCAGTGTTTCTTTTATTGTTAGGAACAAGAATATAACTAACATTGGCACACAATGAACACTATGAAGACTTCCATGCCAAGTGTCCTCTCTGTCTGTCTCAGTCTCCATCATCATCTAAAAAATCCTGTCTCCTATATTTTTTTCAAAGCAGTCATTGATGACCTCATCATAAGATAACTGCTGGCCAATGACATGATTAAAATAAAAAATGCATCCCTGATTGTAGATCAATACTTGGGGGCACTTTTCTACCAAGACTGGTTAAAAAAAAAAAAACATGGGGGGCCCTAAGCAGTTGCTTATTTTGCTTAGAAGAGGAAACGGCCCTGGAGGTGGCACAAATACCCTAAAACTATATTACTATGCATAATTTCAGTTTTAAGATATTTGCACAACCTCAGCCTACCAGAAATACAATTCTGATATTAAAAAAAATCTCATGAATGCATAATTTATAGAAATTAAACTTAACCTACGCTTTTTTATTTTGGTCATAACTGCACAAACAGCCATAAGTATTTCCTTTATCCTCCTTTTTTGGGCATAAGAATTCACTTTACAAAATCTTATGATCACAGAAAAATTTAAAGGCTGCATCCTCGTCTACAAAAAATTTCACAACAGTTTCACAAAATGTATAGGACCAACCTTCAACACAGTACTTGTGTTAAACTATTTACCATAAAGGTTTTCAGTAAAAAAAAATTTCTTTTTCTATCATTATAATGGTACCACAAAATAATGTACCATATTTAATAACATTATTTTAAGAATATATGAAGAATCTTGGGCAATATCCCATTTTGGCATCCCAAATTATTCAACTGACCAAAAATAAACAAATAGCATCCCAAATTATTTAACAGTATTAGCTGTGTTTTGATGAATCATTTTTGTCAATTTCTTATGAGAAAACATGGCTGGAATGCCCAGTTAGGTAGTAGTGATATTTTTGTCAGCTAGTTTAAACAAAACTATCACAACTTAACCTAACCAATCATCAAGGGTGTACAGTTGACCTAATCAAGCATTCAATAATTTTCACATAGGTTTCAATTAATTTTAAGCAACTTTTACCAAAAATATTAATATTTACTTTTAATATATAGACAAGTATATCATGTAGGATACTGCACTATCGTACATGTCAATTAGCGACTAAATATACATATTTGCAAAGTGCTTGTATTTGGGATATTATTTATTCATTTTGTAATTGTTAAATAATTTGGGATATCAAAATAGGATATCACCAAATGTTGTAGTAACTTTATTGTTTAAAATAGTTTGGAGTTATTCTAAATATTTATATACCATATAATGTAACATAGTAGTAAGATTAGTCCTTCCTTTTAACAGACCAGTATAATGAAACAGTAATTATTCATTTTAACACACATCTCACTAATGAATTAAAAACATGTTTTTCTTATGTAATTTGATGCGTATGGTACTGTTTGAAAATGACCTTCATTTCTTTGGGAAATATGTAGTTTTTTCAAGATTGTTTTTCAGAAATGACCTAACCTAATGAAATCTAATTAAATAACACGTTAAATGAATGCCTGGTTAGGTCAATTGAATGGCCAGTTAAGTCAACTGTACGCCCTTGATAATTGGTTAAGTTGTGATATTTTTGTTAAAACTTAACGATAATATCATGAATTAATTAACCTAACCAATCATCAAGGACATTTAGTTGACCTAACCTGGCATTCAATTGGGTACTGAGGTCAGGGAATAAGAAAACATTACCCCTAATATTTTGCGAGATACCTATTTAACCAATTTTATAATGAAGATGAATGCATCCACCATTTTGGTTATTATGTATTTTATCACACTCAGTCATTTTACACACCAAAATACATTTTTCTACTAGTATTTGATGTGATTTGTTCAAATATGACCTCCATTTCCGTCGGAAATGAGATCCAACAAAGTTATAGTACTTTGAAGTTTGGCTCATTTTTAAGGGAAATGGAAGTCAAAATCTAAGCAAAACATCAAATATTACTAGAAAAATATATTTTGGTATTAACCTAACCTTACCTAACCTAACCTAACCTTACCTAACCTAACCTTACCTAACCTAACCCTGGCTAAACGAGCCTAACCCTGGCTAAACGATCCTAACCCTGGCTAAATGAGCCTAGAGTATTACCTTATTATGGATTAGGTGGTGGATACAGATGAGAGCTCGTTTAGCCACAGTTAGGCTCGTTTAGCCACAGTTAGGCTCGTTTAGCCACAGTTAGGCTCGTTTAGCCACAGTTAGGCTCGTTTAGCCACAGTTAGGCTCGTTTAGCCACAGTTAGGCTCGTTTAGCCACAGTTAGGCTCGTTTAGCCACAGTTAGGCTCGTTTAGCCACAGTTAGGCTCGTTTAGCCACAGTTAGGCTCGTTTAGCCACAGTTAGGCTCGTTTAGCCACAGTTAGGCTCGTTTAGCCACAGTTAGGCTCGTTTAGCCACAGTTAGGCTCGTTTAGCCACAGTTAGGTTCGTTTAGCCACAGTTAAGTTCGTTTAGCCACAGTTAAGTTCGTTTAGCCACAGTTAGGTTCGTTTAGCCACAGTTAGGTTCGTTTAGCCACAGTTAGGTTCGTTTAGCCACAGTTAGGTTCGTTTAGCCACAGTTAGGTTCGTTTAGCCACAGTTAGGTTCGTTTAGCCACAGTTAGGTTAGGTTAGGTAAGGTTAGGTTAATTAATATCAAAATACATTTTTCTAGTAATATTTGATGTGTTTTGCTTAGATTTTGACTTCCATTTCCCTTGAAAATGAGCCAAACTTCAAAGTACTATAACTTTGTTGGATCTCATTTCCGACGGAAATGGAGGTCATATTTGAACAAATCACATCAAATACTACTAGAAAAATATATTTTGGTGTGTAAAATGACTGAGTGTGATAAAATACATAATAACCACCATTTTCTCTGATGCATAGCAGAATTATATCTGCATATGATATAAGTCATTTCTGGAAAAACAGCATATTTCCCACGGAAATGAAGGTCATTTTCAAACAGTACACATGAAATTACATAAGAAAAACGTTTTAAATTCATTAGCGAGATGCGTGTTGAAACAAATAACCAATGAATCTAATATTCAGTGATATTCAAAATCACTGACAGCCTAGTTGTAGTTAAGTTTGTCTTGACATGCCACCGTCTCTCTAAGGACCTGATGGTTAAGTGACTGAATGATAACGATCATATGCAAGTTGAAGTTTAATCATTAGGCTACATTACATTTGGAAAACATAAAGCCACTCAAACCTTGATAGGCCCGAGTGGCTTCATGTTTCCGAAATGTAACGTAATAAACCTCAACTTGCGTATTACCTTTATCAATGTCAACCACTAACCCTAAAGAGTCAGTGCCATGTCAAAACAAACTTAACCGCAACTAGGCTATCAGTGATCAGACTGTCACACAATTAAGCAAAGATTACCAGCTTCATGTACTAAAGTTCACCTTCTGAAACAACTATTCAATGAATACTTTTGCAATTCAAATTATGACGTAAATCAATAGGGCCTATGAATTTATGTAACTTGCCTGCAACTCCGCCCTTTCCAACTCCCACTGAGACCTTTCCATTTCAAACCTAGCCCACTCATGTTGTATAAAATGTAAAATGCCAGGTACTGAATATTGTATGCGTTGATTATTTTCTTCATGATTTTGTCTATTGGCTACACCAGCAGGAGAACCACCCCCAAGCTGGTTTTGATTTGCAGCCTCGTCCATTCTCGGTAGTCTCATACCATGGCAGCCATTACACTCTAATCAAATGTAAACATAACATGTATCACTAAATTCTCTTAAAATTACAAATTTTACTAAAATTTCTCATTGAACAAATTTCTGCACATATGAAAATTTTTGGATCATATTAGAAAACATTTAATCTATAAATTTATATTCTAAAGTACATAATTATTTTTTAATTATTGAATAGGCCTAATATTATATAGCTGTGCTTGATCATGCAAACTTATGTATATCTACTAGGCCTAAGAGATATAACTTACAAATTAGAACCCTTTAGAAATTAAGGATATATTATTTACTTCGAAACGTTATTCCTAAAAGTACATACTTGCATGCTGAAAAGTAATAATAATAATAAAAATAATAATAATAATAATAATAAGAAGAATAATATCCAAAAATTATTCTAAATGAAAAATTATTGGAACTTTTCTCTCAGCTGGATAATGATATATATATATATATATATATATATATATATATATATATATATATATATATATATATATATATATATATATATATATATATATATATACATATATATATATATGCTACAACCACAAGGAAAAAGAAAAACGATCCCAAGGCTTTCGTGTATCCAGAGTTACACCTCGTCAGGGTGTAGCTCTGAATACACGAAAGGCCTTGGAATCGTTTTCTTTTTCCTTGTGGTTTGCAGCATTCATTCATTTCACGTGTTTAATTGTGAAATTCATCCCATATATATATATATATATATATATATATATATATATATATATATATATATATATATATATATATATATATACACACACACACACACGTGTGTGTGTGTGTGTAATTATTACAATGAAATATAGCTGAATAAACATGAATGTGAATATGTAGGTCCTATGCTTACACAAGGTCTCCAAGATTTGAATCAGATAAAGTTTGGGTTAGATTAGATCAAAACGGATTACTGCTGTACATATACATATAGTGAACAAAATTCCATACAAGATTATGCATGCCAATATTATGCAAATTTTGTTTTGTGTAAATATATTTTCGTTATGCATGTTGACTTCATGCAAAAGTTCAGGTTGTTCAGGTTTTTTAAAAAAGATAAACTCGATTGAGTGCATTCATTTCTACTTCTACAAGATCCGAGATTATATATACTGTATATCATATATATATATTTGAATGTATTATTGTTCGTATATACTGTATATATATTTAAATGCATTATTATTTGATTTATCTTTCATATTGACAAGCATTTTATACTAGGGTGTGTCAATTTGGGAGGTGAAAATTAATTTTTGCCAATTCCTTCACTGAGGGGTTTTAAAAATATGTTTTTGGATGTGAAGAATTCAAATCTGCTATTATTTTTGTGATTGCTCAACACTTAGCTTGGTAAATCTACGTTTGATTAAAAAGCACATAAATTGCTCTCGGAAAACAACATTTATTAATTTTAGCTTCTCAAAATGTCAGGTAATGCTATAAAAATTTTAGTTTCTCTGCATAAAACATATCCTAGTAATCATAAAACATATCCTTGTAATCATAAAACAACATTAGAAAGTAATGACATCAGTAAAAAAAAATATTTAAACAACAAGTTTCATCAAGTCTTGCTTTGATTCGTTCTTGGACATCAGCCGCCGACTTGCTTCTTGGCCTCTGATATAGCCCTCACGTTTCTCATGTGTATACACCCTGCCTGCTGCCTCTGTGACTTGTTTCACACACCTCTCTATTGACTGAGCATGACAGGGCCACTGTGGAACTTGCATAGGCTTGTCAAAGAACTTCTTTACTTCCGCTGTAGTCAGTTTACATGTCAAAGGAGGTTCAAATACCCCGTCAGACCAGTCTGTCAGCTCCAACACGGAAGAAGCACTGGGGTTGATGGAAGGTGTCTTCCTGGGACGTACAGAAAGATCTCCAAGTGTGTCATCATCTCCACCCCTCATGTCAACAATCTTTTGGACACCAGCTCTCCTCTCCTCACTGTCATCTGAGCACAAGAGTGTCTGGATTATCATTTCGCTGAATGCATACCATGCTGAGCGCTTGATGGTTGGCAAAACAGCATCCACTACAGCCTTCTTTTGCAGCCTAACTAGCCGCAGCTGAAACAAGATGTGGCGTGGGCCTTCCACCCAAGAGTGTTTTACTTTGATGTTGAACCAACAGGGGTAGTACACACCAACAATGTATTCCACTATCAGTCTTAAGTTGTTGAGGGTTTTGCCTTTAAGGCCATGTTTTGAAACCCATATGCGACAAAGTCTGTTTGCTGTTGTTAACCACCTTGAATGGCTCACTGGACCAATTTCAAGAAGGGCCAGATCTGTGGGAAGTTCTCCTGTCCTTATGACCTGTGTGATCCTATATCCGTACGCTTGATCAGTAGAGAGATCCTTTACGACATTGTCACTCAGTGAAGTAAGAGGCTCTCCAATTGAGAGTTTGGTGAATGAAGGATCAATTTCAAGTTCGGTTGCAGTGTCTAGCATCTTGCCAATGTTACCTGTCCACTTGTTGTTAGACAAGGTCTTCCCATCCAGTGCTGTGATCAAGTGTCGCAGGGGTAACTCGTTAGTGTGGAGGGCACAAACCAACCAGATCAGCTTACGGCAAAGCTTGACCTCTACCCAATGCATGGAACCACCCTCCCAGCCAGTGTTAACATTTGTAGAATCACCTCCACTGGCCTGCAGGCTTTTATCAATGCCCTTCTTCTTCATGAAATCTACAAGATTATCAGCAATAACTTCAGCAGGTTTTTTTCTCGTTGAGCCTTTCTCAGGAGTGAAGTGGTAGAGATATCTTCCACCTGGCTCACTGCACACAGAATAATGCTCTTCTTTGATGATGCTGGGGAACTGACGATCTGAATTGTCTGCTTTCAGCATAACTTTAGTTGTATCTTGACGGCCGTCAAAGAAGATGCAGTCAATTTCACCCTTCTTACAAAGATCATCAAATTCCTGATCCAGGGATCTCGTAACTTTTTCTTGGGCCCTTGACTTTATTGTGATCAACTACAAGTCTCTTGTCTTCTTCAGTGATCAAGCCAGCATCCATAAAGGCAGCAGTGGTGATGGCAGCTGTGGCACGCAGGCCAACACCATATCTGATGCTATGCATAGCAACATTAGGTATTTCTAATGTGTTGTACTCTGGCTTTTTATTGGAAGTTGAAGACGTGCTTGGTATTTCTAATGTCACTTCATAACTTCCATCCTTTCCATCTTGAGCATCAGCTATTTGTTCTTCATTTTCATCATCAGAGAAAATTATTTCATTTGATGGCATTGAAACATCCTGCTTACTTGTCTGCTTATATTCAGCAAGCCTTCTTCTTTCGTCTTCTTGCCGCTTCTGCTTTTTGACTTGTCTGTTGTGCTCAGGTTGATCTGGCAAGCCAATCTGATGTGGCCCAATAGAACCAGACTTGTCTCTCTGACCTTTAATGAAAGCAAGTTCCTTCACAGGGATCTTCATCTCCCTAGGGCATGTACAGTTAATGTGAGTTTCGTTTTTGCAACCAGCATCTGCAAGGCAGCCAAATTCAGAGCGGAGAACAATTTTACATTTGCAACTGAGGATGTCAAAAAGCTTGTCAAGTTTTGCAATGAAAGCCTCTTTGACATGTAGCTTTCCTCTCCCAAGAGATATGTTTTTGGCCTGCTCCCAGCTCTCTTGGATCTTGTTTAAGATTGTGACTCGTGAATTTACAACGGGGGCTACAAAAGAACTGTTTGCTCGTTCCCACTTTTCAAGCACTTTAGGGTAAATGTCCTTTGCAAGACTGGCTGCTGGGTAGTTTCTCACATCCTCACCACTTTGTTCTCTTAGCAGTAGTCCATATTTCAGAACGTCTCGCAGAGTTGGGAGTTCAGAGGGCAACAACTCTCTACCAGTTCCAATTAGGTTGCTCATATGTGTGAATGTCCCCAGTCTTGTCCTCCTTTTAGAAGCCATTGTAGGTCAATTCCCACTGGTTAGGATGGTAGCACTGACGGACAAGTAATTTTCAGCACACTGATGAATATGTTTCAACCTGTGAAATAAGCAAAAACAGCAGTGCATTATATATACAGCATATATAATTATTATATAATTCCACAAAAAAGTAAAAAAAGTCACTATTTTTATGTAGCTTCTTACCAAGCAAAACTAAATTATATTAAATTAACAAAAATATCTTTAGAATTCCTAAGTCATGCTGCAACTTTTTAGCACCCCTCATATTTGGAATTTGAAAGTTGAAAAATTCGACACACCCTAATATTATACTATGTTATGGAGTTTATATCCTGCCAATAAAACTTATCATTATCCTCATCATATATATATATATATATATATATATATATATATATATATATATATATATATATATATATATATATACAGGGCGTCCCAAAAAAATGTATACACACTTTAACAGCTGATAGCTCAATTGATGTTTCTTTCTTCCAAGTTAAACCCATTAGAATTAATAATGGCAGTCAGACTAAGCTTTGAACAAAGGAAATTCATTCTAAAATGCTACTGGAAGTGTGAAAACGCAGTTGAAGTGCAAAGACAGTTTAGGAGGGAGTTTCAAACAGATCCACCAACGCGACTTACCATCACTCGAATTAGAGATAAGTTTGAAGCCGATGGAACTGTTCAGAATGTCCACAAGAAGCGTTCCGGAAGACCACGGACATCGACAAGCCCCACAAAGCAAGAAAGAGTACTGGAAACGTATCACCAAAGTCCAAGAAAATCTGTGCGGCAAGCGAGTCGTGAGGTAGGAATTTCAGAATCGTCTGTCCAACGCATTTTGAAGCGCTGTCAATGGAAAAGTTACATTGCAAGATTAGTCCATGCTATTAATGAAGATGATCCGGACCGAAGAGTGGAGTATTGCGAGTGGTACTTGGCACGATGTGGATGTGGATTGGACGAAGGGGTTTCGTAGAATACCCTCCACGTTCACCAGACCTCACACCACTAGACTTTTTTTTATGGGGATACTTAAAAGACAAAGTCTACGCTATAAAACCTGCAACAGTCGCTGAATTGAGAGCAGCCATTGAACGAGAATGCACACAAATACCAAACGAAATGTTTCGTGATGTTTGCGATTCCATTGCTTCGCGTTATCAGCAGTGCCTGGACCAGAACGGACGTCAGTTTGAAAACAGGCGTTGACAAAACAATTAAATAATGTCTGTAGATTCTATTACATTTTGAAAATGAAATGTATTTTAATAAACACTGCCTTTATAAGTATTTAAAGTGTGTATACATTTTTTTGGGACGCCCTGTATATATATATATTACGGTTTTCTTGCGAAATCGGTCTTTTTGCAAATTCTCCGGTCAGTTTGCAAAGAAACCAAAACAATAGTAATTTTACAAAATGACCTTAAATGTTTGATCATTTTGCAAAAACACAAAAATCGGTCAATTTGCAAAAAACACACAAAAATCGGCCACTTTGCAAAATCACCAATAATCTTGTCGGTGTATTTGCAAAATCTCTTGTTCTAATACTGTAGAACCTTCTAGCTCCTAACCTAACCTAATCTAACCTAACCACAATGACACTGTTGGTTAGGTTAGGTTAGGAGCTAGAAGGTTCTACAGTATTAGAACAAGAGATTTTGCAAATACACCGACACGATTATTGGTGATTTTGCAAATTGACCGATTTTTGTGTTTTTGCAAAATGATCAAACATTTAAGGTCATTTTGTAAAATTACTATTGTTTTGGTTTCTTTGCAAAAAGACCGATTTCGCAAAAAAAAAGTTATATATATATATATATATATATATATATGCTAATAATGACGTGGTGAATCTGTGTATCTCTTCTTTCCTCAACCATATTTGCTCATAGTTATATTCTTGTAGTTATACAGGATTACAGGGTGTGCACAAATTATCTTTACAACTTCTTTCTCAAATAAAAATATTAGGAAACGAGTTTATATACACATACCGTTTTTGCGCCATCTGTGAGAGAAAGTAATAAAGTTTCACGTGGTAGTTGTTGGATGTCAGATTATTGTACAGGGTGTACGCAAATTACGAAGTTGGTACGAAATTCCCTTAACATGCATTTCCCAAATCGGTGGATTGGCCGTGGGGGACCCATCTCTGGCCGACCAGATCACCAGACATAACACCCTGTGACTTTTTTCAATGGGTTATGTAAAAGACTGCGTGTACACAACTCCAGTGGCCAACGTCGACGATTTAAAGACCAGAATTGCTGCTGCTGTTGCAAGAGTTGACGTTGAAATGTTGCAGCGGACATGAATGGAGATTAGGGTGTCCCACTTATGACCTTTTTTTTCAGAGCCATTGAACATACCATTTTTCCTGTTAGAAATGGTTCATTTTTACTAAACATATCAAAAACGATTCAATTTAACAATTTTGGGGTCCCCGACCCACCCCCGAAAATGGGCCCCCTTGAAAATGCTAGAAATACCCATTTTTTGTATTGTAATCAACCTAAATGAACAAGATTTTTGTCAAATATCAACATATTTGATCTCAAAAGAAAGGTAATTCGAAGCTTTATTCAGTAAGGTACAAGAAACAGTAGTAGGGTGTTACCGCCCCCCTTAGAGCATCATCCTAATGCAGCTCTGCGGCGATGGGCCTCGAGAGGATAAGACGAGTAAGAACTTTATTCATCTTATCGAATCGAAGTGGGAACAACTTGGTTAACATTAGGTTAAAATTATATAAATTAAAATACTTTAAGCTTTTGACAATGTTAACAAAGCCCCATTTTTTTTTTATTTATTTCTCAAAAATAACCCAAAGAGGATCTTTACCAATAACAAGAAAATAAAGGTTAAACAGAAGAAAGTAATCTTAGGAACCCTTTGCACTTAAAGCAATGAACAAACTTTTATTCGCTTGAAACAAAGCTTAAAATAAAAACAAAAACAAATAATCTTAGTTACATTTTATCCTCAGAGCAGTGACCAAATTTTTCTTCGTCATGTTTGGGATTGCATGTCTACTTTGTTCAACGACCTGTAAAAGTTGTTGAAAATCACTTTCATCCTTACAATGTCCATGAAAATCTTGCATGAGCTTGACGCCACGCTCTGCCGTGTCATTTACTACTTTGGCAGACGAAATAAGGCTCCTCATTCTTTTAAAGTCGTCATCTTCTTCCCATAATGATATGGGTTTTTTAATCCATTCCCTAGATGAGTTGAGAAGTCTGAATAGGTACCAAGATCTTGGACCTATGAGGCGATGAAGTTTGACACCCTGCTTCAGAATAGGGAAGATAGGCTGACCTGGCGTGAACTCTTGAGGAGGATCATATTTTGTTAATTCTTTGGCCAGCTTAACCTTTTCTTCATTATTAACAGAGCCAAACAAAGCCATGGGGACGAGCCCTTCAATCAAGTACAATAATGACCTCGAAAAATGGCTAGGGCAGATTCGGCAACCTCACTGTCTATTTTTTTTGTATTTTATCAACTCATTGTAGAATCTAAGATCATTTACAGGAGCGTCGGATGATTTAGTACAGGACAACCAATATTTTCCATAAAAAAGGGATGTAAACTGACAAAATCTTTCAAGTTTTTGAATAGTGACATCATCGTAGCCAGCTTGGTGAGAGAAGGCATACATTTTATTGGTGTAAAGGATTGTTAGAAAATCTAGAAGAGGAGGAGCCATTGTTGTCCCAAGGCGATATGATGACTAAACTGACTGATGCAGCATTGCTTGTATATATTAAGTTAAGGTGTATATATATATCCATCTCATAATTGTAAGGTTAGTGAAAAATTCACTTAATTTAGAACTAGCATTTTTGGGCTCTTGTGACATCATTGTTTGGGCACTCTTGTGGCATCATTTTTTTGGGGCACTGCGCGTCCTTCCTACTCGTTTGTTGAATGCGGCACTTACAGGGTGTGGTTTTATAGAGAGCTCTCTTGCAATTCAGTTTGGTTGTTTAGATACAAGATTGTTGCATCGTGCAATGGTGCAGGTTGTGTGTTGTTGCAAGGTTTAGAAAGAAGACCATAAATAGTGCCCCTTTTGTTTTTTATCTCAATTTTATGCAACTGAGGCCTAAGGTAGGCCCACATCGAGTCAGCAACCCTGAGGTAGGACCTAATAGGACCTCCAAGTCCGTAAGTTTTTAGTCTAGCTTAACTTGGGCTGTAGCCTAGGTTAAACTGGCCGTTCAGGGCTCAGCTGGGATTCTGAACCCAATAAAATAAAATATAACATGGTCCTTCGAAACCGGATTCTAGCCCAAGACTGAGTCAGTGACAATTTTTCGGCAAAGTTCTGATTGTGCAAATTGTAGCCCAAGTTAGGCATGGACGGGTTGAGCATAATTGAGTTAAGGTCCCAGGGTAGAAAGTTTGGTTGCCCAATTGCGAAACTTGGCAGCTAGTCTGTCGTTGTTTTGAGCCTACATTTTAACCGGGTTGGTTAATTTTGGTTTATTGTTCGTAGGCGAAGGTTGCAGACTTCAGTGCGCCAGTTATTTGGGTGGAAAATTTGGTATTCCATACTGGTGATTGGTCAGTACCCAAACCAAGTAATTTGGTTTATTTGAAAAAAGCAAAATTTGAGTTTGATCAGTTTGGTTAAGTATTTTTGCCAATTCAGCTTATTTGGCATTGAGCCCAATTGTTGTTTGCATTGAAGATGAGTGCAGCTGCATTGAACAAGTTTAGAAAAAAGAGAAGCGCCTACAAAGGTCTAATTACAAAGGTCATTGCCACTATAGATTCTGCCATAGAGCAAGAGGATTTAAGCTTAGTGACTGCGCAGCTTTCCATATTAGAAACTAAAAAGGTTGCTCTAAGCGAAGTAAATGTTAAAATTGAGGCTCTTATAGAAGGGGATGAAATAGAAAACAACATAATTTACTTTGAAGAGATTATTGATGACATAATTAAAGTATGCCACAGAGCAAAAGAGTTTAGCAGCTCAGTACAGTTAGAGACCAGGTCTAATAATGAAACACAACCTTCAACAAATGGTGTTTGTGAAGTTAAGGTTAACAGATCTGCAATTCAATTACTGAGGCTTGTACTCAAAACATTTTCTGAGAGTATTCAGGAATGGCAAGGATGGTTTGAAAAAACTATATAGGGCTATGGGTTGATTGCCTGTGCCCTCATCCGTTGGAAATTTCCAACAGACTTCAGTGGAGGGTTACCGACAACAGCCCTATGTTTTTTCGTTAGAGAGTTATAAATATGTAGGTTGTTAAAGGACCGTTTTATATTTAAGTAATTACGGTAATTCTAGCGTCGGGAGTTGGGAATCCTTATGTTAATGAAAACTGAAATTGCCTCACCTTATTTTTGCTGGGTCTTTGTTTTGCTTCGATGTAGGGCGTTACGATCATTTTCGGTGTAGGGTCGCCACGATGGAGTTACGCGGCGAATTTACTTAAGGTAATTAATATAGGCAGTCACTATATAAACCCCTGAAGGAATAGGCCTATCCTTTTATAGTCACTAGGTTTTATATTATAAGGAATTCACTCAGGACTCTAGGGGGGACAAAGACATCCTCCGCGTTTAAAGCTTCGCTGTAACATAAACAGCCCTGAGAGCCGTTCCTTGGTTCGCTTGTATTTTTTGCCGTTCTCGCAAAATTTTGTTTAGTCTACTTTTCTTTGGTAGACTAAACAATAAATTGGGTTTTCTTGTTGCTATGTGAGGCTGATTCATACATACAGGTTCTTTGTACGTATGGCAATTCAATTATTTCATTCCCAATAGGCTATGTCGCCAATCCCGAGGCAATTTTGTATAGATATTTAATTCAATTAATTAATAATTTATATTTAATTATGAAATAAATGTACCACATATGATACCATGTTGTGAGCGCGTATAGTTTTTCCATATACTGGGGGGGGGCCGGAGAAAAATTTGTATGTTATAGATCAAATTTTTTGATAAACTGTGTTTTAAACCATGTGAAATGGATTGAAAAGAATAAAGTAGAAATTTAGGGAGAGAGAGGTTACTCAAGACCTATTTAAATATTAAAGTTCAAGAGGCCAACTTCTCAAGTTTAGTTAAAGTTATGTCAATCAGTTTGACTCCCTTTAGGTATAGGAAATTTATGGGATTAAAGTAAAGTTATTAAGCATTTTAACTTTGCTCAGTTTGTGTAAGTTTTATAAGTCACCAGTCTTAATTTTTTCTTGTAAAAGTTTTCTGGCTTTCAAAGCAGTCTTTCTTTGAGGCCTGTCTGGTTTAGTCTGAGTTACATCAGGCACATTGAGAGATTCCTCCCCAATAGTATCCTGATCCATCCTTTGGGGTAATGGTTCTAATTTAGCCCCACACTCCAAAGGATATAGTAATGTGATATCTCTGGTGGTCTCACCAGTTGCTGTTTTCAGTTTTACAACCCTGGTAACTTCGTCTTCACCAGTTTTGAGTTCCAAGACTTTTCCCATTGACCAATGTTGTCTTGGTGTCTTGTCATGTATCAACACAATGTCCCCAATTTTGACTGAATCATTCCAACTTTGTTTTGTTAATTGTTTATGTCTTTCTCTAAGACTTGTTAAGTATTCTTCTCTCCATTTTGTTATAAATTGAGTTTTGATTTGTGTCAAATGTTGGTATTTTGTGTTGAGTTCTTTGTGCCCTATTTCCCAATCTGGATCCTCTGTACTGTTATGTTCAGATTCTGGTAACATGTTTACTGTTTCTCCCTTAATTAGGTGGTTTGGTGTGAGAGGTTCTGGCTCATTAATACCATCTCCCACATAAGTTAATGGTCTGTTGTTGACAACATTTTCAATTTCTGACAGAATAGTCATGAGTTCAAAAAGTTGTAGATGTTTTGTCCCAATAGTCTTTTTAAGGCAGTTCTTTACAGTTTGTATGTTTCTTTCCCAAATTGAACCATACCATGGTGTATTAACAGGAATGTACTTCCAGGTTATGTTGTGTTTGGTTAAATGAGTTTGTACTGTTTCACTGTCACAAATCTGATGAATAATTCTTTCACCAGATTTGAAGTATGTGGCATTGTCTGACCATATAGTTTTGGGTACAGAATTGTGTGCACAAAATCGTCTGAAAGCAGCAATAAAAGCTTCTGCTGTCAGATCTTCTACTATGTCTAGACATATGGCACGTGTGGCAGCACAGGTGAAGAGTACAATGTACACTTTGTATTCCTTTGAATCCATTTTGTCTCCAAAACTCACATTTACCACTCCAGTGTAGTCAATACCCGTGGTTTCAAATGGCCGAGTAAATGTTACTCGTTCCACAGGTAGGTCTGGAGGGCTTGGGGTCTTAAAGGGTCGTGAATGGATACGTTTACAAGGAATGCATGTGTTTAAAATTTTCTTTGTTTCAGTTCTACCCTTTGGTAGCCAGTAAGTTTTTCTCAGCTCTGTCAGGGTTTGTGGGACTCCCATGTGGTGTATTTTGTTGTGGGTATCCCTGATGATGAGTTTTGTGAAGTGATTTCTCCTTGGAAGAAGAATTGGGTGCTTAGAGTTGTAAGTCAAAGTTGACTTGTTAAGCCTTCCTTTACACCTTATCAGACCCTCTGTATCCAGGTACAGATTTAGATCCATGACAAGTGAAGGAATACCTTTGTTTAATGTGCTACTGGACCTAAGATACTTCAACTCCTTGTCAAATTCTGAAGCTTGTATCTGTTTGAGCCAGTATTTTGTTGCAGTTTCTGTTAAGTTAGAAAAGGCTTTCTGAGGACAGTGTTTGAGAAGGTAGCTATTGACAAACTTGCAGCAATAGACTGTAATTCTCAAGAGTTTGTTTAGGTCTGAATAAAGGTGATAGTCAAATATAGGTTTGTCCTCAGTGATCTTTTCAGTTGTTGTAGAGTTGAGTGTGAGGTTAACTACTTTGGCTGGCCAAAGATCCTCACATGTTAGCCATTCGGGCCCTTCATACCAGACTTTATTTGTTTTCAACAGCTTGTAAGAGAGCCCTCTTGTCAAAAAGTCTGCAGGATTCTTCTTTGTTTTTATGTACCTAAATTTGATACCAAGGTTTGTGTTTGCAGTTTTGATTTCTGTTAGTCTGTTTTTCACAAATATATTTTTGCAAGAAGTTGTATCTGTGTTGGTCACCCATGTTAGACAAATTTGACTGTCTGTCCATAAGTAAATGTTTGTTATGTCAACTTCTTTATACACTTGTGAAAGAAAGTTTGCTGTTTTAACTCCCAATGAGACAGCTAATAATTCAAGTTGTGGTACAGTTTTCTTTTGGTTTAAGGGTGCCACTTTTGCCTTTGAATAAACCAAGTTACTTTCATTTTCACTTGTTAAATAGGCACAACACCCATAAGCTTGTGTGCTGGCATCTGTAAAAATGTGTAGTGTTTGCGATTTCAATCTGTAGCCAGCACATCTTGGTACGTAGATGTCTTGAACTTTGTTCAAGTCTGTGGCTAATTTTTCCCAATGAAGTTGGTCTTCCACTGAAAGTGGTTCATCCTAATCAATTTTCTTTTTCCATAAGTCTTGCAAAAGGATTTTGGATCTTATGGTTGCTGGTAAATATAATCCAATGGGTCAAAAATTTTGGATGATTCTGAAAGCACTTGTCTTTTTGTATTGGCATTTGGATTAGTTATAACTCTTTGTGCAAAGAGTGTCATCGTGTTCAGAATTCTGTTTTAAAAACCAAAGCATTCCAAGTGTTTTTCGTGTAATTGTTTGGTTCAATGTTCCCATTGTTGTCTTTTGTTATTTGTTCATTTAATTTAGGAGAATTAGAAACCCATTCTCTCAATCCAAAATTTCCTTGCTTCATTATGGGTTGTGACATTTGGTAAATTTCAAGCAATTCCTCTTCAGTTACAGTGGAACCAATGAGGTTATCCACATAAAAGTTTTGTTTTAAAAACTGAACTGTTAAGTCCTCTTGAAATAAGTTTAGGTGGTTTCTAATTGTTAAAGCAAGAATACTTGGAGAGCAATTTGCTTCAAAAATAATTACTTTAAATCTGTAGGTTTTGAAACCTTTGTTAAGGTCATGTGGATCATTCAACCACAAAAACCTGAGATGATTTTTATCATACTCAAGCTTCAAATTTATACAGAGGAATGCTTTTTCTATGTCACTTTGTACTGCATAATTGTCTAAACGGAAGCAAAGGAGAATTTTTACAAGATCTGAGACAAGGTTTGGGCCTTCCATGAGACAATCATTTAAACTAACAGAATTTGTGTCTTTTAAACTACAGTTGTATACTACTCTTAGTTTAGTTGTGGATGAGTCTTCTCTGTAAACTCCCCTGTGTGTTAAATAATGACAACCTCGTTTTTTAAAGGGTTCATCAGTAACTTCTTCAATGAAGCCCCTTTCTATTTGTTCCTTGAATATGTTGTTGTATTGTTCTAAGAGATTGTCATTTTTAGTTTTCTGTAATTTTTATACAGATGTGCCTTAGCTACTTTCAAATTGTCCATTATTTCTGGACAAGGTGTTTTCCAAGGCAGCTCCACATAGTATTGATTGTCTCTGTGTTGTAATGTATCCTTAAATTGTTCTGTCATCAATTGGTCTTCATGTGTAATAGTACTGTCCTTTATGCCAACTGATTCTAATAGTCACAACTGCTGTAACCCTTCATCCAATGTGGAATCATTTTCATTCAAATGATGTGGGATTATGACAGTGTTTTTGTAGTTCGAGTTTGTCACATAGTCAGAAATTTGTGACTGTGGTGATTTTGTTTTGCGTAAATTTTGTTCATGTTCTGTGTTTTCTGTGTCAGTAGTAAGATGGTATTTAGTTATGTCACCCAAAAGAGCAATACCTGTGGGAGTTTGTATGGCTATTCCATCTCCAATTTTAATGATGCCTCTATGGACCAGATGAAGATAGTCAGCCCCCATGAGCATATGTATATCATCAACTACATCTGCATTAAGGGTTTTATCAGCTATCGTGTATTTATTTTGAAGTTGGAGCAAAGCTTGTTTTAACCCAGCTATTTGTATTTTTTCTTGTTCTACTTTGTCCACAACAACAACCTTAAGGGTTTCAAATGTTTCATCAAGAGTTAAAGTTATATTTGCAGTTTTAAAACTGGCTTGTACTGGGTTTTTATTGATAAATGATGAAATAGAGAGATCTTCATCTCCTTGTTGGTTTTGAAGTCCAATTTTTCTATCGGTTGTTTAGTTACAAATGTTTGTTGTGAGCAGGTATCTAAAAGACACCTAACCTGTACTATTTGTCTCTTTTGTTTGGATTTCCAAAGTTGTGGTTGGTAAAAGAATTTTTGAATTGTGGTTAATGCTAGATGAACTGCTATGTCCATTCATAGCATTTTTGGTTTGTTTCTGTTTGTTTTGGTTTGATTTGGGTGTTTGTTCATAATGTTTGTCAGTTTTTCCAATGTCTGTGTGTGTATTACACATAGGGGTAACATGGTCAAAACTGTTGCAAAACTTACAATTGTATATCAAATTTGATTTGCAATTTGACTTTTGGTGCCCTGATCCAGTGCATTTTTTGCATAAGTTTAGTTGTTCACAACGTTTTGACCTTGCTGTAAAGTCTTTGTATTTGGGACAATTTGTAGAATAATGTTCACTGCTAAAACAAAATTTGCATGGTGTGGGATTATACTCAAAAGTAGCTACATTAAAGTTTTGCAGAGTAGGAGTCTTTGAGTCTTTTTCTGTCACTTTATTTTCTGCAAATTGAGTTTTGCGGTTGTGTTTTGATGTAACTGGTAAGTGTTGAAATCTTTTGTTAGGTTTTTGGTTTTCTGCATTGTTGGTTTTTTCTTGTTCTGTGTTAAATTTTGGGTGTGTGTAACTTGATTTGTAAAGTGTATTGAAAAATTTATTGATTAGCTTGAGAGATATTATTTTTATTTAGGTGTAGTATTAAGGTTAAGTTTACTTTAAATAGACTCGGTAATTATAGAAATAATAATGGCCTATGTAGACACTGTCAACACAGCTACAGACTTTTTCACTGTAGGTTGCAGTGGTTTTTAGGTTAAATTTGGTCAGCAGCCAGATTACTAACTATGGTGAAGCTAAATTCATCAAAATTAATTTAGCTTACCAAAAATGAAGTTGCCAGTTGAACGTTACCCTTTCAGTTTCTAACTGATTCATAAGTTTCATTTAGTTTCCAGTTTTTTTAATTTTCGTTGTAAGTTTTAGGTTATGTTTAACACACTGCTAGGTTATTTATTTGTAGGGGCTATTCCCAGACCTAGGTTTTGCAGGTTAAGTTAGGCTAGGGCTGGATTGCCTTAAGTTTTTGGTTTTAAAGGTTTAAGGTTTAGAAGGTTTTATTTAAGTTAAGTTAGGGCTATATTGCCTTTAGGTTTTAATAGGGGCTATAACAGCCAGTTACTTATTGAGTTAGGGCCGTTGTAGCCCGGTTCGAGTTTCGTCTAGGTACCTAGTTTTTCTCTTACCTTAGTTATTTTCTTTAACTTACTTGCACCTAGTTCTGATCGGCCTCTATTTAGTTAAACATGGGTTTTGATTAATTGCAGTGGTTATTACTTAAGGATACGATTTAATTAAAGGTTGTTAGGTTTGAAGGTTGGCTCAGTTTCCCGGTTTGGGTAACCACGAGCATTTTAATTTTTTTGAGAAAAAAGGGGCCCGCTTCATGCGGTCAAAAATTTTCAAGACTGGGCAAAGCTCCGTTTTCCTTTGTCCCAGAAACTTTTTTTTTCCTTCTTTTGGTTAATTAGGGAAACCCAACTTCACTAGTTGGTTAGAAACGAGGGTTTTTATTTTTATTTATTTTGTTTATATTTTCTTTGGAAATATATGCGGTTATTTCTAACCACTTTTTTCAACATTCCCCCCAAGGGGAAAAATTTACCCAGAATTGTATTCTTGGGAAATTTTTTTTAATTTTTTTTTTGAATGAAAATGACATGCTCTTCAGAAAAGTTCCTTTTAGGTGAAATATGAAGATGAAAGCGTCTTTTCTGTAGAACGTTGGTCCTAAGTTATAGCTATTTACAATTATTTACAATTTTCTATTTGTGGTCTTCACAAAGATCCACTCTGTATTTTCCTTTGCAGTTCTTCCCGAAATCTAACTGCAGCTTGTCTTTGTGGTCGGGGTTGAGTAGCGGCAGTAGTAGTGTCAGGAGAATCTACAGTTCCTGATTCCGTGGAAGAATTTTCCAGTTCTTCCAGGTCAATATTCGGCTTATCAGTTATTTCCAGTGGGTATAACCGATATATGTGTCTTCTGGAGAGATGACCATTGGGTGTTTTTACAGTTACATGCCTGATTATGCCATCTTCATCTGGGTGTAATGTTTCAATTACAGCAATCTTCCAGAAGTATTTGGGATTCATAGAATTTTCATCTAAGAGACATAGTTCTCCTACTTTAGGTTCTTTACTTACTGGTTGTTTGTGTTGTTGGTATTCTTTTTCCCTCAAACTACTCAAATATTCGTATCGCCATCTTTTCTTGATTTCTTGAGATTGTTTAGCTCCCTTATGAAAGTAATCCAGTATTTTCTTTCTTTCTTTGTCCTCTGTTGTTGTCCTATAATCAGCATCCACCTGATCGTCTTCATTAACAGCTTCTTGGGTATCATTAGTGGTTAAAAAGTTGAATTTGGTATTGTCATACCCAAAAAGCAACTTGAAAGGAGTTAGTAGATCAGAGGAAGGATCTTCATTTGAATTAACATACGTGAGTGGTCTTGAATTCATTGTGTTCATTATTTCAAGAACAATTGTTTTTAGTTCAGTTAACGGGATTTTTCTTCCTTTTATGGAGGTATAGAGGGCTCTTTTGACTAAACCCACCATTCTTTCAGCTATTCCTAAGGTTCTGGGTGAATAGGCTGCTGTAAATTTCCACTGGATACCATGATCAGAGAGGTACTGAGACACAAGAACATTTTGGAACCAATGTTTAAGGTAATCTTCAGATCTTTTGAAGGTGGATTGATTGTCTGAAATCAAAACCTTTGGAAGGGAGTAGTTTAAGGACAAATGGTAGAGTTCTCTTAAAAAGGTTTTAGCAGAAAGGTCAGTGCAGATGTGAAGGCTGGTGAATCTGGTGGCGCAGCAAGTGAACAATAATAAGTAGACTTTCATGAATTGGTTATTCTCATCCTGGACAGAAATTGGACCAACATAGTCAAGGGCAGTTTTTTCAAAGGGTTTTTCATAGCTTAAACGTTCCGTTACTAAGGGTCCAGTAGTAGGCACTTCATAAGCCATGGCAAAGTATTTTTGGCAAAACAGACATTGTTTCAGAACCTTTTTAACTACTTGCCTTATTTTGGGGATCCAGAATTCCTGTCTGAGGAAATTGCATGTGGTAGCTAAGGTTGCATGACTGGCTTTTGCATGACATTCAGTTACAATTAACGTTGTTAAATGAGAATTTTCGGGCAGTAGTACAGGATACCTAGCAGAATAGTTAAGGTTAGTTGCATATTTATATCTCCCCATTGTTCTGACTAACCCTTCTTTGTCAATGAAGAGTTTTAGATTCTTTTGCAGCTTTGTTAGGTCCTCAACTTTTTCTCCTTTATTTAGTTTGTGGATTATTTCTTTTTCTTTTGAGAAATGTTGTTGCTGGACTAATTTTAGCCAGTAATTTGTGGCCTTAGTTTTGTAAGCTGTATGATTTTTCTCCAAGCCAGCAATTTGTTCTTCCATTGTCAGGTTACATTTGGGGTTATATTTGTGAGTGCGGAAGTACTTTAAGTTTTCTATGAACCGTAGAACATAGGCAGTGATTCTGACCAGTTTTTTCCTGTTAGAGAATCTTTCCATATTTAACAAGGGAGTTTTTTCATTTATTTCTTTACAAGTTGTTTGACACACATTTATTGTTGTCTGTAAGGTTTCTTGGTGGGGGTTAAAAATTAAGTTGGTGGGCCATTCAATTTCATTTCTCAAAAATGTGGGACCATGTTGGTAAAAGTGAAGAAGTTTTTGAAATTTCTTGAAAGATATTGGTCTGGTGAGTAGGTCTGCTGGGTTGTCTTCTCCTGCTACATGTCTGAATTCCAGGTGATGGTTTAAGTTTCTTGTTGCTTCCTGAATGTCTTTCACTCTGTTTTTTACAAAGATTGATTTCATTTTTAGAGATTTCTGAGCAGTCCAATTTAAAGCCACTTGTGAGTCTGTCCAAATTATGGTTTTGAAGAACTTTTGGTGTTCTGAGTTTTCTTCTAGGTAGGTTTCTTTAAGGTATTCTAGGACTTTGGTTCCTAGGCAGATTGCCATTAATTCCAAGTTACAAATGGTCCAATTTTTTGATTTGGGATTGACTCTTGATTTAGCGTAAATTAGTTCGGATTTTCCATTTCCAACTAGATAGCAACTTACTGCATAGCCTTCTTGGCTGGCATCACAAAAGATGTGGAGTTGAAGATTTTCCATGAGAGGTTTGGGATTTTCAAAAGCTTGTCTAGGAAAATTCAGAAATTCCACTTTGTTTATTTCTTTACAAAGTTTTTTCCATTCACGCAGCATTTCCGGTTCTAGATATTCATCCCAATTTTTTTTGGTAGCTGTTACTTTCTGCATGAAGAGTTTTAATTTAAACACTAAGGGTGCAACAAATCCAATTGGATCAAACAATGATTGCACAGAACTTAGTATTTCTCTTTTAGTTTTGGCTTCTGAGTTCAAGTTTACCGTTTTTAGATGGAGTGTATCAGCACTTGTGTTCCAACCATATCCTAATAGTTTTACATTTTCTTTATCTTCGGAGGAGGCTATGTCATGTTTTTCAAATAGTCCTTGAAGTTCTGAGTGATTAGAGGCCCATTCATATAGCTTCAAATTATATTCAATTAAAGTGTTTACACTATAATTGTAAAGGTCTTTGAGTTCTGAGAGATTGTTGGCATTAATTAAAGCATTGTCCATGTAAAAGCGGTTAGCTAGGTAGTCTGCCACTTGGTTTTGTTGTTCATTAAATATGTGTTGTAGAGATTGTTGTAGTAAAAATGGACTGCTTTTGTTGCCAAAGGTAACTCTTTTATATTTATAGCAGCTCAGGTTGTTGTCATTTGGAGCCAATTGGGTATTCTTTACCCACAGTATTTTGTGGGCATTGCAGTCAAATTCTGTTTGATATTTAAGTTGTAAATATGCTTTTTGAATGTCCCCAATCATCAAATATTTACCATGCCTTAATTTAATGCACAATTTTGCTAAGTGAGGTAGGAGTGAAGGGCAGTCCTCAGTAGCATCATTTACGGTTATTTCTTCTGGTTTGCTTTTACCCGAGGGATCTACTACAATCCTAACTTTAGTTGTTTGTACCCCAGGGCGAACTACGGGAAAGTGAGGTAAAAAATTTCCTGCTTGTCTTAAGTGTTCTGTTAGAGGTACTTCTTCTATTATTCCTTCCTGGAATTGTTGTTCAAGGATGTCTGAATAAGGTTGCATTAAGTTATCTTTTTTTAATTTTTTGCAAGTGGACTTTAACCTGCTAATAGCATAGTTAAAGTTTGGTGAAATTTTATCTTTTTGGTCATTCCATGGTACCTTAACAGACAATCTTTCATCTTCTATTTTAACTTCCTTTTCAAAGTTTGCAATCAGATCTTTTTCTTTGTTTGAAAGTGGTTCATCCCCAGAAATACCCAAGTTTTCTAGTTTGCTAAATTGTGCAATCTGGTGTTCAATTTTTTTTAGATCTTCATTAGAAGTTGTACTAGTAGGTAGCGGGTTGGTAATACAGAAGCTGATCTGATCTCTTATTGGTTCTTTTTCTTTTCAGGGTAGTAATCTGAAGGGAAACCCAATAAAAGTATTCCATAGGGAGATTTATAACAAGAGGCAGTATGAATCTGATGACTGCTGAGGGCAAAAAGTTTGTGGGTTGCAGCCCCAAAAATTAACATGAAGTCAGCCACTTCATCAGCTTCAAAGTGATCTGCAAGCTGATAATTTAATGATTTTAAATAAGTTTGAAGTTTCAGTAATCCTGGAACTTCATATTTAATATTAATATCATCAATTATAATGGCTTCTATTTCTTGGTAGTTTCCAGGGTTTCTAGAATCCTCCAATTTAATTATAGCTACTTCATAATTTGGTTGTTTCTTGTCGGCTATAAATCCTGTTATGGTTATGGATTCCTCGTAGTGTTTAGTTGGAAGATTTAATTTTTTCACGAGTTCCTTGGTAATGTAGCTGGCTTGACTACAATTATCCAAAAGTGCTTTGCATTTAATTGATTTTTCTGAGTTTCTTATTCTCATTTGCATGGAAGGGATTAATGCTACTTCTTGATCAGTGTTTTTTAAACTTAATAAGTTAGTAACTTGTTTCCCTTGTTTGGAGTTTTCTTTTTGGGTAGCTACTTCCGTACTGGTTTTGGTTTTCTTATCTCCCTCTGGTTTTCCTTTTTGTTTGGTACAAAGGAAGGATAAATGGTTAGAAAACCTACAAAATGAACAGGGTTGTAAAGAAATGGGGCATTCTTTGGCTTGGTGTTTAGATGAGGTACATTTAGTACAATAATTTAATTTAGCAAGTTTTTTCAGTTTATCCCAACTTTCAGGGAAAGAATCACATTTTGAGATTCTGTGAGAGTTTTTTCTTACACAATTTGCAGTAAGGTTCTCTCTGGTCAGTATATTGAGCTCTTCCTGAGGATTGTCTTTGGGTAGAAACCGCCAGAGCAGCTGTAGTTTGGCCAGAATACCATGGTTTTCTGGCTGGTTCTGGAGAGAAGTTTCTTTTTTGCTTAGGTATCAAGGTAGTTAACTCACTTTGTTCCAGATCAAAATTAACATTAGCTAAGGTTTTGGTAGCTTCAGCAATTGCTTCTTTAAAATTATTAAAGGGGTCATAGAGTTTAATCCCACAAGTCCTTAAAAATTCCTGAGTTTCTTGAGTTAGTTTATTATAATATACATACAAGAGTATATCTTCTATTTCTAATTTTTGAGTTCGCATTAAATTTATGGTAGAGTGCATATCTGCTTGAAAGTCATGAAGTGATTTAAAATTTTTGGTTATTATGGATTTAGTTAAAAGGGATTTTATTATGGAGAATTTAATTTGGCCTGGTGTTGCATAACAGCCCTCCAACTGCTGCCATGCTTCCTCATAAGATGTTTTACTTTCTTGCATGCAGTTTATTTGAATGGCAGGGTTTCCACTCAAATGTTGTTTTAGGTAGGCAAATTTCTCTTCTTCGGAAAGACCTATGTTATCATAAATGTTTCTGAATGAGGTCTTAAAGTTTTGAAATTTAGAGGGATTTCCATCAAATGGTAATATTTGAAGCTCAGGAATTTTAGTACTTATTCTTAGTTTAGGTTTGGCTTCGGCATTATTTTCTTTTTTAGTTGTTAATGCTTGTATCATTTGATCTATTTCAAAGTGGTAATAACTATTTTTTTCATCTAGTTCTTCTTGTTTATCCTCTGAGAAGCCTTCGGAACAAACATACATTCTAAGGATTTCCTCGTCTAGATTTTGTAACTTGTCCAGTTGTGAGGACAAAAGCCGAGCATGTGAATTTTTTTGTTCCTCAGTCCAATCATCCCCTCTCTCTTTGATTGTAGCTAAAAGTTTAGTAGCTGAGGTTCTGATTGCTCCCCTCCTTTTTACCAGTTTACTAGTTTCAAGTGCTTCCACATCACTTCCCAACCAGGTCTCCATACTTTTTCCACGAGTGGCTTCAGTTTGATTAGCCATTTTTAGGTTTATTATAAATGATATTTATATTTAAATTTTCAGATTATGTAAAAAATTTAATTCACTGGATTTAAAACTATTGTATCAGAATTAAAACAAAAAAAGGGTAACTAACTTCTCGACGGCCCACCCGGGGCGCCATATTGAAAAATTTATTGATTAGCTTGAGAGATATTATTTTTATTTAGGTGTAGTATTAAGGTTAAGTTTACTTTAAATAGACTCGGTAATTATAGAAATAATAATGGCCTATTTAGACACTGTCAACACAGCTACAGACTTTTTCACTGTAGGTTGCAGTGGTTTTTAGGTTAAATTTGGTCAGCAGCCAGATTACTAACTATGGTGAAGCTAAATTCATCAAAATTAATTTAGACTTACCAAAAATGAAGTTGCCAGTTGAACGTTACCCTTTCAGTTTCTAACTGATTCATAAGTTTCATTTAGTTTCCAGTTTTTTTTTAATTTTCGTTGTTAAGTTTTAGGTTATTGTTTAACACACTGCTAGGTTATTTATTTGTAGGGGCTATTTCCCAGACCTAGGTTTTGCAGGTTAAGTTAGGCTAGGGCTGGATTGCCCTTAAGTTTTTGGTTTTAAAGGTTTAAGGTTTAGAAGGTTTTATTTAAGTTAAGTTAGGGCTATATTGCCTTTAGGTTTTAATAGGGGCTATAACAGCCAGTTACTTATTGAGTTAGGGCCGTTGTAGCCTGGTTCGAGTTTCGTCTAGGTACCTAGTTTTTCTCTTACCTTAGTTATTTTCTTTAACTTACTTGCACCTAGTTCTGATCGGCCTCTATTTAGTTAAACATGGGTTTTGATTAATTGCAGTGGTTATTACTTAAGGATACGATTTAATTAAAGGTTGTTAGGTTTGAAGGTTGGCTCAGTTTCCCGGTTTGGGTAACCACGAGCATTTTAATTTTTTTGAGAAAAAAGGGGCCCGCTTCATGCGGTCAAAAATTTTCAAGACTGGGCAAAGCTCCGTTTTTCTTTGTCCCAGAAACTTTTTTTTTCCTTCTTTTGGTTAATTAGGGAAACCCAACTTCACTAGTTGGTTAGAAACGAGGGTTTTTATTTTTATTTATTTTGTTTATATTTTCTTTGGAAATATATGCGGTTATTTCTAACCACTTTTTTCAACAAAGTGCAAGTACAGTTGGGAAATCTTCTCTTAGTTTATTAAGGCTAGGGTATATGTCAGTTGTCCTCTGATGAAATATCTCTTTGACTTTAGAAGGGAGCTTTTCAAAAACAACAGCTTGAATGATCCAAGCTGTTTCTGCAATGTTTAAATTATTGTTTTTAAGTTGTCCCATGAGACATTCAAACTCACAGTAAAAGTCAAAGAGGTCACCATAGTTGTCTTTTGGGGTTCGCATGTTCATGACTTTAAGAGCCAAATCATGTATAATTTCATCCTTATTCATGTAATTTCTGTTAAGTAATTCTATTGCTACAGAATAAGAAGCACCTATGGCTGGTAGTGATTCCACTAATCTTAAGGCTGGGCCTTTCAGATAGTTCACTAAATAACTAAATTTATCAACATCTGTAATGTAGTTTTTATTACCTATAAGGCTATGAAATTTTTCAATAAAAGATTGAAATTTGGCTCTGTCACCCTCAAAAGTGGGTACTGCAAGTGTAGGCAATTTTGATTTTAGTTCATTGCCCTCAGCCACATTGGGAGGGCTAAATGAAGCATTTCTTGTAGCTTCTAAGAAGCTTTCGTATGTGTCTTCTTTTTTGCACTCATCAAGTTGGTTTTGAATTTCAGAAATATAGTTGTTAATTTTTGTAATGTAATTTTCATTGTCAAGTAGGAGAGTAGAATACTCATCATCTGTTAGTTCAATTGTGTCATCAATTTCTGTAATTATGTCTTCATCTAGTATGAAAATTTCTTGTTTGTAACGAGTAATAGAATTTAATGTTGTTTCAAGATCATATCTTGTAGGTTCCTTTTGTTTGAAATCATTGTACAGTTTGGTGATGACACCTTTACGTGCTGATTTTTTCCTCATTAATTTTTTGTGATTTTGAGATGGTGCCGTAGCCCCAAGGTCTGTGTTTTTGTTTTCTTGGTCTGGGTTTCTTACCCTTTTGTCCAAGTCTTCCATAATTGTTGTTAGTGTTAAAGTTCTGAGTTTAATTTTTATGATGTTGAGCAAGTTAAATTACTGTACAGTAATAAGTTTTTTATATAACCTGCGCCACAGGTTAAATTAAAAATTCACAATGTTTTTAGTTAGGATAGGCCTTGAGTGTAAAGAGTAAGGCCTACTTTAAGAGGTAGGCTTATTATGTAAGGTAAAGTTAGGTGGGCCTACTAAATAGGCCTATTTGTTGGGCCTACCAAGTAGGCTTATGTTTGGGCCTATTATTTTATAGGACCTCAAATGAGTTAAGCCTGTTAAATTAACAAGGCTTAGTTTTGAATTTGAAGAGTAGGACCTATTAAATAGGCTTAATGTTGCGGGCCTATTATTTTTAGGACCTAAAATAAGTTATGCCTGTTAAATGAACAAGCCTTTGTTTTCGATTAGTGTAAAGGTAAAGGAATCGGTTCCCAGTTGCTTAGGCCACCATATGAAAAAACTATAGTGGGGTTACGGTTGAAATTGGGGTTAGGCCTACTGAGTTAAGCCTAGCCACTGCGTGTGTCAGTGTAAATTTTAGAGGGGTTAGTTCCCCATACACAGGGCCACCAATTGAAAAAACTATATAGGGCTATGGGTTGATTGCCTGTGCCCTCATCCGTTGGAAATTTCCAACAGACTTCAGTGGAGGGTTACCGACAACAGCCCTATGTTTTTTCGTTAGAGAGTTATAAATATGTAGGTTGTTAAAGGACCGTTTTATATTTAAGTAATTACGGTAATTCTAGCGTCGGGAGTTGGGAATCCTTATGTTAATGAAAACTGAAATTGCCTCACCTTATTTTTGCTGGGTCTTTGTTTTGCTTCGATGTAGGGCGTTACGATCATTTTCGGTGTAGGGTCGCCACGATGGAGTTACGCGGCGAATTTACTTAAGGTAATTAATATAGGCAGTCACTATATAAACCCCTGAAGGAATAGGCCTATCCTTTTATAGTCACTAGGTTTTATATTATAAGGAATTCACTCAGGACTCTAGGGGGGACAAAGACATCCTCCGCGTTTAAAGCTTCGCTGTAACATAAACAGCCTTGAGAGCCGTTCCTTGGTTCGCTTGTATTTTTTGCCGTTCTCGCAAAATTTTGTTTAGTCTACTTTTCTTTGGTAGACTAAACAATAAATTGGGTTTTCTTGTTGCTATGTGAGGCTGATTCATACATACAGGTTCTTTGTACGTATGGCAATTCAATTATTTCATTCCCAATAGGCTATGTCGCCAATCCCGAGGCAATTTTGTATAGATATTTAATTCAATTAATTAATAATTTATATTTAATTATGAAATAAATGTACCACATATGATACCATGTTGTGAGCGCGTATAGTTTTTCCATAGATGGGCAGACAGTTTTCAATCAGCAGTTCATTCTAGTCAAGTGTTAAGTGCGGCGGCGAAGTTTAATTATTTGCAGTCCCTCTTGGAAGGGGAGGCAGCAAAGACAATAGCAGGATTAGCATTAACAGAGGTTAATTATAATGTGGCTTGGGATATATTAAAGAAACAGTTTGGTAAGCCAGAGATCTTAATTAAAAGCCACCTCCGCGAACTTTTAGCTATACCTCCTGTTAATAATCCTAATAGTGTTAAGGAGCTACGGCAGTTATATGATGAGTTTGAAGTTAGAACTAGGCAGTGATGGGCAGTATCTAGATACATGTATCGCCGATACGTATCGATCGATACTTTTGTATCGGTATCGGTATCGCTTTAGCTACTTGACAAAAGTATCGATTTATCGGTATCGCTAAGGTAAATTTTCTTAAATGTATCGAAAAAAATCGATACTTCGATACATCGATACATTAATAAGAATTTTTAAATATTTAAATAGATGTTATAATATGACACTACTGAGTTATATTTATGAATATACATAAATAATAATATTATTAAATATTTATTTAATGACAGTACTACTCTACTGGTCACGTCACACAGTACGGCGCAACGTTTAAACACGTTTGTACTTGTGTTATTGAGATTAATTAACCATAATATAAAAACGCTCATAATATAGAAACGCTCATATAATGAGCTTGATTTTCTCCAGGAATACCTAACCGTACTACAACCCATTGCAACAGCACTTGATAGGTTGCAGTCCGACAAAGAATGTTTTTACGGTTGCCTGCTTCCGACATTGTTAGCTGTAGAGAAGAAGCTAGAGCGTTTGAATTCGGAGGCATTGCGTCATTGTCAGCCACTTCTCAATGCAGTCACAGTAGGGTTCACTAAGCGGTTTGAAAAGTTTCTGTGCCTTGATGCGTCGCATGAGTTTAAAGCAGCAATACTGGCATCGTCTTCAAATCCTCTGTTCAAGTTAAAGTGGATGACAATAAAAGGCAAATTTAATACTAACATTGTCAAAAAGAGGGTTCAAGAAATGTTGGTTAATGTTGTTAAGAGCCTCAGCGAGCAGAGCCCCCAGCAACAACTAAGTGATGCTGCATCTGACGGAAGTGCAGATGATTTCTTCTGTTATGAGTCTGCTTCCACTAATGTCTCTGCAACCCAAGATTCCACTGAGATGGAAGTTTTACAGTATCTGGGTGACGGAAGTCATTCTCTCCAATCTCTGAGGCAGTACCCAGGAATTCTACGGGTCTTCCTGAAGTATAACACACCACTACCATCCTCTGCTCCTGTAGAACGGTTGTTTAGTTTGGCTGGTCACATTCACGCTCCAAAAAGGAATAGACTGTCTGACCAGATGTTTAGCCAGCTGGTATTTTTGAGGGGTAATAGTAATTACTTTTAATTGTTAGTGTAATATTTTCAGTCATTCATGTGTCCTACAAAATTAAAACATACTTTCATTAAATAAAGCAATTGTTTTTATTTACATCTATAAAACCCATTAAAATGTCGTTGATTTTACTTACAGTGTGTACAAATTACTAGTATAAACAATAATATCTAATACCTACAATCCTACATATTAAATGAATAATTATAAAAATGTACCGGCGATACATGTATCGGTATCGGTATCGCTTAAGACATCTAGAAAGTATCGGCGTATCGGTATCGCCTAAGACGTTCTTCATGTATCGGTATCGCTTTAGCGATTTTCATGTATCGATGCCCATCACTGGAACTAGGTCGCTAGACAACTTGGGTGTAGGAATGTAAAGGTATGGTATAATGTTGGTTACTATACTAGAGTCTAAATTGCCTAGCTCAATTTTGCTTGAATTAAGTAGGGGACACTCTACAGAACATGTGTACATTCCCCTTCAGCAGATGTTAAATCTTTTAGGCACAGAATTACCAAGACGAAAGGGAATTGAGTTTGCACAGTGGGATGTTAAACAAGGGGACAAAGGCAGGCACAGCACCAAAGTTTCTACAAAAAGGAATAGCCCAGGTACAGTGTCAGCTCTACATGCATTCTCTGAGAATAAATTAAAGGGAATCAAGGAATGCATATTTTGCGAAGGCAACCACAAGTCATATAAATGTGAGGTGGCTGAGGCTTTACCTTTTGAGGAGAGAAAGGACAGGGTAACTAAGTTCACAGCATGTTTTAAATGTTTTTTGAAAGGTCACAGAGCAAGGTTTTGTAAGTTTAAAATTTTGTGCAAAAAATGCCATGGCCAGCATCAGCCATTATTGTGTGAAAACACTCCTAGTAGGCCAACCCCTGAAGTAGAGACATCAGTGGCACATGCCACTGCTATGAAAGGGAGTAAAAGTAAAGGGGGATTATTGCAAACAGCTGCAGCATTATTAATTGGGAATGATGGAGAAGCTACTATAAGAGTGTTGTTTGATAGTGGTAGCCAGTGTAGCTTTATTAAGACCAGAATTTCCAGAAAATTGAAGTTTAAAGAACTTAAGAGGGAAAATTTAAGAATTTCTGGGTTTGGGGGTTCCATTCAAAACCGAACCAAAGTTAAGAAGGTAGAAGTTCTGGTTAAGGGGTTGTTACCACAAGGTCCCACTATCAAGGTCCAAGCTGTAGAGATTGAGGAACTTTGTGCTCCAGTCACTATTTGTTTAGATATGGCATGTGTCCAAGAATTGCAAGTTAAAGGAATTAATTTGGGCAATAATAAATTTGAAGGAACAAAAGATATTAGTCTTTTGATTGGAGCTGACTATTACTGGGACTTCCTCACTGGTAATATTGTCCGCACATCTCGAGGTCCAGTAGCTATTGAAAGTAAGCTAGGCTGGATGCTACATGGGAGCTATTGCAATGAAATGGAGGTTAAAGCAGGGCCGTTTCTAACCATTAGGGGGCCCTAAGCAGTATACCCATTTGAGGCCCCACCCCCTCCATCCACCAACTCACGCCTTACTACATCACCTCAGCACACACATACAAAAAATGGCTGTATTAATAAAAAACAATTATGGAACAATTTTAATGAGACATTTGTGTCCAAAACAACAAATATGTACTTTCAGAAGACAAACAGAAAAAATACTCTTCACGAAATTCCTGAAAATTAGCTCATACATTACTTAGAATAAATGACACAGAACTATGTATAAAAAAATAATGCAATTATCAACTACCAAACAATTAGTAACTCTACGATACAATCGTAGAAATACTGGAAAAATACTAGAAAAATACAATACTAGAAAAATTAAGCATTAGGAAAGTATAAGCATATAGTAAGAATAAAGTTAAATAATATAGAAATAAGATCTCACAATAGTTATTTACACATAACGACCAAAACGTTTCGTTTGTCTCCGTTTTATCACATTTGTCTCATACAAAAACTTTAATTAATACGACAATAATAATAATAATAATAATAATAATAATAATAACAATAACAATGATATTAATAATAACTTCAGCTATATTCCTATTCTTGCCCACTGAGCTATGACCTGGGAGCCTGTCTAGGGGTCCCCTAGTAGCAGCGGGGCCCTAAGCGGCCGCTTAGTCTGCTTATGCTAGGAAACGGCCCTGGGTTAAAGCTCTTTTTGTTAAGATTGAGGAGAACAGCCATGGTTTGGAAAGGCATTTGAAAGCCTTTTGGGAACTTGAATCCATTGGCATAAAGGACAAACAGGAGAAGCAGGCGAGTACAGTGAACAGTGATGTTTTAGAGCAATTTGAAAAAGGGATTGGGTTTAGAGATGGTTGCTCTGAAGTTGGCCTCCCTTGGAAGGATTCTTGCAAACCCAGTTCAAACCTTCAGCTAGCTAATAGGAGGTTGGAGACTTCATTGCACAGGCTAAGAAAAACTGAGGATTTGTTAAATGAATACAATGAGGCCATCCTAAGCTATGTAAAGGAGGGCTATGCTGAAAGGGTGCAAGGTGAGCTGGTGAGCCAGGAGGCACATTATCTGCCACACCATGCAGTAGTACGGCGAGACAAAACTACCACCAAACTGAGGGTAGTTTTTGATGGCTCAGCCAAGGGCAAAGGTGGTGTGTCCTTGAATGACTGTTTGGATGCTCGGCCAAATTTAAATGCAGATTTATTTTCCTTGTTACTGAGATTCAGGTTTGGTAGAGTAGCATTGACTGCAGATGTGACGCAAGCCTTTTTGCAGATAAAGTTAAGACCAGAGGACAGAGATGCAGTAAGTTATCTGTGGGTGGATACGAAAGACTTGTTGGAAAATGAACCTAAGGTTCAAGCATATAGAATGGAGTCAGTGTTGTTTGGCCTCAGCTCTAGTCCATTTCTGTTGGCAGCTACTATGCAGTACCATTTTAAGAAATATTCTGAAGTCTATCCTAACACTATTGAACACATAAGGAAAAATTTTTATGTTGATGATTTGCTGTGTTCCGTGGATAATACAGAAATGGCTAAACATATATTCATGGAGGCTAGAACTATAATGAGGGAGGCTGGCATGGAGCTTAGAAAATGGCAGACCAATCATTCTCATTTATAACAGTTTATGAGTCAGTCCTGTGCAGGACCTGATGCAGCAGAAAGTATTGAGGATTCTGGTATTAAGGAATTGTGTGCAATAGACACAAAGGTGCTAGGCATTGTTTGGCAGCAAGGAGAGGATTTGTTTACCTTCAATGGGAAATCTTTAGTAGAGCTGGCTGAGAATGAGACAAGGTGGACAAAACGTACAGCTCTTAGTTTGGCTTTGAAGGTCTTTGATCCTCTTGAATTCCTGGCTCCATTTGTGATAAAGTCAAAAATTTGGTTTCAGAGCCTCTGGGAAATTGGACTTGGTTGGGACCAAGAGTTGTTTGATCATATGGTGGTAAGGTGGAAACATTGGTTCAAAGAAATGGTACATCTTAGAGACATTGAAATCCCAAGATGGCACTTTGGAGAATTGAACAATAGTTCAGACAATTGGAGCTGCACATCTTTTGTGATGCAAGTGAGGAAGCCTATGCAACTTGTATTTATATAAGAGGCACATTCAAAGAGGAAGTAAGTTGCAGGTTGGTTGCTGCAAAGAGCAGAGTAGCACCTTTGAAAAGGCTTTCTATTCCAAGGTTGGAATTGATGGGTGCAGTTATTGCTAGTCGGCGTGCAGTTACAGTGCAAAAATCTTTGGCCCTTTATGAAATTCCAAGCTATTATTGGACAGACTCCACTATAGTTTGGCATTGGTTAAGAAGCCAGGCAAGGAAATGGAAACCATTTGTTGCCAATAGGGTGGAGGAAATTCAATCACACACAGATCCCAAGCAATGGAAGCATTTTCTAGGCACCCAAAACCCAGCTGATTTACTAACACGAAGAATTTCAGTGAAAGATCTTGCACACTCAAGTTTGTGGTGGAATGGGCCGGAGTGGCTAAAACTTGGAAGTGAAAACTGGCCTTCTAATCAGCCTATTGTAGGATACCCCCATTAAACACTGTTGTCTACCGTATTGATACGGTAGGCTCGCCTGTTTTCACCAGCCCACGTCGTTTAGCTCCAGATCGTCTTGCAATTGTGAGACGAGAGTTTGAACACATGCTCGAACTCGGTATTATACGGCCTTCAAGCAGCCCGTATGCCTCTGTTTTACACATGATCCCAAAACCTACACCCGGAGACTGGCGTCCATGTGGAGATTATCGTGCTTTGAATGACAACACGATTCCAGATCGCTATCCCCTTCCTCACTTACACGATTTTACTTCTGCTCTCCACGGCACCACAGTATTTTCACGCCTTGACTTGGTGCGAGCTTTTCATCAAATTCCTGTACACCCTGAACACATACATAAAACTGCTATAACAACTCCTTTTGGGTTGTTCGAAATTACAAAAATGCCATATGAACTGCGTAATGCGGCTCAAACTTTTCAACGCTTCATTGATGAAGTGTTGAGAGGTCTCTCCTTTACATTCACATATGTCGATGACATTCTCATCGCAATTTCTTCTCCTCAGAACATATTCAACATTTACGCTTAGTTTTTTCTCGGTTGGCAGAATATGGTGTACTGCTAAACCCTGAAAAATGTGTCTTTGCTGTAAATGAGCTCACCTTCTTAGGACACAAAGTTACTTCGAAGGGCATCTCTCCTCTCGAAAATAAAGTATCTGTGATAAGGTCTTTCCCACAACCGCAAACCCAAAAACAACTTCGTCGCTTCTTAGGGATGGTAAACTTCTACCATCGCTTCATTCCTCAGTGTGCAAACATTCTTGCACCCATAACCTCTCTTCTTCGCCAATCAAAAAGGGGCAGATCCACTGCAGTTTTGTGGAACCCCGAAGCTACCAATGCCTTTTCACAAGCAAAAGAGGCTATAGCAAAAGCTACATGTCTTGTTCACCCTCAACCAGACGTTCCTCTGAACTTAGCCACTGATGCCTCGGACGTTGCAGTGTCAGGAGTGCTCCAGCAGCTTGTTTCTGGCGTTTGGGAACCTCTCGCATTCTTTTCACGCAAGCTCTCACCGTCACAAATGAGGTACAGCACTTTCGGTCGAGAGTTGCTGGCGATATACCTCTCCACCCGTCATTTCAGGCCATTCCTGGAAGGACGTGACTTCGGCATTTTTACGGATCATCGTCCGTTAATATTTGCTCTCCATTCTCAATCAAACTCTCATGCTCCTATTGAGAGAAGACACCTTGATTTTATCCTCCAATTTACTTCAGACATTCGACACATTTCAGGTTCTTTGAATGTTATGCCGGATGCTCTATCTCGCATCTCATCAATTTCTGATCCTTGACTCTCACACATCAACCTCTCAGAGATGGCTGAGGCTCAGTCCACAGATACAGACCTCCAAGCTCTTATTAATTCACCTACTTCGTTGCAAGTCCGCTCTTTACCAGTTGAACCCAAGTCAGACTTACAAGTTTTGTGTGAAGTCTCGACTGAGCATATTCGACCGTTGGTCCCACAAGGGCTGCGAAGAGCTGTTTTTGCTAAACTTCATTCCCTTTCTCACTCGGGAATTAAAGCTACCCAAAAAATTAATTGCGGCTAGATTTGTCTGGCCAAGTAGTATGAACAAAGATATCTGCAATTGGACTCGATCTTGCCTCCAATGTCAGCGTGCTAAAGTTCACCGACACACAAAGTCAGAATTCGGTACCTTTCCTTTGCCGAAGGCTCGTTTTCAGGCCCTACATCTAGACATAGTCGGCCCCCTCTATTCTTCTCGAGGTTATACCTATCTTCTCACTGTCATTGATAGGTTCACAAGATGGCCAGAAGCTGTTCCTTTGACTTCTTGTACTGCTTCTGCAGTAGCTCATGCCTTTGTTTCGTGTTGGGTTTCCCGTTTTGGAATACTTGCTACCATTTGCACAGACAGAGGTGCTCAGTTTGAATCGGCCTTATGGAAGGAACTCATGCTCCTTCTTGGGACCGAACGCATCAGAACAATTAGGTATCACCCTCAATCCAATAGGGTGGTAGAACGCTTCCATCGTCAACTTAAAAGTTCCTTGCGAGCCACTGATCCATCTACCACATGGGTGGACCGGCTACCCCTAATCCTACTCGGAATTCGTACCGCTCTGAAGACTGATCTTGCATGCTCTGCAGCAGAATTAGTTTACGGTACCAGACTCCGGTTACCCGGAGAATTTTTCACACCTACACCCATTAACCCCACATGTGATCCTGCTTCTTATGTCAAGACATTACCCTCTGTTATGAAGCAAATTCGTCCCACAGCACCTAGAACTTCTACTTCACAAACTACCTTTGTTTCCCCTGATTTACAAACTTGCACACATGTTTTCTTGAGACATGATGCTCACCGTTACCCTCTTCACTGTCCGTATGATGGTCCCTTCCTTGTGTTAGACCGTAAATCCAAAACTTTCATCATCGACAAGGCAGGCAAGCGTGAAACCGTTTCTGTGGACCGCTTGAAACCAGCATACCTTGATTTTTCTCCAACAAAAGATCCTATTCCTCTCCATTCCTCTGTACCTCCATCTCAAATACAGGTACAGCAACCTATCCCTCCTCAATCTTCTGTACCTTCATCTCATATACAGGTACAGCAACCTATCCCTCCTCAATCTTCTGTACCTTCATCTCATATACAGGTACAGCAATCTACCCTTCCTAAATCCTATGTACCGCAACCTGATCCAAGGGTACAACAATCTATCATCCCTCTTCCAATTCTCCTTCATTATCTCAACCAACTGTGTTTGGACCAACCAGTGGCCCCATTGCACAGGCACCAAGAATCCTCTCCCCCCAATGTCCCTACTGCACCTGTAGCACCATCCATACCTTCAGAACCAGTGCCGCAGGATATTGCCGTCCAAAATCAACCAATCCAACAAACAATGACTCGTTCTGGAAGAGTCATTCGTAAGCCGGTGCGCTTTGACATTTAAGTGATTTTTTTTACTCCCGACAACCATGCTTTTGGGGGGGCAGTACCTGTAGTGCCTTGCACCACAGGATTATCTTTTATTAATGAAAATTGCCACAAATTGGCACGAATGAAATATTTTAAATCTAAATAAATAAATACAAATTAAATGTCCAGTTAAACATGTCCAGTGATTAATTTTAATTCTTAAGCAGCCAATGAATAGAAAATTAAATAAAGTCGTTCTTTTTCAAGTGAATTAATTCTGCGGTAGTGATAAAAAATTTAAATAAAAAAAATAATTAGGTATATTAAGTGCTTTTCTAAATAAAAATTAAAGTGCAATTATTAAAGAATTCAAAGCAAATATAAAAATATATTTTGTGCCTTACAAACAATGTAAATTGCGAGGCATGGTGTGACTAGATTTGAGTTTGCTTTTAGAGATTCTTTTGGCTTGTTGGTAAAATCGTTGAGCGGAAAAATGTATTGGCAACGACAACACAAGGGACGCCAAGTTTTTCGCATTTTATATACAATCAAAACAGCACGGCGCCAGCAAGCAAAATTTTCTTCGCGACGAGTTGTCATTGTGGCTATTAGTATTGTTACATATTAGTATTAGTTGCAGATTATTAGTTACAGATTATTAGTTACAGATTGTTATATATTAGCTAACTGGTACCATTACTTAATTTCGCTTTTGTTTACATTCAACCCTAGTTGTTACGGGTAAAAATCCTCTTTGCATTTTCAAATAATTGTTGCACATAGTTTATTAATTGTTGTTAATAAAATACAAAATTCATATTGACAATTTTATAATCCTTCCTTCTTTTTTTTGCTTTTATTAAAAACTATTTTTGCGCCTCAGTGCCGGATGCCAATCCAGTATTTGGGCGCTGGTGACCCTGACATTTAATTAATTATCTACGTAAAGGTCTATAATAAATTTGACCCTTACACTACCACCAGAGCAATCCATTTGGTGCTGGTAAGTGTGATAGCGTGGGGTAAACACCCCAGTTAGGTTACTTAGGTTCTAGCAAACCGGTGCGTTGAATTAGATATTCCTTTGGGAGCCTACCATTAGATTCCTGTGTCCCACAAACGGCCTACCTAACTCTCTCTTACATTACCAATTTAGAAGCTAACTATACTTAAGTACGGACAACTTCCTACCCCATTGTCACCTTAGAAACACCACCTAATTACACTCAGCACCAACGATTAGGTCACATAGGAAAAAACATCTCTAGGCTAGCCCAAAACAATACGAACAGCCGCGTTGGTTCGTTTATGACTTGCTCTTGCCATTCAGCTTAGATTTAGTGATATTTCCCCTTTAGTGACTTTTAGACTATATACATATATATATATATATACACGTCACCTCACTCCTCCCCTACAAGTTTAGTCTGTCAGGGGGATGAGGGACCCTAGACGACCTGCAGAGCGGGGTTGATGTAGTAGGATTAGGTGCAACCTGTATAGGCGGGCGAGTTGAACCATTTTCCGGAGGATCAGTTCTCTCTTCCGGAAGACTCTGGTCCTTCTGCAATTCACGTTCCCATATCTGGTCCTGATGGCGTTTAATAGAACGACCATCTTCTAGTTGGCACTTGAAGGAAACAGGGCCCGTTCTCTCCTGGACAGTTGCAGGAACCCATTTTGGTCCAGCACTATAGTTGCGAATCATAACTGGATCATTAGGTTGCGCCTCTATAACTCTCCCTCTTTTAGTGTCATGGTACAGCTTCTGTTTTTCCTGATGGCGTAAAACTCGTTGTTGTAACGTTTCGTTTGGACGTAACAAATCGAAAACTGAACGAAGTCCCCGGCCAATCATAAGTTTAGAGGGAGACACCCCCGTCGTGGTGGGAGGTGTTAATCGATATTTAAACAAAAAATTATCCAACACCACTTGCATTTCCTCCCCACGAGAATGACGCAAGGCCGACTTGAAAGTACGGACCATGTTTTCCGCGAGACCGTTAGTAGATGGGTGGAAAACACTAGACCGGACATGTCTAATGCCATTTAGGTGGACGAAGGAACGAAATTCCTCACTGGTAAAACAAGTACCATTGTCGGAAACCAGGACTACGGGTAAACCCCATCGAGCGAAAACCGAACGGAGTAAGCGAATAATAACACCCGAAGTCGTGGAAGTGGTTGGAAAAATTTCCACCCACTTAGAGTAGGCGTCCACAGTGACTAGGAAATAAATATTATTTATAGGACCTGCATAATCAACATGGATCCTATGCCACGGTATAGTAGGCCATTCCCAAGGATGAAGTGGACTTTTCCTTGGGAGATCTCTGTTCTCTAGGCAGCTTTGACAGTAACGAACCAATGATTCGAGTTCTCCATCTAAACCAGGCCACCAGAAATAAGCTCTCGCCAGCTCTTTCATTTTTGTTGCGCCCATGTGTTCAGCGTGAAGTTCCTTCATTAAATTTGACCTGCCTTCATTTGGAATAATCACTCTGTGGCCCCATAAGAGACAACCATTTTGAATGGAGAGGCCAGACTGACGTTGATAAAAAGGCTGTAATTCACTCTCAACCTTAGTAGGCCAACCAACTGAGCAGAAATGGATGACCCTAGAAAGAATAGGGTCTGATTTTGTCCACTTCTCTATTTGTACCGCAGATACTGGAGTGGATTCCAAAAACTCCACCAAGTGAACCCATTCTGTAGGTAGGAGGTACACAATCATTTGGATTTTCTAAGGGCAACCTGCTTAGCGCATCAGCCGTACCTAGAAGTTTACCTGACCGATGTACTAAGTCAAATTTATAGGCTTGTAGAATCAGTGCCCATCGTTGAATCCTACCTGAGGCCATAACTGGAATATTTTTATTAGGTGAAAATAAACCTAAAAGAGGCTTATGGTCAGTAATTAGTTTAAATTCATGACCCCATAGATAGAAATGAAATTTTTTTACTGCAAATACTAAGGCTAATGCTTCACGTTCCACTTGGGCATATCGTCTCTCAGTCTCAGTTTGTGTTCTAGAAGCAAAACAGATAGGCCTATCTACACCATCAATGTGGTGAGATAACACTGCCCCAATTCCATAAGAACTGCTGTCTGCTGAAACTACGAGAGGAAGTTTAGGATCATAATGCACTAGGAGCGTGGACTTTAGTAGTACGTCCTTGGAAGCCTCAAATGCTTCCTTTTGAGTTTTCTCCCATCTCCACTGTTCCCCAGATCGTAATAGCTTATTTAGGGGTTCAAGGAAAGTCGATGCATTAGGCAAAAATTTCCTATAAAAGTTTAGACCTAAATAAGCTTGTAACTGTGTGATGTTTTGTGGAGGTGGTGCATTTTTTATTGCTTCTAGTTTATCCACCGTTGGATGAATGCCTGAGGCATCTATGCGGAACCCTAAATATGAAACCTCGTTAGTGACCCATGAACACTTTTCTCTCTTTAGCTTAAGTCCGGCATCCCGGAGTCTTTTTAGAATCGAGGTTAATCTAGTTAGGTGTTCTTTTTTAGACGAACCTGAAATGAGGACATCATCTAGAAAGCAAAGTACCCCTGGAATGTGACCTAGAACTTGGTCCTGCGAAAAATGCTCTGTATGAATTGGTCCACAATTAACCCACCCCTTATATCTCCAGTCTATACTATAGAGTAGATCAAGTCTAGCCTAGAGGGGTCAGCCTAGAGATTCCGGAAATGGTCCAGAGCGGGCAGATAAATTGAGGTCCACAGTAGGATTCCTCACAAGAATTAGGTTAGGGCAATCTACCTTCACCTTTGTTAAGCTATGAGTTGATGCTGGGTCTTAGGCCACAATGTAGGCCTAACTTGTCTGACCCAGCTTAATTTAATGTTCTTAACTGTTTGGTGTTAAAACTCATATTAGTCACTTACTTTTAGTTATTACAGTCTCTCCCTTCTCCGGTTGTCTCATTCGAGAGCGTACTTTGCTGGTACGTCCTCTCGCCCCGTTCTTCGTTTTCGTTCCCCCTTTGTTCTCCCTTTGTTCTCCTCTTCGCGGGGCTTCTTGTACCAGCGTTGTTTTGGTTTATTCCTCGGTTGGTTGAGCGGTAATGTATCCTTATTACCGAGCACGCTCCTCCCACACAGTATATAAATACTAGTGTGGAGAATAACTCTGGTGAGCAACCAATTGGTTTCATCCACCCAGTTATTGACATAAAAGGAATTTAATGATTGTTAAATTAACTACCTACCTACTCAGTGAACCATTTTCGTTACCTCCCAACTACCCACTCATCAGTTTTCCATATACTGGGGGCCCGGGAGATAAAAATTTTGGTGTCATTGTCACCAATTTTTGTCTGAGTGTAGACTAGCTAACTATTTAACTGTAAATGCCTGTTAATCTGATTAACAGTGCCTATCCTCACCTTCTCATTGAGAAGGTGTAGCATTTAATTAGAAGATAAAATATACATCCATAGGATGAAACTGTCTATGGTCTTTACCATAAGAAAAGAAAAAATGAAAGTTAGAAGATAAAATTACAATTCCCCAGCATCTATTTTTTGTTGTAAAAATAGTCGCGCCTTTAATGCTGTTTGTCGCTGAGGTCTTGTGTCTGTCAATGTTGTAGTAGGATGCGTTACCACTCCTACTGTCAAAGGAATAGTTACTGGAAGTTCAGTGTCTCCAGTTGTTACTGTCAGTGGAGAAGGTTCTCCAAAGTCCATTGTTTTGGGTCCAGACTCTAAAGGGTACAAAAGAGAAATGTCTCTTGTTGTGTCACCCGTTGAAGTCCTTAATTTGACCACTCTTGTTACCCCGTCTGCCCCTGGTCTGAGTTCTGAAACTCTAGCCAGAGGCCAGTATTGTCTTGGAGTACTGTCATGTATGAGAACAAGGTCCCCTACCTTAATTGTGTCAGACCAATCCTTCTTAGTCATTTGTTTATGTCTCTCCCTTAGACCCATCAAGTACTCAGTTTTCCACTGTTTAATGAAATGAGCTTTAACTCTAGTTAAATGTTGTAACTTAGTCTGGAGCTCATCATGTCGTTGAGTCCAGTTTGGGTCTTCTGAAGAGTCTATATTGTAGTCCGGCAGGAGACTAACTTGTTCTCCCGAATCAAATGATTTGGAGTTAATGGTTCTGGGTCATTAATGTTGTCACTCACATAAGTGAGTGGTCTATTGTTAATGATGTTCTCAATCTCAGCCAGGAGAGTGAGTAACCCAAATAGTTTTCCCTATGGCCAAGGTAGGCCATAAGAAAATGTTTAGCCCATGGCCAAGGTAGGCCATAAGACATTTAATGTTTGGCCCATGGCCAAGGTAGGCCAAAAGACCAAGGCTTATTGTTTTGGCCCATGGCTGAGGTAGGCCATAAGACCCTTGTAATTGTTTTCCCTATGGCCAAGGTAGGCCATAAGAAAATGTTTAGCCCATGGCCAAGGTAGGCCATAAGACATTTAATGTTTGGCCCATGGCCAAGGTAGGCCAAAAGACCAAGGCTCATTGTTTTGGCCCATGGCTGAGGTAGGCCATAAGACCAAGGCTCAGTTGTTTGGGCTATGGCCAAAGTAGGCCACAAGACCAAGGTTCAGTGTTTGGGCTATGGCCAAAGTAGGCCATAAGACCCTTTTGAGTAACCCATGCAATCATTGCTTATGTTCAGATAGGTTGAGTGTATTTGTGGCACATGTAAAGAGTACAGTGTATATATACATATATATACACAGATTGCAAGGAATCCATGTGCCTGTTGAAAAAATCTGTTGAGTGATTCTTCCTTAAAAGAAGAATTGGATGCTTGGAGTTGTATGCATTTTAAATGCTTGTTCACTAATGTTGTTTAACTGGGGATCGTAATGAAATATTGGGGACAAGAAGAAATTACCAGAGAAGAGAGAGCACAGACAAAACAGCAAGTTTAAATTTGGTTTAATCCCCCCCAAGTACTTGTGTGTCACTCAGGTCTAAGCTTATGAGAGAATGAGACTCCTTAAATGTAAATGTTTCCTAGTTAGGCCCTAGGTTGTAGACCTAATTAGGCTTGCTCAGGTTAGGCTTATAAGAGAATGAGACTCCTTAAATGTAAATGTTTCCTAGTTAGGCCCTAGGTTGTAGACCTAATTAGGCTTGCTCAGGTTAGGCTTAGGCTAGACCATTTAGCCTAATTCTGCAATTTTTGTTAAGTAAGGTTAAGGTTTGTAAATTCCCCACACACGGACCACCAATGCGAAAAATGCTCTGTATGAATTGGTCCACAATTAACCCACCCCTTATATCTCCAGTCTAACTATAGAGTAGATCAAGTCTAGCCTAGAGGGGTCAGCCTAGAGATTCCGGAAATGGTCCAGAGCGGGCAGATAAATTGAGGTCCACAGTAGGATTCCTCACAAGATTAGGTTAGGGCAATCTACCTTCACCTTTGTTAAGCTATGAGTTGATGCTGGGTCTTAGGCCACAATGTAGGCCTAACTTGTCTGACCCAGCTTAATTTAATGTTCTTAACTGTTTGGTGTTAAAACTCATATTAGTCACTTACTTTTAGTTATTACAGTCTCTCCCTTCTCCGGTTGTCTCATTCGAGAGCGTACTTTGCTGGTACGTCCTCTCGCCCCGTTCTTCGTTTTCGTTCCCCCTTTGTTCTCCCTTTGTTCTCCTCTTCGCGGGGCTTCTTGTACCAGCGTTGTTTTGGTTTATTCCTCGGTTGGTTGAGCGGTAATGTATCCTTATTACCGAGCACGCTCCTCCCACACAGTATATAAATACTAGTGTGGAGAATAACTCTGGTGAGCAACCAATTGGTTTCATCCACCCAGTTATTGACATAAAAGGAATTTAATGATTGTTAAATTAACTACCTACCTACTCAGTGAACCATTTTCGTTACCTCCCAACTACCCACTCATCAGTTTTCCATAGTCCATTGTCCTCTGAAAAATACCCGGAGCCGATGCTATTCCATAGCATAGCCTATTGTACTTATATAGGCCTCGGTGCGTATTTAACTATTTATGATAGTTAATTCTTTAGAGTTTTCATCTAAACTTAGTTGAGCATAGGCTTGGGACATATCGAGTTTTGTGAAATATTTACCCCCAGCAAGAGAGCTAAATAATTCATCAGGCTTGGGTATAGGATAGCAATCTAGAAGGACGGCTCTATTTGCTGTTAAACGGTAATCCCCACATAACCGCACGGACTTGTCCGGTTTTAGTACAGGAACTACTGGGGCAGCCCACTTAGCGTGTGTGACTGGTTCAATAATTTTATCTTTTAGCAGCCTGTCAATTTCTAAATCTACCTTCTCCCGCAGTGCATGCGCAATTGAACGAGCCTTACAAAATTTCGGAGTTACATTAGGATCTACTTCTATGCAGACCTAATGGCCTTTTAGGTTGCCTACTTCAGGCCCAAAAACAGAAGAAAACTCCCTTAAAAATGAGTCTATGTCAGATGGATATGAGAGTGTATGCACATCTGCCTGACCCTTTGGCAAGATTTTGTCAATCGGCATTTTCAAAGCGTCAATCCAATCACGGCCTAGTAGAGTAGGCCCTTGCTCATCCACCACTAAAAGGGTTAAGGGATTAGACAAAGTTTTCTTGTTGAGTGTAACTGTGACGGATGCTTCTCCACAAATAGGTATTTGTATGTCCCCATATTTCTTCAAAATAGTTTTAGATGCATGTAGTTTAGGTGTGTTTTTGAAAATTTTATCAAAAACTGTTTTGGACATAACAGTTCGGGCAGCACCTGTATCTAGTTCTAAAGGAACTATAATTCCATTTAGGCCTACCTCTACAATATATGGGCCTGTATTTTTCCCACTTTGCCGCTCATAAAATACGTACTCCACTCCAATGTTCGAAGTACTTCCCCTTTGAGGATTTACACTAGAAATGTTAAAATTATAATTTTCACCCTTCGTTTTCTTTGAAAAACACACTTTAGCTATGTGGCCTATTTTACTACAGTTTCGGCAAACTGCTTCTTTAAAAGGGCAGTCCCTCTTCCAATGGTGTTTTCCACACCCCGTACATGGCTTGGAAGGCTTAGTAGAATTAGTAGGCTTAGTCGTATTCGCCTCATACCTTTTATTTGCCTGTCTAGTAGGCTCATTAGGTCTGCCAGGCCTAGAAGATTTAAAGCTATTTACGTGTTGGGCTTTACTACTGTGATTTCCAAAAGCTCTAACATCTTTAGCAGCTGTTTCTCTAGCTGTAGCTATTTCTAAAGCCTGACTAAAAGTTAGGTCCTGTATGGCTAATAGGGCTCTCTGGGTAGACTCCTCTTTGAGGCCCATTACAAACCTATCTCTTAGCATTTCATCTAATTTGTCCCCGAATTTACACGTACGGCTATGGCTTTTTATTCCTGCAACAAACTCTGCAATGCTTTCATTTCCCGTCTGATGCCTTGAATAAAATTTGAAACGTTCATAGATGAGAACTACTCGGGGTTTGTAGTGATCGGTTAGGGCCTGTACCAATTCATTATAGGTGCAGGTTTCCGGCGCTTTAGGAGAAACTAGGTCCATAACTAAACCAAACGTTTTAGGGCCTATTATAGTTAAAAAGGTAGGTACTTTCTTAGCATCAGGAATGGAATTTGCCTCGAAAAACAACCTCACCCTAGTGGCATAAGCTTCGAAGTCCTCCCCAGAGTCTTCGTAGGGCTTATATGGCCAATCACCGACATGCTAGAGCAAAACCGAATTAGGCCAAATCACGTGAAGTAGGTTAGATTAGGTTTAAATTTGATCTAGTTACTCCCCAGTTAGGGCTGAATAGTGAATTGTATTAGAGTTAGGGCTGAGTAGGAATTAGTTTTAGAGTTAGGGCTGAGTAGGAATTAGTTTTAGAGTTAGGCCGGCCGGACCTACGCTATAGTACGGTAGCTTACCCACACAAACAAACCAAATCGGACGACCCACTAGGCTACATTCAATTTTCCAAACAACCACTTGAACCCAATAAGCCAAATTAAACCAATGAACCAAATTTAACCCAATGAACAAAATTTAATCAAATGAGCCAAATTCAATCCAATGAGCTTAATCGAATCCCATGAGCTTAATTGAATCCCATGAGCTTAATTGAATTCCATCTCGTCGCCAAATGTGATAGCGTGGGGTAGACACCTCAGTCACTCAGATAGGAAAAAACATCTCTAGGCTAGCCCAAAACAATACGAACAGCCGCGTTGGTTCGTTTATGCCTTGCTGTTGCCATTCAGCTTAGATTTAGTGATATTTCCCCTTTAGTGACTTTTAGACTATATACATTGGTAAGCAACTTAAGTAGTGATGTATTTCTTTTGGCCTTTAAAAGGTTTGTGAACAGAAGGGGTTTTCCAAGTAAAATCATATCGGATAATGCAAAAACCTTCAAAAAGGCTGCAAAAGAACTCCAAGAAGTTTGGTCCTTGCTAAAAGAGGAGGGATTCCAATCCTACTTTTCACACCATTTGTTAGAAAATCTAGAAGAGGAAGAACCATTGTTGTCCCAAGGCGATATGATGACTAAGCTGATTGATGCAGCATTGCTTGTATATATTAAGTTAAGGTGTTATATATCCATCTCATAATTGTAAGGTTAGTGAAAAATTAACTTAATTTAGAGCTAGCATTTTTGAGCTCTTGTGGCATCATTGTTTGGTCACACTGTTGGCATCATTTTGGGGCGCTGCGCGTTCTTTCTACTCTTTTGTGGGATGTCGTACGTACAGGGTGTGGTCTGTTAGAGAGCTCTCTTGCAATTCAGTTTGGTTGTTTAGATACAAGATTGTTGCATCGTGCAATAGTCCAGGTTGCGTTGTTGTTGCAAGGTTGAGAAAGAAGACCATAAATAGTACCCCTTTTGTTTATATTAAATTCATGTAACAAAGGTCTAAGGTAGGCCCGCATCGAGTCAGCAACCCTGAGGTAGGACCTAATAGGATCTCAAATCCGTAAGTTTTAATTTTAGCTTAACTTGGGCTGTAGGTAGCACTGGCCCTTTAGAATTTGGCCGTTCACGGCTCAGCTGGGATTTTGAACCCAACAAATAAATAAATTAACATGGTCCTTCAGAACCGGATTCTACCCAAAACTGAGTCAGTGACTATTTTTCGGCAAAGTTCTGATTGTGCAAATTGTAGCCCAAGTTAGGCCTAGACGGGTTGAGTATTATTGAATTAAGGTCCCAGGGTAGAAAGTTTGGTCGCCCAATTGCGAAACTTGGCCAGTCGTCTGTCGTCGTTTTTGGCCTACATTTTACCGGTTTGGTTAATTTTCGGTTATTATTGAATAAGGTCCCAGGGTAGAAAGTTTGGTCGCCCAATTGCTAAACTTGGCCAGTCGTCTGTCGTTGTTTTGGCCTACATTTTACCGGTTTGGTTAATTTTGGGTTATTATTGAATTAAGGTCCCAGGGTAGAAAGTTTGGTTGCCCAATTGCTAAACTTGGCCAGTCGTCTGTCGTCGTTTTTGGCCTACATTTTACCGGTTTGGTTAATTTTGGGTTATTATTGAATTAAGGTCCCAGGGTAGAAAGTTTGGTTGCCCAATTGCGAAACTTGGCCAGTCTGTCGTTGTTTTTGGCCTACATTTTACCGGTTTCGTTAATTTGGGTTATTATTGAATTAAGCTCCTGGGGTGGAAAATTTGGTATTCCATACTGGTGTTTGGTTAGTACCCCACCCAGCAATTCAGTTTATTTGAAAGTAAAATTTGCGTTTGATCAGTTTGGTTAAGTATTTCAGCCCAAAACAATACGAACAGCCGCGTTGGTTCGTTTATGCCTTGCTGTTGCCATTCAGCTTAGATTTAGTGATATTTCCCCTTTAGTGACTTTTAGACTATATACATTGGTAAGCAACTTAAGTAGTGATGTATTTCTTTTGGCCTTTAAAAGGTTTGTGAACAGAAGGGGTTTTCCAAGTAAAATCATATCGGATAATGCAAAAACCTTCAAAAAGGCTGCAAAAGAACTCCAAGAAGTTTGGTCCTTGCTAAAAGAGGAGGGATTCCAATCCTACTTTTCACACCATTTGTTAGAAAATCTAGAAGAGGAAGAACCATTGTTGTCCCAAGGCGATATGATGACTAAGCTGATTGATGCAGCATTGCTTGTATATATTAAGTTAAGGTGTGTATATATATCCATCTCATAATTGTAAGGTTAGTGAAAAATTAACTTAATTTAGAGCTAGCATTTTTGAGCTCTTGTGGCATCATTGTTTGGTCACACTGTTGGCATCATTTTGGGGCGCTGCGCGTTCTTTCTACTCGTTTGTGGGATGTCGTACGTACAGGGTGTGGTCTGTTAGAGAGCTCTCTTGCAATTCAGTTTGGTTGTTTAGATACAAGATTGTTGCATCGTGCAATAGTCCAGGTTGCGTTGTTGTTGCAAGGTTGAGAAAGACCATAAATAGTACCCCTTTTGCTTATATTAAATTCATGTAACAAAGGTCTAAGGTAGGCCCGCATCGAGTCAGCAAACCCTGAGGTAGGACCTAATAGGATCTCAAATCCGTAAGTTTTAATTTTAGCTTAACTTGGGCTGTAGGTAGCCCGGATTAACATGGTCCTTCAGAACCGGATTCTACCCCAAAACTGAGTCAGTGACTATTTTTCGGCAAAGTTCTGATTGTGCAAATTGTAGCCCAAGTTAGGCCTAGACGGGTTGAGTATTATGGAATTAGGTCCCAGGGTAGAAAGTTGGTCGCCCAATTGCGAAACTTGGCCAGTCGTCTGTCGTTGTTTTTGGCCTACATTTTACTGGTTTGGTTAATTTTCGGTTATTATTGAATTAAGGTCCCAGGGTAGAAAGTTTGGTCGCCCAATTGCGAAACTTGGCCAGTCGTCTGTCGTCGTTTTTGGCCTACATTTTACCGGTTTGGTTAATTTTGGGTTATTATTGAATTAAGGTCCCAGGGTAGAAAGTCTGGTTGCCCAATTGCTAAACTTGGCCAGTCGTCTGTCGTCGTTTTTGGCCTACATTTTACCGGTTTCGTTAATTTGGGTTATTATTGAATTAAGCTCCTGGGGTGGAAAATTTGGTATTCCATACTGGTGTTTGGTTAGTACCCCACCCAGCAATTCAGTTTATTTGAAAGTAAAATTTGCGTTTGATCAGTTTGGTTAAGTATTTCAGCCAATTCAGCTCATTTGGTATTGAGCCCAATTGTTGTTTGCATTGAAGATGAGTGCATCTGAATTGAACAAATTTATAAAAAGGAGAAGCGCCTACAAAGGTCTAATTACAAAGGTCATTGCCACTATAGATTCTGCCATAGAGCAAGAGGATTTACGCTTAGTGACTGCGCAGCTTTCCATATTAGAAACTAAAAAGGTTGCTCTAAGTGAGGTAAATGTTAAAATTGAGGCTCTTATAGAAGAGGATGAAATAGAAAATAACATAATTTACTTTGAAGAGATTATTGATGATATAATTAAAGTAGGCCTCCGAGCAAAAGAGTTTAGCAGCTCAGTACAGTTAGAGACCAGGTCTAATAATGAAACACAACACTCAACAAATGATGTTTGTGAAGTTAAGGTTAACAGATCTGTAGTTCAATTACCGAGGCTTGTACTCAAAACATTTTCTGGGAGTATTCAGGAATGGCAGGGATGGGCAGACAGTTTTCAATCAGCAGTTCATTCTAGTCAAGTGTTAAGTGCCGTGGAGAAGTTTAATTATTTGCGGTCCCTCTTGGAAGGGGAGGCAGCAAAGTCTATAGCAGGATTAGCATTAACAGAGGCTAATTATAATGTGGCTTGGGATATATTAAAGAAAAGGTTTGGTAAGCCAGAGATCTTAATTAAAAGCCACCTCCGTGCACTTTTAGCTATACCTCCTGTTAATAATCCTAATAGTGTCAAGGAGTTACGGCAGTTATATGATGAATTTGAAATTAGAACTAGGTCCCTGGACAACTTGGGTGTAGGAATGGAAAGGTATGGTATAATGTTGGTTCCTACACTGGAGTCTAAATTGCCTAGCTCAATTTTGCTTGAATTAAGTAGGGGACACTCTGCAGAACATGTGTACATCCCCCTTCAGCAGATGTTAAGTCTTTTAGGCACAGAATTAGCAAGACGAGAGGGAGTTGAGTTTGCACAGTGGGATGGTAAACAAGGGGACAAAGGCAGGCACAGTACCAAAGTTTCCACAAAAGGGAATAGCCCAGGTACAGTGTCAGCTCTACATGCATCCTCTGAGAATAAATTAAAGGGAATCAAGGAATGCATATTTTGCGAAGGCAACCACAAGTCATATAAATGTGAGGTGGCTGAGGCTTTACCCCTTGAGGAGAGAAAGGACAGGGTAACAAATTCCACAGCATGTTTTAAATGTTTTTTGAAAGGTCATAGAGCAAGGTTTTGTAAGTTTAAAATTTTGTGCAAAAAATGTCATGGTAGGCATCAGCCATTATTGTGTGAAAACACTCCTAGTAGGCCTACCCCAGAAGTAGAGACATCATTGGCACATGCCACTGCTATGCAAGGGAGTAAAAGTAAAGGGGGATTATTGCAAACAACTGCAGCCTTATTAATTGGGAATGAGGGAGAAGCTACTGTAAGAGTGTTGTTTGATAGTGGTAGCCAGTGTAGTTTTATTAAGACCAGAATTTCCAGAAAATTGAAGTTTAAAGAACTTAAGAGGGGAAATTTAAGAATTTCTGGGTTTGGGGGTTCCGTTCAAAACCGAACCAAATTTAAGAAGGTAGAAGTTCTGGTTAAAGGGTTGTTACCGCAAAGTCCCACTATCAAGGTCCAAGCTATAGAGATTGAGGAACTTTGTGCTGTAGTCACTATTTGTTTAGATATGGCATGTGTCCAAGAATTGCAAGTTAAAGGAATTAATTTGGGCAATAATAAGTTTGAAAGAACAGAAGATATTAGTCTTTTGATTGGAGCTGACTATTATTGGGACTTCATCACTGGTAATATTGTCCGCACATCTCGAGGCCCGGTAGCTATTGAAAGTAAGCTAGGCTGGATGCTACATGGTAGTTATTGCAATGAAATGGAAGTTAAGGCTCTTTTTGTTAAGATTGAGGAGAACAGCCATGGTCTGGAAAGGCATTTGAAAGCGTTTTGGGAACTTGAATCTATTGGCATAAAAGACAAAAGGCAAGTATAGTGAACAATGATGTTTTAGAGCAATTTGAAAAAGGGATTGGGTTTAGAGATGGTTGCTATGAAGTTGGCCTACCATGGAAGGATTCTTGCAAACCCGGTTCAAACCTTCAGCTAGCTAATCGGAGGTTGGAGACTTCATTGTACAGGCTAAAAAAATGAGGAGTTGTTAATTGAATACAATGAGGCCATCCTAAGTTATGTAAGGGAGGCTATGCTGAAAGGGTGCAAGGTGAGCTGGTGAGCCAGGAGGCACATTATCTGCCACACCATGCAGTGGTACGGCGAGACAAAACTACCACCAAACTGAGGGTAGTTTTTGATGGCTCAGCCAAGGACAAAGGTGGTGTGTCCTTGAATGACTGTTTGGATGCTGGGCCAAATTTAAATGCAGATTTATTTTCCTTGTTACTGAGATCCAGGTTTGGTAGAGTAGCATTGACTGCAGATGTGAAGCAAGCCTTTTTGCGGATAAAGTTAAAACCAGAGGACAGAGATGCAGTAAGGTTCTGTGGGTGGATACGAAAGACTTGTTGGAAAATGAACCTAAGGTTCAAGCATATAGAATGAAGTCAGTGTTGTTTGGCCTCAGCTCTAGTCCATTTCTGTTGGCAGCTACAATGCAGTACCATTTTAAGAAATATTCTGAAGTCTATCCTAACACTATTGAACACATAAGGAAAAATTTTTATGTTGATTTTGCTGTGTTCCGTGGATAATACAGAAATGGCTAAACAGATATTCATGGAGGCTAGAGCTATAATGAGGGAGGCTGGCATGGAGCTTAGAAAATGGCAGACCAATCATTCGCAATTACAAGAGTTTATGAGTCATTCCTGTGTAGTACCTGATGCAGCAGAAAGTATTGAGGATTCTGGTATTAAGGAGTTGTGGGCAATAGACGCAAAGGTGCTAGGCATTGTTTGGCAGCAAGATGATGATTTGTTTACCTTCAATGGGAAATCTTTAGTAGAGCTGGCTGAGAATGAGACAAGGTGGACAAAACGTACAGCTCTTAGTTTGGCTTCAAAGGTCTTTGATCCTCTTGGATTCCTGGCTCCATTTGTGATAAAGTCAAAAATTTGGTTTCAGAGCCTCTGGGAAATTGGACTTGGTTGGGACCAAGAGTTATCTGATCATATGGTGGTAAGGTGGAAATATTGGTTCAAAGAATTGGCACATCTTGGAGACATTGAAATCCCAAGATGGTACTTTGGAGAGTTGAACAATAGTCCAGACAATTTGGAGCTGCACATCTTTTGTGATGCAAGTGAGGAAGCCTATGCAACTTGTATTTATATAAGAGGCGCATTGCAAGAGGAAGTAAGTTGCAGGTTGGTTGCTGCAAAGAGCAGAGTAGCACCTTTGAAAAGGCTTTCTGTTCCAAGGTTGGAATTGATGGGTGCAGTTATTGTTAGTCGGCTTGCAGTTATAGTGCAAAAGTCTTTGGCCCTCTCTGAAATTCCAAGCTATTATTGGACAGACTCCACTATAGTTTGGCACTGGTTAAGAAGCCAGGCAAGGAAATGGAAACCATTTGTTGCCAATAGGGTGGAGGAAATTCAAGCGCACACAGATCCCAAGCAATGGAAGCATTGTCCAGGCACCCAAAACCCCGCTGATTTACCAACACGAGGAATTTCAGTGAAAGATCTTGTACAGTCAAGTTTGTGGTGGAATGGGCCGGAGTGGCTAAAACTTGGAAGTGAAAACTGGCCTTCTAATCAGCCTATTGTAGGAGAATGCCAGGCTGAAGAAGCATGTGGTGAGTGAGGTGAGAAATGCGCTGTGAACAGTTGTCAAGTTATGCAGCAGGACCCCATATTGAGGCTTGAGGACATTAGCAGTCTGAAAAGATTGTTAAGAGTGACAGCATGGGTAAATAGATTTACCAACAACATTAAGGGAGAAACAAGAAGGGAAGGAATTCTGAACAGTAATGAGATTCAGCAAGCCAGGAAATACTGGGTGGTATATATGCAGAAGGAAAAATTTGGTGAGAGAGAGAATTGCTCACCAGCCATCCATTACAGGTTCTACCAACACATTCTGCGCTCAAGGGTTTGGATGTGTTTTTGGATCAGGATTTATTGAGAGTAGGAGGTAGACTACAGTTTTCTGGACTTCCAGGGAGAAAAGACATCCAATTTTGCTACCTTCTGGGGGGCACTTTGTGGACCTTTTGATCCTGGATACTCATCATAAGCTGTTACATGCTGGAGTTAGAGAAGTGATAATAGAGATCAGACAACAGTTTTGGATTCCCAAAATTAGACAAGTAGTAAAAAAGGTCGTGCATAAATGTGTGGTTTGCAAGCGTTGGAGTGCAAAGCCTTATTATGAAAAGGTGGCTCCACTTCCAAGAGAACGGTGTGTCTATACTGCCCCATTTGATGTAGTGGGAGTAGACTTTGCAGGGCCAGTCTTTGTGTATGAGCGAGGGGAGTCTAACAAAGGTTATATATGTCTTTTCACCTGTGCTACCACCAGAGCAATCCATTTGGAGTTGGTAAGCAACTTAAGTAGTGATGTATTTCTTTTGGCCTTTAAAAGGTTTGCGAACAGAAGGGGTTTCCCAAATAAAATAATATCGGATAATGCAAAAACCTTCAAAAAGGCTGCAAAGGAACTCCAAGAAATTTGGTCCTTGCTAAAAGAGGAAGGATTCCAATCCTACTTTTCACACCAAGGGGTACAGTGGGAGTTTATTGTTGAGAGAGCACCATGGTGGGGAGGATTTTGGGAAAGGCTAGTGAGAAGTGTAAAGTGTCCATTAAAGAAACTTTTAGCTAATGCTCACTTGAGCAAAGAAGAATTCTGCACTGTTTTATGTGAAGTAGAAGCAATGGTGGACAGTAGGCATATCACTTTTGTTTACAACAGTATGCAGGATGCAGAGCCATTGACACCAAATCATTTTCTTTGTGGTAAACGATTAACATCAAGCCCCAGTGTGCCAGAAGACTTGCAGCCTATCCAGAGCACTCAAGGAGAGTTAACCAGACGGTTCAGGTACCTTGAAGAGCTACAAGATCAGTTATGGAAGAGGTGGCAGATGGAATACTTGCCAGAACTCAATTATTACCCATCAGGCAAGGTAAAGGGCTCCAATGCAAATTGTATCAAGGTGGAGAAGTGGTAATGATTGGGGATGAAAGACCAAGGCAATGCTGGAAGCTTGGTATAATTGAAGAGTTGTTTGTTGGCAAAGACAATTTAGTTAGGTCTGCACTGGTAAAGACTTCAGGAGGAAAGTTAAAGAGACCTATACAAAAACTCTATGCTTTAGAAATCAGCAAAAACACAGATAGTCAAGATGAAACATTTGAGTTACAGCCTCATGGAGAAGGCTTGGCTAACCTTGCAGAAGGTAATGACAACAATGCCTCTTCGGTGGGGAGTGTTAGAAAATCTAGAAGAGGAAGAACCATTGTTGTCCCAAGGCGATATGATGACTAAGCTGATTGATGCAGCATTGCTTGTATATATTAAGTTAAGGTGTATATATATCCATCTCATAATTGTAAGGTTAGTGAAAAATTAACTTAATTTAGAGCTAGCATTTTTGAGCTCTTGTGGCATCATTGTTTGGTCACACTGTTGGCATCATTTTGGGGCGCTGCGCGTTCTTTCTACTCTTTTGTGGGATGTCGTACGTACAGGGTGTGGTCTGTTAGAGAGCTCTCTTGCAATTCAGTTTGGTTGTTTAGATACAAGATTGTTGCATCGTGCAATAGTCCAGGTTGCGTTGTTGTTGCAAGGTTGAGAAAGAAGACCATAAATAGTACCCCTTTTGTTTATATTAAATTCATGTAACAAAGGTCTAAGGTAGGCCCGCATCGAGTCAGCAACCCTGAGGTAGGACCTAATAGGATCTCAAATCCGTAAGTTTTAATTTTAGCTTAACTTGGGCTGTAGGTAGCACTGGCCCTTTAGAATTTGGCCGTTCACGGCTCAGCTGGGATTTTGAACCCAACAAATAAATAAATTAACATGGTCCTTCAGAACCGGATTCTACCCCAAAACTGAGTCAGTGACTATTTTTCGGCAAAGTTCTGATTGTGCAAATTGTAGCCCAAGTTAGGCCTAGACGGGTTGAGTATTATTGAATTAAGGTCCCAGGGTAGAAAGTTTGGTCGCCCAATTGCGAAACTTGGCCAGTCGTCTGTCGTGTTTTTGGCCTACATTTTACTGGTTTGGTTAATTTTCGGTTATTATTGAATTAAGGACCCAGGGTAGAAAGTTTGGTCGCCCAATTGCGAAACTTGGCCAGTCGTCTGTCGTCGTTTTTGGCCTACATTTTACCGGTTTGGTTAATTTTCGGTTATTATTGAATTAAGGTCCCAGGGTAGAAAGTTTGGTCGCCCAATTGCTAAACTTGGCCAGTCGTCTGTCGTTGTTTTTGGCCTACATTTTACCGGTTGGTTAATTTTGGGTTATTATTGAATTAAGGTCCCAGGGTAGAAAGTTTGGTTGCCCAATTGCTAAACTTGGCCAGTCGTCTGTCGTCGTTTTGGCCTACATTTTACCGGTTTGGTTAATTTTGGGTTATTATTGAATTAAGGTCCCAGGGTAGAAAGTTTGGTTGCCCAATTGCGAAACTTGGCCAGTCTGTCGTTGTTTTTGGCCTACATTTTACCGGTTTCGTTAATTTGGGTTATTATTGAATTAAGCCCTGGGGTGGAAATTTGGTATTCCATACTGGTGTTTGGTTAGTACCCACCCAGCAATTCAGTTTATTTGAAAGTAAAATTTGCGTTTGATCAGTTTGGTTAAGTATTTCAGCCCAAAACAATACGAACAGCCGCGTTGGTTCGTTTATGCCTTGCTGTTGCCATTCAGCTTAGATTTAGTGATATTTCCCCTTTAGTGACTTTTAGACTATATACATTGGTAAGCAACTTAAGTAGTGATGTATTTCTTTTGGCCTTTAAAAGGTTTGTGAACAGAAGGGGTTTTCCAAGTAAAATCATATCGGATAATGCAAAAACCTTCAAAAAGGCTGCAAAAGAACTCCAAGAAGTTTGGTCCTTGCTAAAAGAGGAGGGATTCCAATCCTACTTTTCACACCATTTGTTAGAAAATCTAGAAGAGGAAGAACCATTGTTGTCCCAAGGCGATATGATGACTAAGCTGATTGATGCAGCATTGCTTGTATATATTAAGTTAAGGTGTGTATATATATCCATCTCATAATTGTAAGGTTAGTGAAAAATTAACTTAATTTAGAGCTAGCATTTTTGAGCTCTTGTGGCATCATTGTTTGGTCACACTGTTGGCATCATTTTGGGGCGCTGCGCGTTCTTTCTACTCGTTTGTGGGATGTCGTACGTACAGGGTGTGGTCTGTTAGAGAGCTCTCTTGCAATTCAGTTTGGTTGTTTAGATACAAGATTGTTGCATCGTGCAATAGTCCAGGTTGCGTTGTTGTTGCAAGGTTGAGAAAGACCATAAATAGTACCCCTTTTGTTTATATTAAATTCATGTAACAAAGGTCTAAGGTAGGCCCGCATCGAGTCAGCAACCCTGAGGTAGGACCTAATAGGATCTCAAATCCGTAAGTTTTAATTTTAGCTTAACTTGGGCTGTAGGTAGCCCGGATTAACATGGTCCTTCAGAACCGGATTCTACCCCAAAACTGAGTCAGTGACTATTTTTCGGCAAAGTTCTGATTGTGCAAATTGTAGCCCAAGTTAGGCCTAGACGGGTTGAGTATTATGGAATTAAGGTCCCAGGGTAGAAAGTTTGGTCGCCCAATTGCGAAACTTGGCCAGTCGTCTGTCGTTGTTTTTGGCCTACATTTTACTGGTTTGGTTAATTTTCGGTTATTATTGAATTAAGGTCCCAGGGTAGAAAGTTTGGTCGCCCAATTGCGAAACTTGGCCAGTCGTCTGTCGTCGTTTTTGGCCTACATTTTACCGGTTTGGTTAATTTTGGGTTATTATTGAATTAAGGTCCCAGGGTAGAAAGTCTGGTTGCCCAATTGCTAAACTTGGCCAGTCGTCTGTCGTCGTTTTTGGCCTACATTTTACGGTTTCGTTAATTTGGGTTATTATTGAATTAAGCTCCTGGGGTGGAAAATTTGGTATTCCATACTGGTGTTTGGTTAGTACCCCACCCAGCAATTCAGTTTATTTGAAAGTAAAATTTGCGTTTGATCAGTTTGGTTAAGTATTTCAGCCAATTCAGCTCATTTGGTATTGAGCCCAATTGTTTGTTTGCATTGAAGATGAGTGCATCTGAATTGAACAAATTTATAAAAGGAGAAGCGCCTACAAAGGTCTAATTACAAAGGTCATTGCCACTATAGATTCTGCCATAGAGCAAGAGGATTTACGCTTAGTGACTGCGCAGCTTTCCATATTAGAAACTAAAAAGGTTGCTCTAAGTGAGGTAAATGTTAAAATTGAGGCTCTTATAGAAGAGGATGAAATAGAAAATAACATAATTTACTTTGAAGAGATTATTGATGATATAATTAAAGTAGGCCTCCGAGCAAAAGAGTTTAGCAGCTCAGTACAGTTAGAGACCAGGTCTAATAATGAAACACAACACTCAACAAATGATGTTTGTGAAGTTAAGGTTAACAGATCTGTAGTTCAATTACCGAGGCTTGTACTCAAAACATTTTCTGGGAGTATTCAGGAATGGCAGGGATGGGCAGACAGTTTTCAATCAGCAGTTCATTCTAGTCAAGTGTTAAGTGCCGTGGAGAAGTTTAATTATTTGCGGTCCCTCTTGGAAGGGGAGGCAGCAAAGTCTATAGCAGGATTAGCATTAACAGAGGCTAATTATAATGTGGCTTGGGATATATTAAAGAAAAGGTTTGGTAAGCCAGAGATCTTAATTAAAAGCCACCTCCATGCACTTTTAGCTATACCTCCTGTTAATAATCCTAATAGTGTCAAGGAGTTACGGCAGTTATTTGAAATTAGAACTAGGTCCCTGGACAACTTGGGTGTAGGAATGGAAAGGTATGGTATAATGTTGGTTCCTACACTGGAGTCTAAATTGCCTAGCTCAATTTTGCTTGAATTAAGTAGGGGACACTCTGCAGGTCATGTGTACATCCCCCTTCAGCAGATGTTAAGTCTTTTAGGCACAGAATTAGCAAGACGAGAGGGAGTTGAGTTTGCACAGTGGGATGGTAAACAAGGGGACAAAGGCAGGCACAGTACCAAAGTTTCCACAAAAGGGAATAGCCCAGGTACAGTGTCAGCTCTACATGCATCCTCTGAGAATAAATTAAAGGGAATCAAGGAATGCATATTTTGCGAAGGCAACCACAAGTCATATAAATGTGAGGTGGCTGAGGCTTTACCCCTTGAGGAGAGAAAGGACAGGGTAACAAATTCCACAGCATGTTTTAAATGTTTTTTGAAAGGTCATAGAGCAAGGTTTTGTAAGTTTAAAATTTTGTGCAAAAAATGTCATGGTAGGCATCAGCCATTATTGTGTGAAAACACTCCTAGTAGGCCTACCCCAGAAGTAGAGACATCATTGGCACATGCCACTGCTATGCAAGGGAGTAAAAGTAAAGGGGGATTATTGCAAACAACTGCAGCCTTATTAATTGGGAATGAGGGAGAAGCTACTGTAAGAGTGTTGTTTGATAGTGGTAGCCAGTGTAGTTTTATTAAGACCAGAATTTCCAGAAAATTGAAGTTTAAAGAACTTAAGAGGGGAAATTTAAGAATTTCTGGGTTTGGGGGTTCCGTTCAAAACCGAACCAAATTTAAGAAGGTAGAAGTTCTGGTTAAAGGGTTGTTACCGCAAAGTCCCTATCAAGGTCCAAGCTATAGAGATTGAGGAACTTTGTGCTGTAGTCACTATTTGTTTAGATATGGCATGTGTCCAAGAATTGCAAGTTAAAGGAATTAATTTGGGCAATAATAAGTTTGAAAGAACAGAAGATATTAGTCTTTTGATTGGAGCTGACTATTATTGGGACTTCATCACTGGTAATATTGTCCGCACATCTCGAGGCCCGGTAGCTATTGAAAGTAAGCTAGGCTGGATGCTACATGGTAGTTATTGCAATGAAATGGAAGTTAAGGCTCTTTTTGTTAAGATTGAGGAGAACAGCCATGGTCTGGAAAGGCATTTGAAAGCGTTTTGGGAACTTGAATCTATTGGCATAAAAGACAAACAGGCAAGTATAGTGAACAATGATGTTTTAGAGCAATTTGAAAAAGGGATTGGGTTTAGAGATGGTTGCTATGAAGTTGGCCTACCATGGAAGGATTCTTGCAAACCCGGTTCAAACCTTCAGCTAGCTAATCGGAGGTTGGAGACTTCATTGTACAGGCTAAGAAAAAATGAGGAGTTGTTAATTGAATACAATGAGGCCATCCTAAGTTATGTAAGGGAGCGCTATGCTGAAAGGGTGCAAGGTGAGCTGGTGAGCCAGGAGGCACATTATCTGCCACACCATGCAGTGGTACGGCGAGACAAAACTACCACCAAACTGAGGGTAGTTTTTGATGGCTCAGCCAAGGACAAAGGTGGTGTGTCCTTGAATGACTGTTTGGATGCTGGGCCAAATTTAAATGCAGATTTATTTTCCTTGTTACTGAGATCCAGGTTTGGTAGAGTAGCATTGACTGCAGATGTGAAGCAAGCCTTTTTGCGGATAAAGTTAAAACCAGAGGACAGAGATGCAGTAAGGTATCTGTGGGTGATACGAAAGACTGTTGGAAAATGAACCTAAGGTTCAAGCATATAGAATGAAGTCAGTGTTGTTTGGCCTCAGCTCTAGTCCATTTCTGTTGGCAGCTACAATGCAGTACCATTTAAGAAATATTCTGAAGTCTATCCTAACACTATTGAACACATAAGGAAAAATTTTTATGTTTATGATTTGCTGTGTTCCGTGGATAATACAGAAATGGCTAAACAGATATTCATGGAGGCTAGAGCTATAATGAGGAGGCTGGCATGGAGCTTAGAAAATGGCAGACCAATCATTCGCAATTACAAGAGTTTATGAGTCATTCCTGTGTAGTACCTGATGCAGCAGAAAGTATTGAGGATTCTGGTATTAAGGAGTTGTGGGCAATACGCAAAGGTGCTAGGCATTGTTTGGCAGCAAGATGATGATTTGTTTACCTTCAATGGGAAATCTTTAGTAGAGCTGGCTGAGAATGAGACAAGGTGGACAAAACGTACAGCTCTTAGTTTGGCTTCAAAGGTCTTTGATCCTCTTGGATTCCTGGCTCCATTTGTGATAAAGTCAAAAATTTGGTTTCAGAGCCTCTGGGAAATTGGACTTGGTTGGGACCAAGAGTTATCTGATCATATGTGGTAAGGTGGAAATATTGGTTCAAAGAATTGGCACATCTTGGAGACTGAAATCCCAAGATGGTACTTTGGAGAGTTGAACAATAGTCCAGACAATTTGGAGCTGCACATCTTTTGTGATGCAAGTGAGGAAGCCTATGCAACTTGTATTTATATAAGAGGCGCATTGCAAGAGGAAGTAAGTTGCAGGTTGGTTGCTGCAAAGAGCAGAGTAGCACCTTTAAAAGGCTTTCTGTTCCAAGGTTGGAATTGATGGGTGCAGTTATTGTTAGTCGGCTTGCAGTTATAGTGCAAAAGTCTTTGGCCCTCTCTGAAATTCCAAGCTATTATGGACAGACTCCACTATAGTTTGGCACTGGTTAAGAAGCCAGGCAAGGAAATGGAAACCATTTGTTGCCAATAGGGTGGAGGAAATTCAAGCGCACACAGATCCCAAGCAATGGAAGCATTGTCCAGGCACCCAAAACCCCGCTGATTTACCAACACGAGGAATTTCAGTGAAAGATCTTGTACAGTCAAGTTTGTGGTGGAATGGGCCGGAGTGGCTAAAACTTGGAAGTGAAAACTGGCCTTCTAATCAGCCTATTGTAGGAGAATGCCAGGCTGAAGAAGCATGGGTGAGTGAGGTGAGAAAATGCGCTGTGAACAGTTGTCAAGTTATGCAGCAGGACCCCATATTGAGGCTTGAGGACATTAGCAGTCTGAAAAGATTGTTAAGAGTGACAGCATGGGTAAATAGATTTACCAACAACATTAAGGGAGAAACAAGAAGGGAAGGAATTCTGAACAGTAATGAGATTCAGCAAGCCAGGAAATACTGGTGGTATATATGCAGAAGGAAAAATTTGGTGAAGAGAGAGAATTGCTCACCAGCCATCCATTACAGGTTCTACCAACACATTCTGCGCTCAAGGGTTTGGGATGTGTTTTTGGATCAGGATTTATTGAGAGTAGGAGGTAGACTACAGTTTTCTGGACTTCCAGAGGAGAAAAGACATCCAATTTTGCTACCTTCTGGGGGGCACTTTGTGGACCTTTTGATCCTGGATACTCATCATAAGCTGTTACATGCTGGAGTTAGAGAAGTGATAATAGAGATCAGACAACAGTTTTGGATTCCCAAAATTAGACAAGTATAAAAAAGGTCGTGCATAAATGTGTGGTTTGCAAGCGTTGGAGTGCAAAGCCTTATTATGAAAAGGTGGCTCCACTTCCAAGAGAACGGTGTGTCTATACTGCCCCATTTGATGTAGTGGGAGTAGACTTTGCAGGGCCAGTCTTTGTGTATGAGCGAGGGGAGTCTAACAAAAGGTTATATATGTCTTTTCACCTGTGCTACCACCAGAGCAATCCATTTGGAGTGGTAAGCAACTTAAGTAGTGATGTATTTCTTTTGGCCTTTAAAAGGTTTGCGAACAGAAGGGGTTTCCCAAATAAAATAATATCGGATAATGCAAAAACCTTCAAAAAGGCTGCAAAGGAACTCCAAGAAATTTGGTCCTTGCTAAAAGAGGAAGGATTCCAATCCTACTTTTCACACCAAGGGGTACAGTGGGAGTTTATTGTTGAGAGAGCACCATGGTGGGGAGGATTTTTGGGAAAGGCTAGTGAGAAGTGTAAAGTGTCCATTAAAGAAACTTTTAGCTAATGCTCACTTGAGCAAAGAAGAATTCTGCACTGTTTTATGTGAAGTAGAAGCAATGGTGGACAGTAGGCATATCACTTTTGTTTACAACAGTATGCAGGATGCAGAGCCATTGACACCAAATCATTTTCTTTGTGGTAAACGATTAACATCAACCCCAGTGTGCCAGAAGACTTGCAGCCTATCCAGAGCACTCAAGGAGAGTTAACCAGACGGTTCAGGTACCTTGAAGAGCTACAAGATCAGTTATGGGAGGTGGCAGATGGAATACTTGCCAGAACTCAATTATTACCCATCAGGCAAGGTAAAGGGCTCCAATGCAATTGTATCAAGGTGGGAGAAGTGGTAATGATTGGGGATGAAAGACCAAGGCAATGCTGGAAGCTTGGTATAATTGAAGAGTTGTTTGTTGGCAAAGACAATTTAGTTAGGTCTGCACTGGTAAAGACTTCAGGAGGAAAGTTAAAGAGACTATACAAAAACTCTATGCTTTAGAAATCAGCAAAAACACAGATAGTCAAGATGAAACATTTGAGTTACAGCCTCATGGAGAAGGCTTGGCTAACCTTGCAGAAGGTAATGACAACATGCCTCTTCGGTGGGGAGTGTTAGAAAATCTAGAAGAGGAAGAACCATTGTTGTCCCAAGGCGATATGATGACTAAGCTGATTGATGCAGCATTGCTTGTATATATTAGTTAAGGTGTATATATATCCATCTCATAATTGTAAGGTTAGTGAAAAATTAACTTAATTTAGAGCTAGCATTTTTGAGCTCTTGTGGCATCATTGTTTGGTCACACTGTTGGCATCATTTTGGGGCGCTGCGCGTTCTTTCTACTCTTTTGTGGGATGTCGTACGTACAGGGTGTGGTCTGTTAGAGAGCTCTCTTGCAATTCAGTTTGGTTGTTTAGATACAAGATTGTTGCATCGTGCAATAGTCCAGGTTGCGTTGTTGTTGCAAGGTTGAGAAAGACGACCATAAATAGTACCCCTTTTGTTTATATTAAATTCATGTAACAAAGGTCTAAGGTAGGCCCGCATCGAGTCAGCAACCATGAGGTAGGACCTAATAGGATCTCAAATCCGTAAGTTTTAATTTTAGCTTAACTTGTGCTGTAGGTAGCACTGGCCCTTTAGAATTTGGCCGTTCACGGCTCAGCTGGGATTTTGAACCCAACAAATAAATAAAATAACACCATTGGGTACAGTGGGAGTTTATTGTTGAGAGAGCACCATAGTGGGGAGGATTTTGGGAAAGGCTAGTAGGCTAGTGAGAAATGTAAAGTGTCCATTAAAGAAACTTTTAGCTAATGTTCATTTGAGCAAAGAAGAATTCTGCACTGTTTTGTGTGAAGTAGAAGCAATGGTGAACAGTAGGCTATCACCTTTGTTTATAACAGTATGCAGGATGCAGAGCAATTGACACCAAATCATTTTCTTTGTGGTAAACGATTAACATCAAGCCCCAGTTTGCCAGAAGACTTACAGCCTATCCAGAGCACTCAAGGAGAGTTAACCAGACGGTTCAAGTACCTTGAAGAGCTACAAGATCAGTTATGGAAGAGGTGGCAGATGGAATACTTGCCAGAACTCAATTATTAACCATCAGGCAATGTAAAGGGCTCCAATGCAAATTGTATCACGGTGGGAGAAGTAGTAATGATTGAGGATGAAAGACCAAGGCAATGCTGGAAGCTTGGCATAATTGAAGAGTTGTTTGTTGGCAAAGACAATTTAGTTAGGTCTGCACTAGTAAAGACTTCAGGAGGAAAATTAAAGAAACCTATACAAACACTTTATGCTTTAGAAATCAGCAAAAACACGGATAGTCAAGATGAAACATTTGAGTTACAGCTTCGTGGAGAAGGCTTGGCTAAACTTGCAGAAGGTAATGAAAACAATGCCTCTTCGGTGGGTAGTGTTAGAAAATCTAGAAGAGGAAGAACCATTGTTGTCCCAAGGCGATATGATGACTAAGCTGATTGATGCAGCATTGCTTGTATATATTAAGTTAAGGTGTATATATATCCATCTCATAATTGTAAGGTTAGTGAAAAATTAACTTGATTTAGAGCTAGCATTTTTGGGCTCTTGTGGCATCAGTATTTGGTCACTCTGGTGGCATCATTTTGGGGCGCTGCGCGTCCTTTCTACTCGTTTGTGGGATGTCGTACGTACAGGGTGTGGTCTGATAGAGAGCTCTCTTGCAATTCAGTTTGGTTGTTTTGATACAAGATTGTTGCATCGTGCAATAGACCAGGTTGCGTTGTTGTTGCAAGGTTGAGAAAGAAACTAAATAGTACCCCTTTTGTTTTATCTTAAATTCATACAACTAAGGCCTAAGGTAGGCCCACATCGAGTCAGCAACCCTGAGGTAGGACCTAATAGAATCTCAAGTCCGTAATTTTTAATTTTAGCTTAACTTGGGCTGTAGGTAGAACTGGCCCTTTAGAATTTGGCCGTTCACGGCTCAGCTGGGATTTTGAACCCAACAAATAAATAAAATAACATGGTCCTTCAGAACCAGATTCTAGCCCAAGACTGAGTCAGTGACTATTTTTCGGCAAAGTTCTGATTGTGAAAATTGTAGCCCAAGTTAGGCCTAGACGGGTTGAGCATTATTGAATTAAGGTCCCAGGGTAGAAAGTTTGGTCGCCCAATTGCGAAACTTGGCCACTCGTCTGTCGTTGTTTTTGGCCTACATTTTACCTGTTTGGTTAAATTTGGTTTATTATTCGTAGGCGAAGGTTGCAGACTTCAGTGCGCCAGTTACTTGGGTGGAAAAATTGGTATTCTATACTGGTGGTTGGTTAGTACCCCATCCAGCAATTCAGTTTATTTGAAAAAAGCAAAATTTACGTTTGATCAGTTTGGTTAAGTATTTCCGCCAATTCAGCTCATTTGGCATTAAGCCCAATTGTTGTTTGCATTGAAGATGAGTGCATCTCAATTGAACAAGTTTAAAAAAAGGAGAAGCACCTACAAAGGTCTAATTACAAAGGTCATTGCCACTATAGATTCTGCCATAGAGCAAGAGGATTTACGCTTAGTGACTGCGCAGCTTTCCATATTAGAAACTAAAAAGGTTGCTCTAAGCGAAGTAAATGTTAAAATTGAGGCTCTTATAGAAGAGGATGAAATAGAAAATAACATAATTTACTTTGAAGAGATTATTGATGATATAATTAAAGTAGGTCTCCGAGCAAAAGAGTTTAGCAGCTCAGTACAGTTAGAGACCAGGTCTAATAATGAAACACAACACTCAACAAATGATGTTTGTGAAGTTAAGGTTAAAAGATCTGTAGTTCAATTACCGAGGCTTGTACTCAAAACATTTTCTGGGAGTATTCAGGAATGGCAAGGATGGGCAGACAGTTTTCAATCAGCAGTTCATTCTAGTCAAGTGTTAAGTGCCGTGGAGAAGTTTAATTATTTGCAGTCCCTCTTGGAAGAGGGGGTAGCAAAGACAATAGCAGGATTAGCATTAACAGAGGCTAATTATAATGTGGCTTGGGATATATTAAAGAAACGGTTTGGTAAGCCAGAGATCTTAATTAAAAGCCACCTCCGTGAACTTTTAGCTATACCGCCTGTTAATAATCCTAATAGTGTCAAGGAGTTACGGCACTTATATGATGAATTTGAAGTTAGAACTAGGTCCCTGGATAACTTGGGTGTAGGAATGGAAAGGTATGGTATAATGTTGGTTACTATACTGGAGTCTAAATTGCCTAGCTCAATTTTGCTTGAATTAAGTAGGGGACACTCTACAGAACATGTGTACATCCCCTTCAGCAGATGTTAAGTCTTTTAGGTACAGAATTAGCAAGACGAGAGGGAATTGAGTTTGCACAGTGGGATGGTAAACAAGGGGACAAAGGCAGGCACAGCACCAAAGTTTCCACAAAAAGGAATAGCCCAGGTACAGTGTCAGCTCTACATGCATCCTCTGAGAATCAATTAAAGGGAATCAAGGAATGCATATTTTGCGAAGGCAACCACAAGTCATATAAATGTGAAGTGGCCGAGGCTTTACCTTTTGAGGAGAGAAAGGACAGGGTAACTAAGTCCACAGCATGTTTTAAATGTTTTTTGAAAGGTCATAGAGCAAGGTTTTGTAAGTTTAAAATTTTGTGCAAAAAATGTCATGGTAGGCATCAGCCATTATTGTGTGAAAACACTCCTAGTACACCTACCCGAGCAGTAGAGACATCAGTGGCACATGCCACTGCTATGAAAGGGAGTAAAAGTAAAGGGGGATTATTGCAAACAACTGCAGCCTTATTAATTGGGAATGGTGGAGAAGCTACGGTAAGAGTGTTGTTTGATAGTGGTAGCCAGTGTAGCTTTGTTAAGACCAGAATTTCCAGAAAATTGAAGTTTAAAGAACTTAAGAGGGAAAATTTAAGAATTTCTGGGTTTGGGGGTTCCATTCAAAACCGAACCAAATTTAAGAAGGTAGAAGTTCTGGTTAAGGGGTTGTTACCACAAAGTCCCACTATCAAGGTCCAAGCTGTAGAGATTGAGGAACTTTGTGCTCCAGTCACTATTTGTTTAGATATGGCATGTGTCCAAGAATTGCAAGTTAAAGGAATTAATTTGGGCAATAATAAGTTTGAAGGAACAGAAGATATTAGTCTTTTGATTGGAGCTGACTTTTATTGGGACTTCATCACTGGTAATATTGTCCGTACATCTCAAGGCCCGGTAGCTATTGAAAGTAAGCTAGGCTGGATGCTACATGGTAGCTATTGCAATGAAATGGAAATTAAGGCTCTTTTTGTTAAGATTGAGGAGAACAGCCATGGTTTGGAAAGGCATTTGAAAGCGTTTTGGGAACTTGAATCCATTGGCATAAAGGACAAACAGGCAAGTACAGTGAACAATGATGTTTTAGAGCAATTTGAAAAAGGGATTGGGTTTAGAGATGGTTGCTATGAAGTTGGCCTCCCGTGGAAGGATTCTTGCAAACCCGGTTCAAACCTTCAGCTAGCTAATCGGAGGTTGGAGACTTCATTGTACAGGCTAAGAAAGAATGAGGAGTTGTTAATTGAATACAATGAGGCCATCCTAAGCTATGTAAGGGAGGGCTATGCTGAAAGGGTGCAAGGTGAGCTGGTGAGCCAGGAGGCACATTATCTGCCACACCATGCAGTGGTACGGCGAGACAAAACTACCACCAAACTGAGGGTAGTTTTTGATGGCTCAGCCAAGGACAAAGGTGGTGTGTCATTGAATGACTGTTTGGATGCTGGGCCAAATTTAAATGCAGATTTATTTTCCTTGTTACTGAGATTCAGGTTTGGTAGAGTAGCATTGACTGCAGATGTGAAGCAAGCCTTTTTGCGGATAAAGTTAAAACCAGAGGACAGAGATGCAGTAAGGTATCTGTGGGTGGATACGAAAGACTTGTTGGAAAATGAACCTAAGGTTCAAGCATATAGAATGAAATCAGTGTTGTTTGGCCTCAGCTCTAGTCCATTTCTGTTGGCAGCTACTATGCAGTACCATTTTAAAAAATATTCTGAAGTCTATCCTAATACTATTGAACACATAAGGAAAAATTTTTATGTTGATGATTTGCTGTGTTCCGTGGATAATACAGAAATGGCAAAACAGATATTCATGGAGGCTAGAGGTATAATGAGGGAGGCTGGCATGGAGCTTAGAAAATGGCAGACCAATCATTCTCAATTACAAGAGTTTATGAGTCAGTCCTGTGTAGTACCTGATGCAGCAGAAAGTATTGAGGATTCTGGTATTAAGGAGTTGTGGGCAATAGATGCAAAGGTGCTAGGCATTGTTTGGCAGCAAGGAGATGATTTGTTTACCTTCAATGGGAAATCTTTAGTAGAGCTGGCTGCGAATGAGACAAGGTGGACAAAACTCTTAGTTTGGCTTCAAAGGTCTTTGATCCTCTTGGATTCCTGGCTCCATTTGTGATAAAGTCAAAAATTTGGTTTCAGAGCCTCTGGGAAATTGGACTTGGTTGGGACCAAGAGTTACCTGATCATATGGTGGTAAGGTGGAAATATTGGTTCAAAGAATTGGCACATCTTGGAGACATTGAAATCCCAAGATGGTACTTTGGAGAGTTGAACAATAGTCCAGACAATTTGGAGCTGCACATCTTTTGTGATGCAAGTGAGGAAGCCTATGCAACTTGTATTTATATAAGAGGCGCATTGCAAGAGGAAGTAAGTTGCAGGTTGGTTGCTGCAAAGAGCAGAGTAGCACCTCTGAAAAGGCTTTCTGTTCCAAGGTTGGAATTGATGGGTGCCGTTTTTGCTAGTCGGCTTGCAGTTACAGTGCAAAAGTCTTTGGCCCTCTATGAAATTCCAAGCTATTATTGGACAGACTCCACTATAGTTTGGCACTGGTTAATAAGTCAGGCAAGGAAATGGAAACCATTTGTTGCCAATAGGGTGGAGGAAATTCAAGCGCACACAGATCCCAAACAATGGAAGCATTGTCCAGGCACCCAAAACCCCGCTGATTTACCAACACGAGGAATTTCGGTGAAAGATCTTGCACAGTCAAGTTTGTGGTGGAATGGGCCAGAGTGGCTAAAACTTGGAAGTGAAAACTGGCCTTCTAATCAGCCTATTGTAGGAGAATGCCAGGCTGAAGAAGCATGGGTGAGTGAGGTGAGAAAATGCGCTGTGAACAGTTGTCAAGTTATGCAGCAGGACCCCATATTGAGGCTTGAGGACATTAGCAGTCTGAAAAGATTGTTAAGAGTGACAGCATGGGTATATAGATTTACCAACAACATTAAGGGAGAAACAAGAAGGGAAGGAATTCTGAACAGTAATGAGATTCAGCAAGCCAGGAAATACTGGGTGGAATATGTGCAGAAGGAAAAATTTGGTGAAGAGGGAATTGCTCACCAGCCATCCATTACAGGTTCTACCAACGCATTCTGCTCTCAAGGGTTTGGATATGTTTTTGGATCAAGATTTATTGAGAGTAGGAGGTAGACTACAGTTTTCTGGGCTTCCAGAGGAGAAAAGACATCCAATTTTGCTACCTTCTGGGGGGCACTTTGTGGACCTTTTGATCCTGGATACTCATCATAAGCTGTTACATGCTGGAGTTAGAGAAGTGATAATAGAGATCAGACAACAGTTTTGGATTCCCAAAATTAGACAAGTAGTAAAAAAGGTCGTGCATAAATGTGTGGTTTGCAAGCGTTGGAGTGCAAAGCCTTATTATGAAAAGGTGGCTCCACTTCCAAGAGAACGGTGTGTATATACTGCCCCATTTGATGTAGTGGGAGTAGACTTTGCAGGGCCAGTCTATGTGTATGAGCGAGGGGAGTCTAACAAAGGTTATATATGTCTTTTCACCTGTGCTACCACCAGAGCAATCCATTTGGAGTTGGTAAGCAACTTAAGTAGTGATGTATTTCTTTTGGCCTTTAGAAGGTTTGTGAACAGAAGGGGTTTCCCAAATAAAATCATATCGGATAATGCAAAAACCTTCAAAAAGGCTGCAAAGGAACTCCAAGAAATTTGGTCCTTGCTAAAAGAGGAAGGATTCCAATCCTACTTTTCACACCAAGGGGTACAGTGGGAGTTTATTGTTGAGAGAGCACCATGGTGGGGAGGATTTTGGGAAAGGCTAGTGAGAAGTGTAAAGTGTCCATTAAAGAAACTTTTAGCTAATGCTCATTTGAGCAAAGAAGAATTCTGCACTGCTTTATGTGAAGTAGAAGCAATGGTGAACAGTAGGCCTATCACTTTTGTTTATAACAGTATGCAGGATGCAGAGCCATTGCCACCAAATCATTTTCTTTGTGGTAAACGATTAACATCAAGCCCCAGTGTGCCAGAAGACTTGCAGCCTATCCAGAGCACTCAAGGAGAGTTAACTAGACGGTTCAGGTACCTTGAAGAGCTACAAGATCAGTTATGGAAGAGGTGGCAGATGGAATACTTGCCAGAACTCAATTATTAACCATCAGGCAAGGTAAAGGGCTCCAATGCAAATTGTATCAAGGTCGGAGAAGTGGTAATGATTGGGATGAAAGACCAAGGCAATGCTGGAAGCTTGGCATAATTGAAGAGTTGTTTGTTGGCAAATACAATTTAGTTAGGTCTGCACTGGTAAAGACTTCAGGAGGAAATTAAAGAGACCTAAAAAAACTCTATGCTTTAGAAATCAGCAAAAACACAGAGAGTCAAGATGAAACATTTGAGTTACAGCCTCATGGAGAAGGCTTGGCTAACCTTGCCGAAGGTAATGAAACAATGCCTCTTCGGTGGGTAGTGTTAGAAAATCTAGAAGAGGAAGAACCATTGTTGTCCCAAGGCGATATGATGACTAAGCTGATTGATGCAGCATTGCTTGTATATATTAAGTTAAGGTGTATATATATATCCATCTCATAATTGTAAGGTTAGTGAAAAATTAACTTGATTTAGAGCTAGCATTTTTGGGCTCTTGTGGCATCAGTATTTGGCCACTCTGGTGGCATCATTTTGGGGCGCTGCGCGTCCTTTCTACTCGTTTGTGGGATGTCGTACGTACAGGTAGTGGTCTGATAGAGAGCTCTCTTGCAATTCAGTTTGGTTGTTTAGATACAAGATTGTTGCATCGTGCAATAGTCCAGGTTGCGTTGTTGTTGCAAGGTTGAGAAAGAAGACCATAAATAGTACCCCTTTTGTTTTTATCTTAAATTCATACAACTAAGGCCTAAGGTAGGCCCACATCGAGTCAGCAACCCTGAGGTAGGACCTAATAGAATCTGAAGTCCGTAAGTTTTAATTTTAGCTTAACTTGGGCTGTAGGTAGAACTGGCCCTTTAGAATTTGGCCGTTCACGGCTCAGCTGGGATTTTGAACCCAACAAATAAATAAAATAACAGGTAGTGTTAGAAAATCTAGAAGAGGAAGAGCCATTGTTGTCCCAAGGCGATATGATGACTAAGCTGATTGATGCAGCATTGCTTGTGTATATTAAGTTAAGGTGTATATATATCCATCTCATAATTGTAAGGTTAGGGAAAAATTCACTTAATTTAGAACTAGCATTTTTGGGCTCTTGTGACATCATTGTTTGGGCACTCTTGTGGCATCATTTTTTTGGGGGCACTGCGCGTCCTTCCTACTCGTTTGTTGAATGCGGCACTTATAGGGCGTGGTCTTGTAGAGAGCTCTCTTGCAATTCAGTTTGGTTGTTTAGATACAAGATTGTTGCATCGTGCAATGGTGCAGGTTGTGTGTTGTAAGGTTTAGAAAGAAGACCATAAATAGTACCCCTTTTGTTTTTTATTTTTATTTTATGCAATTGAGGCCTAAGGTAGGCCCACATCGAGTCAGCAACCCTGAGGTAGGACCTAATAGGACCTCCAAGTCCGTAAGTTTTAGTCTAGCTTAACTTGGGCTGGAGGTTAAACTGGCCCTTCAGGGCTCAGCTGGGATTCTGAATCCAATAAAATAAAATATAACAAGGATTGAAGCCATCCATTTTGCGTGATGGAAGGCTCTTGGCTTAATCCAATGAATTTCGCTTGAAGGCACTTCATTCAGAATGAGGAGAATTGTCTCTGCCAATTCTCTATAGTCATCGCGAGAAAGGGAACTCTTTTGGTTAAGAATCTCATTCATGAAACTGATTCTGGATTCTCTCATATCTCTTAAATACCTATTTTTTATTTCAAGGTGTCTGTGAGGCTGTATTTTTCCAAACACTTTCTCTAAAATTCTTGAAGGCTTCATTTTCATGTGAATTAATTTTGACAAATATTTTGATGTGGACAATAACTAAAAGCCTCTCAGAAATATGATGACGGCATACCATCCACAGTAATTTTTTTCCAAGAAGTTCTTCCACCTATTGGCATGCACCTTTTTTCCATCCGGTGTTTGAGGCAGTTGTATCAAATACTATCCCATACACATTGTCTTCTAGCTTCCATTCTGAGATGGTTTCAAACACGCTTGCTGCTTGAGCTGATCCGGTACTGTCTCTGATTTTTGCTACGGAGAGTAATTTCTCAAAATCATTTTCCCCATTAATAGTATTGCCAATCTTTCCTCCTTTCCACCTAATAAATTACACTGGGCAACAAAAAAAATTTTTTTTCGTGTCCCAAGAATGAAAATACCTTATTCTTATAGTATTTTCTGTACTGAATCCAAATAAGTTTGTAAAATTTCTCTATCAGTCTGGTTTTTGTGTGACATGCAATTTAATTTTTAAAAACCCATATAGTTACATACTTATTAAAATATGATCGAAAAGACATACCTTCAGTTTAAAAAGTAGCTTGTTTTGATTTTCTGCTGTGCTTTGCCTCAGGCATGTCTCTCTTAAGAGTCCAGCAATAGTCAGCCAGCATACTGGGGCTCCATTTGCCTTGGTAACGGTTTTCCATGGCAGAAATATCCTGATGAAAACGCTCACGATGTTCGTCGCTTACCGCACCCAGGTTTTCCGGAAAAAAGTCCAAGTGAGAGTCCAAGAAATGAACCTTTAATGACATATTGCACCCCATTGCTTGGTAAGACTTAAGAAGATCTCCTACTATTTCAGGGTAGTTTTCGGCCTTGTGATTTCCCCAAAAATTTGTGCAGACACTTTTGAAACTCTGCCACGCAGCTTTCTCAACTTCATTCAACTCTCCTTCAAATCTCTCATCTCTTAACAATTCTCTGATCTGAGGGCCTACAAAAATGCCTTCTTTAATCTTGGCATCACTGATCCGGGGAAACTTATTTCTCAAGTATGTGAATCCTGTTTGCGCTTTATCCATCGCTTTAACAAAGTTTTTCATAAGTCCAAGCTTGATATGCAAAGGAGGAAGGTGCACTTTCTCAGGGTCAACAAGTGAACTATTCACAACATTTTTCTTGCCTGGAACAAGTGAGGTGCGTTTTAGCCAATCCTTCTTAACGTAGTGGTTTTGCTTGTCCCTACTGTCCCACTCACATAAAAAACAACAGTACTTGGTGTAACCTAGCTGCAACCCTAGCAAAAGTGCAATGACCTTCAGATCTTCACAGATATTCCACTTATATTTCTGATACTGAAACTTTTCTAAAAGCAACTTCATGTTGTCGTATGACTCTTTCATGTTTGCAGCATGTGCAATAGGTACAGAAGGAAATTTATTTCCGTTGTGAAGAAGGACTGCTTTCAAGCTGACTTTTGAGGAGTCAATGAACAATCGCCACTCATCCACGTTATGTTCATGACCAAGAGCCCCCATGACTGAATTAACATCTTTACAAAACACAAGTCCATCTTCATGGGAGAACCATTCTTTGAATTCATCATGGCGGCTGCGGAAAAAACAAACTTTAGTGTCACGTTGCAGTAGATTCCAACCCTTTAATCTTGAACCTAAAAGTTCAGCCTGCTTCTTAGATAATTTCAAATCACGAACTAGGTCATTTAGATCTCCTTGTGACAGTAAATGTGGTTCATTGGTCATTGGAGGAACAGGTAGCCTGGAATGTTGGATCAGAAATGTCTTCATCTTTTTCCTCGTGATATGCTACAGCTACGTTTGATTCCTCATCACTTAAACTTACATGTTCAGGAGGATTTGGTACTGGAAGTTGAGCACTGTGGGGAACTGGTCTCATTGCAGACGGTAGATTAGGGTATTTCATAAGGTTCTTTGTTTTTGAAGTGATCCCCTTTGTATTTACCAGGCAGAAATAGCAGTCTGTTGTGTGATCTTTGGGTTCCCTCCAAATCATTGGAATAGCAAATGGCATGTGACGTGAACCGTTTAGCCATCCTGTAAGTAGTCTTACACATGTCACACAACAAATGTGAGGGGCCCAACTCTTGTCCTGATCGCCTACTTTACATCCGAAATAAAGTTCATAGCATTGTTTTACTAATGGTGTAAAGTTACGTTTCTGGGATTTTAAAGTTAGATCACCACATACATAACAAAAGGAATTAGGATGATTCAGACAGTTCCGCGGCATTACAAAACATCTATATGAATACAACACTGGTGTAAAATTAACAAGAAGCAACAGACACTAGCTGTTAACACTGTGACATTTACAAGCAGACTGACTTCGAGCTGCTCTACACACAGAAACTAGGCTCATGTCTGAACAGGTACAAACATATTTCAACCTGCACAGTCTGCTGCTCCGACCAAATTTATCCTGCCAGCATTATCAGAACTTTCTCCCCAAAGGAATAAATTGTACTAATTTTACAGAAAAATTAATACAACATATATATTAATATTAATATATTTTATTATAGTTATATTAATTAATATAATATATTATTATATTTATTATTTTTATAATGTTTTATATTATAATATTGTTATATACTTAATTATATATAATATGTTATTATTTTTTTATCCGGTGATCATGCTAAATGAGGAAAAAATGAACATAGCGTCACAAGTAAACTAAGCCTGATAGAAAAAAATCTGATTTCATATTTAGATTCAGCATGAAAAAGTACACTTAGAACACCCATCAAAACCCTTGTGACAAAATTGTTGTTGACCAGTGTTATACATCATTTTGCTATCCCAATGGATCAGAACATACTGGGGAGGAACGAAATCACCTTGGATGTCCTGCCACGTTCTTTTTCTTGATATTGTAGCTGCTCGAGCTGAAGTAGTTTTGGATATGCTCATTTCTTTTATGTTTTTGCCACACTCTGCGGCGACAACTGATGCAAAAACTGTACGTTGCCTTATGGAGAGTCCAAGATGGTCTGCTGTGTTTGATACTAGTGTTGATTGAAGCAAACTACTTGGTCTTGGTTTTGATGGGCCTGGCTGGGGTTCTGGAGAGTATTCTTCATCCGAAGAATTATCTGTGTCATCACTCTCAGTGATCGTTGAATTGCCTGATCGCTTTTCCAATCCTTAGTTCAACTTCTTTCATTTGTCGCTTTCTTTCTTCATCGAATCTTACTTCTTTCCTTCGCACTTTTGACACATAAGCTTTATCTAAAGGGCCAAGACACATCTTCCTCTCCCCTCTTTGGTTTTCTAGGAAATTTATGTCCCCTTTAATTTGTTCCTGAGTTCTTAGGGAATCCGTTCTTATCTCGTGAAATACGTTTTGTGTAGAAATATCAAACAGATCATTCAACTGACCCAAGTAACTTTGTTTTTGGTTTCATAATATTTAGCATTTTTGCTCTTTATTACTGTTTGTTATTTTTTTTGTTTTTACTGGGTTCAGAATCCCAGCTGAGCCGTGAACGCCAAGCTCTGAAGGGCCAGTTTAACCTACAACCCAAGTTAAGCTAGACTAAAAACTTACGGACTTGGAGGTCCTATTAGGTCCTACCTCAGGGTTGCTGACTCGATGTGGGTCTACCTTAGGCCTCAGTTGCATAAAATTAAGATAAAAAACAAAAGGGGCACTATTTATGGTCTTTCTAAACCTTGCAACAACAACACAACCTGCACCATTGCACGATGCAACAATCTTTTATCTAAACAACCAAACTGAATTGCAAGAGAGCTCTCTATAAGACCACGCCCTGTAAGTGCCGCATTCAACAAACGAGTAGGAAGGACGCGCAGCGCCCCCCCCCCCCCAAAAAAAAAATGATGCCACAAGAGTGCCCAAACAATGATGCCACAAGAGCCTAAAAATGCTAGCTCTAAATTAAATGAATTTTTCACTAACCTTACAATTATGAGATGGATATATACACGCCTTAACTTAATATATACAAGCAATGCTGCACATCAATCAGCTTAGTCATCATATCGCCTTGGGACAACAATGGCTCTTCCTCTTCTAGATTTTCTAACACTGTTTCATGTAATTTTATCAAGTTTAGTAGCATGGTTCGTGGGGTTTTATGTCTTACGACATCCTTTGATGGAATGCCCGCCTTTTCCCAAATTGTTTGAACTTTTTTTCAAAACACAAAACATTCCAAATGTTTTCCTCTTTGGAAATATTAGGGCTTTGCATTTGTTTACTTCTGAGGTAGAAAAAATGCTTCAAAACGTCTCCTTTTGATGACAGCATGCATCCCTCTTGGCCACTTAGATCATTCTTTAATGCACCAAGCAAAGAATCGAAGTTTGTTGGATTGTTTCTTAATACAGCTTTATTTTTATTCATTCTTACAATACCTCATAATTAAACATATTTTATTATCTAACTACCTGAAAAAAAATCACAAAATGGTTACTTCCACAATAAACTCTTGCTATTGCGCCTTTCTTAGCTAAAATAAAAAAAAGTTCCTCTCTTAGTTGAGAATTTGAGCCACGCTAACCTGATCAAATGCCTTTTACTGTACCTTAACCCATAACATATTGAAATTTAATCTTTTTCCGATATATTTAGTATAAGTGGACCATTTCTAATAGGAAAAAAGCTATGTTCAATAAATCTGAAAAAAAAGCCATAAGTGGGACACAATAGGTTGATTACAATACAAAAAATGGGTATTTCTAGCATTTTCAGGGGGGCCCATTTTCGGGGGTGGGTCGGGGACCCCAGAATTGTTAAATTGAATCTTTTTTCGCATATTTAGTAAAAGTTAACCATTTCTAACAGGAAAAAAGGTATGTTCAATGGATCTGAAAAATTGGTCATAAGTGGGACACCCAAATGGAGATAGAATACCGTTTGGACGTCTTACGTGTGACAAATGGTGCCCATGTTGAATGTGTTTGAGGTTATGTGAAACTTTATTACTTTCTTTAACAGAAAGCGCAAAAACAGTATGTGTACCTCGTTTCCTAATATTTTTATTTGAGAGAGAAGTTGTAAAGATAATTTGTGTACACTCTGTACTTCCTTGTCAGAAATGAATACGGGGACGTTCTGTCCAGCTGTAATTACAGTACTATTGCTGTTACCGCCTGCTTCTCAAAACTACTTAAGAAATTTTGGCTGCGCCAATTAAATGATTACTTAAAAGGTCCCATTCAACTGATCTGTGTATTTTTTAGTCAGGTAGCTTAACAAAATGAAGGGGACAAAAGCACCAACTTTTTTCTGACACTTTATTAGGTCATATTATGCAGCTTTTTTATTGGAACCAAAAAATCTGACATGGATGGAGCTTCCATTTGGTCCGTTGCAATACTGACCCTAATTGTGGCATGAAATTACATCTAAAAGGGACGGATTTTCCAATCTTCCTATATACTAGAATTAGGATATAAGATTTTCAATCCTGTGTATGTAGAATATAAAAACACCGTAATTCAGTATATTTAGAATACAAAACACACTAATTTGATATATCACCATATTAAACAGCTAAACAAAAAATAAAAACATCATAATGTATGTAGAATATAAAAACACCTCAATTCAAAACATACAGCGAGTTCATTATACGTCACATTTGCAGCTGCAAAGCTCTGTGCATTTCCAGTGTGCCTTCTTGCACGAACACCTTGCACCACAGCCACTCACGCTTTTGCACCCACACTTCACCAGTTCACTGCATGCTTTGGAGGCAATCGGTAGTGTGCTCCACACAGGAAGCCAGGACTTGCTCCGTCTGTCAAATGTCCATCCCCACCTTTCTGGAGTAGGACTCTGCTGCTGAGCCAGTTCACGTGGCGTCCAGATTCCAGTTTGGTAGGCAGTGCGCCTCGAATGTTGCAACAAAGCTCATCTTGAGAATGGTATCCCAGTACTGATATGTTGGACTCTTGTTGATCATGTCTTGTCTCCACGTTTCTTTGGCCTTCTCATCATGCGGTCCTTCAGTCATAGTGCGTGTGAAGGCATCCTGCTGGAGCTTGGCTAGGGCCAGAGCACTCACTTGGTGGGCATGTCTTGTCCTGGTGAGGTGGGATGCCTTGAGGAAGGAGTCAGCTGTGCCAGAGGAGGCGATGCCTGTTTGGGTCAGTGCAGTGGTCCACTCAGAGGCTTCCAAGTAGTGCCCGAATGTTTTCCACATTGCCATCTCAATGTGCAGACCACCGAACATGATTACGTACTTGTCCTCGCCATATGTTTGAGGCCAGTTCCACTGAACAAACTTGGCAAGTGCATACAGTGGTGTATCCAAAGTAATCACTGGAATCTGTCCAGGATTCAGGAACTGAGTAGCTTTTGAGGTACTTCTTTTCCTTGTAAGAGTGGCAAGAGTTGTGTGAGAGCCGGATGTGAGTCGACAGAGATGTGGTCTTGATAACTGGCATGGTAGGCTGTCCAGGTCACAGCACCTTCCTTGGTTACCTCCTCCTTCTTCATCAGCTTGATAGCATGCTCCAGCCAACATTTTTCTTTCTCTCGTGCTCCCTCCAGACGTCCCTCCACGGCTTTGACAGCATTAAATGTCTTGGGTACAGCCACAGTTTTTGTCTTGAGTGCACGTATCATACTGAACTACTGAAATATGAAGCGCGGGGAAACTGAACACAGCTCGGCGCCAGTTAGCTATGCATGCACTGTAGCATAGGAGTGTGACGAGTTGGGCGTGTTGCATCATTGCATGTTGGTCAAGCTTCGTGTAATAACTTGAGGGTTTGTGACCCCGCTAAGTTACTAGGTTTCTAAACAACAACAAAGGCACTTTCCGGTGCTTTGATTTTGATCTTCTTTAGAGCCTACCATAGATTTCCAGCGTCCCATAAAGCGCCTACCTAACTCTCTAACTTTATTAATTTAGAAGCTATAGACATTACCCCTAACTGATATAATTATTAAACAACTTCCTACTTAGATTTGTCACTTCAGAAACATCATCAAATTAAACTTAGCACCAACGATTTAGCCAGATGTAAATAATCATGCTGTTAGTTCAGCCCAGTCAAACGAACAGGCCTCGTTCCGCTGTTTAGTCTTTTGTGTTGCCATTCAGCTTTCTTTTAGTGACTTTTAGACTATATACATATGTATATATACACAAACACGTCACCTCACTCCTCCCCTATAAGTTTAGTCTGTCAAGGGGGTGAGAGACCCTAGACGACCCGCAGAGCGGGGATAATGTAGTAGAAATAGGTGCAACCTGCATAGGCGGGCGAATTGAACCATTTTCCAGAGGATCGGGTCTCTCTTCCGAAAGACTCTGGTCATCCTGCAATTCATGTTCCCATATCTGGTCCTAATGGCGTTTAATAGAACGACTATCTTTTAGTTAGCACTTGAAGGAAACAGGGCCCGTTCTCTCTTGCACCGTTGCAGGAACCCATTTTGGTCCAGCTCCATAGCTGCGAATCATAACTGGATCATTAGGTTGCGCTTCTATAACTCTCCTTTTTTTAGTGTCGTGGTACAACTTCTGTTTTTCCTGATGGCGTAAAACACTTTGTTGTAACGTTTCGTTTGGACGTAACAGATCGAAAACTGAACGAATTCCCCGGCCAATCATGAGTTTAGAAGGAGACACCCCCGTCTTTGTGTGAGGTCGATATTTAAAGAAAAATTTATCCAACATCACTTGCATTTCCCCCCCATGAGAATGACGCAAGGCCAACTTAAAAGTACGGACCATGTTTTCCGCGAGACCGTTAGTAGACGGGTGAAAAACACTAGACCGGACATGTCTAATGCCATTTAGGTGGACAAAAGAACGAAATTCCTCACTGGTAAAACAAGTACCATTGTCGGAAACCAGAACTACGGGTAAACCCCATCGAGCGAAATACGAACGGAGTAAGTGAATAGTAACACCCGAAGTCGTGGAAGTGGTTGGAAAAATTTCCACCCACTTAGAGTAGGCGTCCACAATGACTAGGAAATAAATATTATTTATAGGACCTGTATAGTTCACAGGGATCCTATGCCAAGGTATAGTAAGCAATTTCCACGAATGAAGTGGACTTTTCCCTGGGAGATCTTTGTTCTCTAGACAGTTTTGACAGTAACGAACCAATGATTCGAGTTCTCCATCTAAACCGGGCCACCAGAAATAAGCTCTCGCCAGTTCTTTCATTTTTGTTGCACCCATGTGTTCAGCGTGAAGTTCCTTCGCTAAATTCGACCTGCCTTCATTCGGAATTATCACTCTGTGGCCCCATAAGAGACAGCCATTTTGAATTGAGAGTCCAGACTGACGTTGATAAAAAGGCTGTAATTCACTCTCAACCTTAGTAGGCCAACCAACTGAGCAGTAATGGATAACTCTAGACAGAAGGGAGTTTGATTTTGTCCACTGCTCTATCTGTACTGCAGTTACTGGAGTGGATTCCAAAAACTCCACCAAGTGAACCCATTCTGAGGTATCGGTGCGCATTCATTTAGATTTTCTAAAGGCAACCTACTTAGAGCATCAGCCGTACCTAGAAGTTTGCCTGGCCGATGTACTAAGTCAAATTTATAGGCTTGTAGAATCAGTGCCCATCGTTGAATCCTACCTGAGGCCATAACTGGAATATTTTTAGTAGGTGAAAATAAACCTAAAAGAGGCTTATGGTCAGTAATTAGTTTGAATTCATGGCCTAATTTTTTTTACTGCAAATACTAAGTCTAAAGCTTCACTGTTTAAGTTTTGCATATCGCCTTTCAGTCTCATTTAGTGTTCTAGAAGCAAAACAGATAGGCCTATCTACACCATCAATGTGGTGAGATAACACTGCCCCAATTCCATAAGAACTGCTGTCTGTGAAACTACGAGAGTAAGTTTAGGATCATAATGCACTAGGAGAGTGGACTTTAGTAGTACGTCCTCTGAAGCCTCAAATGCTTTATTTTAGGTTTTTTCCCATCTCCACTGTTCCCCAGATCGTAATAACTTATTTAGGGGTTCAAGGAAAGTCGATGCATTAGGCAAAAATTTCCTATAAAAGTTTAGGAGACCTAAATAAGCTTGTAACTGTGTGATGTTTTGTGGAGGTGGTGCATTTTTTATTGCTTCTAGTTTATCCACCGTTGGATGAATGCCTGAGGCATCTATGCGGAACCCCAAATATGAAACCTCATTAGTGACCCAAGAACACTTTTCTTTCTTTAGCTTAAGTCCAGCATTCCGGAGTTTTTTTTTAGAACTGTGGTTAATCTAGTTAGATGTTCTTTTTTAGATGAACCTGAAATGAGGACATCATCTAGAAAACAAATACACCCGGAATGTGACCTAGAACTTGGTCCATTGTTCTCTGAAAAATACCCGGAGCCGATGCTGTTCCATAGCATAGCCCAACGGTGGCCAAACCCTTAGTTGATTAAAACCCTTAGTTGATTAAAATGACTGAGCAGACAAAGTGTAAGAAACGGAAATATGAAGAAGAAAATAGAGTTTTTAAACAGGAGTGGGAGGAGAGCTTTGCCTTTACTGTTAAGGGTGGGAAACCTGTGTGTCTTATCTGTCACGTGACACTCAATCACTTTAAAGCCAGTAACTTAAAGCGTCATCATGAAACTAACCATAAAAATTTTATTACAAAATTTCCTCCCAAATCAGAATTGCGGAAGACTAAGTTAACAATGTTGAAATCTAGCCTAGTTGCCCAACAAACTGTACTTTCATCATTGTGTAAGACAGCTGACTTAACTACTGAAGCTAGTTTTGTTATGGCATGGAATATTGCTCGTGCTCAACTTCCCTCCAGTAGTGGAGAATTTGTGAAGAAGAATATTGCCGATGTTACTGCAATTCTCACTCCAGATAACACAAAGCTTCGAGAACAAATAGCAAGTATTTCTATTTCCCGCCACACTACAGAGAGACGTACTGTATTTCCCAGATCAGTGCTGAAATTACATGCTCGTTGCAGAGTGGTTTGAAGAATTCTGTTGCATTCAGTTTGGCCCTCGATGTATCCTCAGATATTAAAGATAACCCTCAACTGGCGATATTTGTTCGTTATGTTACTGGCGATGGAAATGTGAAAGAAGAACTCTTGGACTTACTGACTCTAAGAGAAACCACCAGAGGGGTTGACATAAAGAAAGCACTTGACGAGGCATTATCAAATGCTCAAGTACCATTGAATAAACTTGTAAGTGTTGCAATACATGGAGCACCAGCTATGGTAGGACAAAATGTAGGCCTAATTGGGCTCTTGACACGCGATCCCAAGTATCATGTGTGTCTCTTTATTCACTTTATCATTCACCATGGTCATTTGGTAAGCAAGTACTTTAGGTATGACAGTGTTATGAAATGTGTTCTAGAAATTGTGAATTTCATTCGTTCAAATGCAAAAACGCACCGAGCGTTTAGAAATTTTATCGAGGAGCTGGATCTTCAAGATAAGCCAGATGACCTTTCATTCTACTGTATTGTAAGGTGGTTATCAACTAGTAATCTCCTGAATAAATTTGTTGCACTGTTGGAGCCTATCATTGATTTCTTGAAAGAAAAGGGAAAGTCATACCCACAACTAGAAGATCATGAATGGGTGCAGGATCTGATGTTTTTTACTGATGTAATAAAACACCTTCAAAATCTAAATTTGGCACTTCAGGGAAAGGATAAGGTCATTTCTGACCTTACACAGAGAGTTTTCAGTTTCCAGAATAAAATAAAGCTCTTCCAAAAAGATCTAGTAACAAAAAAATTTGACCACTTTCTCCACCTGAAAAATCGAGCAAACACTTTTCCCGATATTGAAATAAAAGATAGTAAATTGGAGGAATACAACAGTAAATTAGAAGGACTAAGTGACGATTTTCAGTTCAGGTTTGATGAACTAAAGAAGCTAAAACCATGCTTCGAATTTCTTGTAAATCCTTTACTGATTGATGTCGTCAACGATGGCTGTCCTGTTGTTACGGTAGATGCTTCAATACAAACAGAACTTTTGGAGCTACAGGAGGACGTGGGTTTAAAGTTGATACATAAAAGCTCGTCTGCAGTTGAGTTTTGGAAGCAAGTACCAGAGACAAAGTATCCTCACCTCAGGAAAACCAGTTTCCGACTTATCTCAGTTTTTGGGACAAATTATTGCTGTGAAGCACTCTTCTCGGTAATGAAGTTTGTAAAGTCAAAACATCGTGCTGCCCTCACTAACGAACACCTGACTGAGCTTCTTCATACCACCTTAACATCACATCAGCCGGACTTTAAAGCATTAACAGCCAAAATGAAGACCCAAACTAAGCCTTCTACAAGCAGTAATTAAACAATTTAATAATGTGAGTAGAACTATATGTATATGTTTTTAATAATTAAATTCTTTTTAAAATATTTTGCGGCTCTCGAACATCTGAAAAACGTCGTATGTGGCTCTTGGGTCCAGGAAACTTGGCCGCCCCTGGCATAGCCTATTGTACTTATATAGGCCTCGGTGCGTATTTATGATAGTTAGCTCTTTAGAATTTTCTAAACTTAGTTGAGCATAGGCTTAGGACAAATGTAATTTTGTGAAATATTTACCCCCAGCAAGAGAGCTAAATAATTCATCAGGCTTGAGTATAGAGTAGCAATCTAGAAGGACTGTTCTATTTGCTGTTAAACGGTAATCCCCACATAACCGCACGGACTTGTCCGGTTTTAGTACAGGAACTACTGGGGCAGCCCACTTAGCGTGTGTGACTGGTTCGATAATTTAATCTTTGAGCAGCCTGTCAATTTCTAAATCTACCTTCTGCCGCAGTGCATGCGCAATTGAACGAGCCTTACAAAATTTCGGAGTTACATTAGGATCTACTTCTATACAGACCTGATGGCCTTTTAGGTTGCCTACTTCAGGCCCAAAAACATAAGAAAACTCCCTTAACAATGAGTCTATGTCAGACGGATATGAGAGTGTATGCACATCTGCCTGACCCTTTGGCAGAATTTTGTCAATAGGCATTTTTAAAGCATCAATCCAATCACGGCCTAGTAGAGTAGGCCCTTGCTCATCCACCACTAAAAGAGTTAAGGGATGAGACAAAGTTTTCTTGTTGAGTGTAACTGTGATGGATGTTTCTCCACAAATAGGTATTTGTATGTCCCCATATTTTTTTAGTATTGTTTTAGAGGCATGTAGTTTAGGTGCATTTTTGAAAGTTTTGTCAAAAACTGTTTTGGACATGACAGTTCGGGCAGCACCTGTATCTAGTTTTAAAGTGTGATAGCGTGGGGTAGACACCCCCGTTAGGTTACTTAGGTTCTAGCAAACAATCAAAGCACTTACCGGTGCGTTGAATTAGATATTCCTTTGGGAGCCTACGATTAGATTCCTGTGCCCCACAAACAGCCTACCTAACTCTCTCTTACATTATCAATTTAGAAGCTATAGACATTACCCCTAACTATACTTAAGTACGGTCAACTTCCTACCCCATTTGTCACCTTAGAAACACCACCTAATTACACTCAGCACCAACGATTAGGTCAGATAGGAAAAAACATCTCTAGGCTAGCCCAAAACAATACGAACAGCCGCGTTGGTTCGTTTATGCCTTGCTGTTGCCATTCAGCTTAGCTTTAGTGATATTTCCCCTTTAGTGACTTTTAGACTATACTATATACATATATATACACACACGTCACCTCATAGAGGAACTGTAACTCCATTTAGGCCTACCTCTACAATATATGGGCCTGTATTATCACCACTTTGCTGCTCATAAAATAGGTACTCCACTCCAATGTTCGAAGTATTTCCCTTTTGAGGATTTACACTAGAAGTGTTATAATTAGAATTTTCACCCCTTGTTTTCTTTGAAAAACAAACTTTAGCTATGTGGCCTATTTTACTACAGTTTCGGCAAACTGCTTCTTCAAAGTGGCAGTCCTTCTTCCATTGATGTTTTGCACACCCAGTACATGGCTTGGAAGGCTTTTCCTCCTGTTTAGCGTTTGAATTAGTAGGTTCAGTCGTATTTGCCGCATACCTTTTATTTGTCTGTCTAGTAGGCTCATTAGGTCTGCCAGGCCTAGAAGATTTAAAGCTATTTACGTGTTGGGCTTTACTACTGTGACTGCCAAAAGCTCTAACATCTTTAGCAGCTGCTTCTCTAGCCGCAGCTATTTCTACAGCCTAACTAAAAGTTAGGTCCTGTATAACTAATAGGGCTCTCTGGGTAGCCTCCTCTTTGAGACCCATTAAAAACCTATCTCTTAGCATTTTGTCCAATTTGTCCCCAAATTTACAAATACGGCTATGGGCTTTTATTCCTGCAACAAACTCTGCAATGCTTTCATTTACCGTCTGATGCCTCGAATAAAATTTGAAACGTTCATAGATGAGAACTAATCGGGGTTTGTAGTGATCTGTTAGGGCCTGTACCAATTCACTATAGGTGCAAGCTTCAAGTGCTTTAGGAGCAACTAGGTCCATAACTAAGCCAAACGTTTTTGGGCTTATTATAGTTAAAAAGGTAGGTACTTTCTTAGCATCAGGAATGGAATTTGCCTCGAAAAACAACCTCACCCTAGAGGCATAAGCTTCGAAGTCCTCCCCAGAGTCTTCGGAGGGGCTTATATGGCCAATCACCGACGTGCTAGAACAAAACCGATTTAGGCCAAATAACGTGAAGTAGGTTAGATTTGGTTTAAATTTGATCTAGTTACTCCCCAGTTCGGGCTGAATAGTAAATTGTATTAGAGTTAGGGGTGAGAAGGAATTAGTATTAGAGTTAGGGCTGAGTAGGAATTAGTTTTAGAGTTAGGTCGGCGGGACCTAAGCTATAGTACGGTAGCTTACCCACACAAACCAACCAAATCGGACGACCCACTAGGCTACATCCAATTTTCTAAACAACCACTTGAACCCCAATAAGCCAAATTAAATCCAATGAACCAAATTAAATCCAATGAACCAAATTAAGCCCAATGAACCAAATTTAATCCAATGAACCAAATTTAATCCAATGAACTAAATTGAATCCCATGAGCCAAATTGAATCCCATCCTCGTCGCCAAATGTAATAGCTTGGGGTTAGTGACCCCGCTAAGTTACTAGGTTTCTAAACAACAAACAAAGGCACTTACTGGTGCGTTGAATTAGATATTATTTAGGGCCTACCATAGATTTCTTGCGTCCCACAAAGCGGTCTACCTAAACTCTCTAACTTTACTAATTTAGAAGCTACTATAGACATTACCCCTATTATTATTTACTGACAACTTTCTACCCCATTTGTCACCTTAGAAACCACCAAATTAAACTTAGCACCAAAGATTTAGTCAGATATGAATAACCATGCTCTAGTCCAGCCAAAAACCAACGAACAGTCCGCGTTGCTCTGTTTATCCCTTCGTGTTGCCATTCAGCTTTCTTTTAGTGATTTTTCCCTATAGTGACTTTAGACTATATATCAAGTCATCCCATAAGTAATGTTGTTTTTTAGATCGGAATTTGAAGGACAAAAAAAAACTCAACTGAAACTTTTTAATCTAGTATATATTTTCCATCGGAATCAATGACACTGCCAACGTCCTTCAAGCTTTTCAATGCCATGTTTATAAAATTCAGGCAGTTTTGAGGCAAAAAACGTACAAAGACTGGTGTGCAGGTCATTTAAAGAAGTATACTGTTTCTCGTCAAGATAGTTTTGCAGACTCCTGAAGAGATGATAATCTGAAGGCGCAAAGTCTGGAGAATATGGAGGATGTGGAAGTTTTTCCCACCCAAGCTCCTCAATTTTTGCAGAAGTGATCCGAGCGGTATGAGGACGTGCGTTGTCGTGGTGGAACACGATTCCTTTCCGATTAACCAAAGAAGGTCTCTTTTCTTTTAGTGCAGTGTTCAATCAATCCAGTTGTTGACAGTAGACTTGAGCAGTGATTGTTTGGTTGTGTGGTAAGGTTTCAAAGTGTATTACACCACCTTTATCCCACCAAACACTAAGCAACACCTTCCGAGGGTGAAGATTTGGTTTTGGCTGTGGTGTCGCTGGTTCTCCGGCACAAACCCACTGTCGACGGCGCTTAACATTCTGGTACAGTATCCACTTTTCATTACCAGTCACTAAAAGGTGCAAAAATGGATCTTGGAGTTCACAGGAATGAAGAGCTGTGCTAATGTTTACCCGCACCCTCAGATTGTCGACCGACAATTCATGTGGCACCCATTTTCCTAACTTAGGCACTTTCCCGAGTTGTTGTAAATGTCGATGGATGGTGGACGGGGATGAATTGAGTTTCTGGGCCAATTCTTCGACAGTTGTTGAACAGTCTTCTTCAAGTGCAGCTAACAGCAGGTCATCATCAAACTCAGCAGGGCGTCCAGAGCGTGCTGCATCTGTCAAACAGCAGCCACCATTCCTAAACTTTTGAAACCATCTTTGACATTTCCTCACATGCAGAATATCGTTGCCATAAACGTCCTGAATGTTTCGCGTTGCTTCAGTAGCACTATTCCCTTTTTTGAACTCGTAAAGCATTATATGCCTGATATGCTCTTCTGATACCGCCATGTTTATGAGGGGTTCACATAAAGCAAAACACACGTCTTCACTGGTCAAGGTCTGTAAAGTATGTAGCGAAACACGATAGATCTCCTCTTAGATATAACCTTTGGAAAATTTATGCTTAAACCGAGTAGGACTAGTTTAAACTTAATCTATCGTAAAAAACAATACTTATGGGATGACCTGATACATATATATACACACACACACGTCACCTCAGAATTAGTATTAGAGTTAGGCCGGCGGGACCTAAGCTATAGTATGGTAGCTTACCCACACAAGCCAACCAAATCGAACGATCCACACTAGGCTAGGCTACATCCAATTTTCCAAACAACGAAGTAAGTCCAATAAACCGAATAAATCCCATCCTCGTCGCCAAATGTAATAACGTTGGGGGTATTAGACCCTGTCACTTATTAAGTTATTTAAATAAAAATAAAGGTACTTACAGGTGCTTTGATTTAGATCTTCTTTAGGACCTACCATAGATGCCACCGTCCCACAAACGACCTACTACTAGTCCTACTTTACTAATTTAGAAGCTATAGACATTACCCCTAACTGATATAATAATTAAACAACTTCCTGCTTAAATTAGTCACTTTAGAAACATCACCAAATTAAACTTAGCAGCTATGATTTAGTCAGATACAAAACTACAGCTCTTTTGTTCAACCCAAATCAACGAACAGACCGCGTTCCGCTGTTTATCTTTTTGTTGTCATTCAGCTTTCTTTTAGTGTTATTTTTTTTTATTTTATTGGGTTCAGAATCCCAGCTGAGCCGTGAACGGCCAAGTCCTGAAGGGCTAGTTTAACCTACAGCCTAAGTTAAGCTAGACTAAAAACTTACGGACTTGGAGGTCCTATTAGGTCCTACCTCAGGGTTGCTGACTCGATGTGGGCTTACCTTAGGCCTCAGTTGCATAAAATTAAGATAAAAACAAAAGGGGCACTATTTGTGGTCTTCTTTCTAAACCTTGCAACAACAACACAACCTGCACCATTGCACGATGCAACAATCTTGTATGTAAACAACCAAACTGAATTGCAAGAGAGCTCTCTATAAGACCACGCCCTGTAAGTGTCGCATTCAACAAACGAGTAGCAAGGACAGGCAGTGCCCCCAAAAAATGATGCCACAAGGGTGCCCAAACAATGATGCCACAAGAGCCCAAAAATGCTAGCTCTAAATTAAGTGAATTTTTCACTAACCTTACAATTATGAGATAGATATATACACACACCTTAACTTAATATATACAAGCAATGCTGCATCAATCAGCTTGTCATCATATCGCCTTGGGACAACAATGGCTCTTCCTTTTCTAGATTTTCTAACATTTAGTGACTTTTCCCTTTAGTGTCTTTTAGACTACACACACACACACACACACACACACACACACACACACACATCACCTCATAGACATAAAGGGTACTTACAGGTGCTTGCTTCAGATTTCCTTTGGGGCCTATCATCTGTTCTTTCGGTGCTCATTTGAACCAGTGGTAACGAAACCTCGACCAACCCAGTCCTACTTTACCTATTTATAATATACCCGGAGCCACGTTGAGGCAGATGAAGCGGCCGCCTCGTCTGGCTTAACGGTAGAGAATATTCATTATTATTGATTAGTGTCTTCATGTTGATGCTTTTATTTTTCATGTGTGTTTATGTTTTGTTTGTATGTTTCAGAGTTCCATCATTGTTTAGCGTTAAGGATATTGGTCAATAAACGTAATAACAAAATATGGAATCTTATTTATGATGGAACTTTATACAAAACAATAGTGAATCTCAACAGGTCAACATGCCCGTGGTGAAATGTCCAATTGAGAGGTGTGCATATCAGACCCCCGCACACAGCGACGCCATTGTAGCAGCACTCCTCACAGCCCACTGCACTGTCCATTCCGTGTCCGCTGCCGGCGCCACAGCCCAAGTGGAGAAGGTGAAGAGACCAACAATATCTTCAGCCGGTACGAGCGAGGAATGGTCCTACTTCACATCGCGATGGATGGACTATGTGGATGCCACCAAAATCACGGGTCGTAACAAAGTGGTGCAGCTACTGGAGTGCTGCGATGAACCCCTTCGCAAAGACCTCACACGATCAGCCGGTGGTAGTCTGACAGGGAGAAGTGAAAATGAGGTGCTCGCAGCCATAAAGAAACTCGCAGTCAGAGAAGAGAGCACCATGGTTGCTAGAATGGCGCTGCACAACATGCGCCAAGACCATGACAAAACCGTGCGTTCATTCGGCGCCCGACTCCGTGGCCAGGCAGGGGTATGCAAGTACATCACCAAATGCTCGAGCTGCGATGCGGATGTGAACTATACGGAGGCCATCTTGCGCGACGTCCTGACCCGCGGCATTGAGGACCCCGAGATTCAACTGGACCTACTCGGCAACACGAACCAGAACATGACATTAGAGCAGGTCTTCCAGTTCGTCGAGGCCAAAGAATCCGGCAAGCGCTCAGCATCACGTCTCCTCGACTCTCAGGGCGTCGAGGCTGCTAACAGTGCCTATAGACGGAACAAGAAGGACGCTCTGAAGGAGGTGACAGTCGGCAACCATGAGGTGCGGCAGGAAAGGGCACGGCAAAGGACTCGACCAAGACGTGAAATTGGGCGTAATCGAGCCAGTGCCGGTCGGCGAACCGGTGACATGGTGTCACCGGATGGTGGTGTGCGCCAAGAAGAACGGGAAGCCACGCCGCCCGGTCGACTTCCAGCCCCTGAACATACATGCCACCCGCGAGACACACCATACTCAGTCACCGTTCCACCAGGCACGGTCAGTGCCCCATGGCAAGAAGACCGTGTTCGATGCCTGGAACGGATACCACAGCGTGCCCCTCCGCGAGGAAGACCGTCACCTGACTACCTTCATCACTCCGTGGGGCACTGGGGCAGGTACCGGTATCGCACGGCGCACCAGGGCTATATCGCCTCTGGTGACTATTCGAGACGTTCCAAACAAAACCAAGTGTATCGACGATACGCTGCTCTGGTCGGACGACCTGAGACAAAGTTTCTTCCAAGCAGTCAACTGGCTTGACATCTGCGGTAGACACGACATCATGCTGAACCCTGAGAAGTTTGTATTTGGACAAGACACTGTGGAGTTTGCTGGCTTCGAAATCACACTCGACAAAGTACGACCCTGCAAGAAGTATCTGCAGGCCATCCGTGACTTTCCTACACCAAAGAACATTACCAACATTCGCTCATGGTATGGGATAATTAACCAGGTGGCGTATGCTTTCGCTATGGCAAAGAGAATAATACCTTTTCGCCAACTCTTGAAGCCCGGCACGCCCTTCCGATGGGATGATCAACTCAACAATCTGTTTGAAGAGTCGAAGGTGGTGATCAGTGGCGGCTCGTGACTAAAAATTCTAGGGGTGCTGTCTCTAAGAATGGGTTGAAATGATTACTGAAATAAAAGGATGAGCATTGAGCAATGAATAAAAGTTTCAAAAGTTATTGAAAAAGTTATTCAGTGAGCTCATCCTTATATTGTTCTTGATTATTTCAATTGTAAATACAAAATTTAGGGGTACTGCAATTCCACAGTGCCTACTGACGAGCCGCCACTGGTGGTGATCATCAGTGAGATCGAGGAGGGTATAAGTATATTTGACAAAACAAAGCCGACCTGTCTTGCGACCGATTGGTCGAAGTCAGGGATCGGATTCTGGCTATCCCAGAAGCACTGTGAATGTCCTGGTGCTGAGCCCTCTTGCTGCCGCACTGGTTGGATGGTCACCCTCGTTGGCAGTCGCTTCACACACCCCGCTGAGTCACGCTACGCGCCGATCGAGGGGGAGGCTCTGGCAGTCGCTGACGCACTGGACAAAGACAGGTACTTCGTCCTCGGCTGCGATGACCTCATCATCGCGGTTGACCACAAACCGCTGCTGAAGGTGTTTGGCGACAGGTCGCTGGAAGACTTACCGAATGCTCGACTGAGAAATCTGAAGGAGAAGACTCTCCGCTACAGATTTCGCATTATCCATGTACCTGGTGCGAGGCATCGCGCTGCTGACGCTCCGCCACCCCACCGGCGACAGCCAACCTGAAAAGATGCTCCTGGCAGACGACATCTCCGCTAGTAGCCAAGACGCTGTTGCTGATGATGACCTACCGTCGGCAGCTGCTCTGCGCCACTCATTCTTAGCTGGCATACACACAGAGGGAACGGCTGCGTACAACGACGAAGCCCTCGACGACGAGGTTATGGCCTCCACGATCTCAGCTCTGAACACGCTGCAGTCCGTTACCTGGGACCGGGTAAAATTGGCGACGAGCAGCGACCAACACATGACGGAGCTCGTCTCGATAATCGAGTCAGGCATGCCTGACTTCCGTCACGAGCTCCCACCCCCACTCAGAGAATATTATCAATTCCGAGAGGACCTGTACACGGTGGACAACGTCGTCATATTCAAAAACCGTGTTGTGATCCCTCCCTCTCTCCGGCAGGATGTACTGAACGCGCTCCACGCAGCCCACCAGGGCGTATCGTCGATGGTCGCGAGGGCTGAGGTGTCCGTGTTCTGGCCCGGCATCACCCCTGCTATCACTACCCTCAGGAACAGTTGCAACCATTGCAACCGTATGGCACCTTCGCAGCACAGTGCTCCTCCAATTCTTCCGGTGTCCCCCGTCTACCCTTTCCAGTGCATCTGTGCCGATTATTTCCACTATAAAGGTACCAACTACCTGGTGATCGTCGACAGGTACTCAAACTGGCCCATTGTGGAGAGGACCACGGATGGCGCCAGAGGCCTCATCAACAGCCTGCGTAGGGTGTTCGTGACTTATGGCATCTGCGACGAACTGTCATCTGACGGCGGCCCTGAGTTCACATCCACGGCTACTCGTCACTTCCTGGGGAACTGGGGCATACACCACCGTCTGGCTTCGGTAGCTTTTTCCACATTCAAACTGCAGAGCCGAAGTTGGCGTGAAAACAGCGAAACGACTGATCACAGACAACACAGGAACGAACGGTGAGCTCGATACAGACGCTTTTCAGCGAGCCATGCTACAATACCGCAACACGCCTGACAAAGATACCAAGCTGTCTCCCGCTATGTGTGTGTTCGGCCGTCCGATCAAAGATTTCATCCCGATCGTGCCCGGCAGGTACAAGCCACACGATACCTGGCTCGGGACGGCGGCGAGGGAGGATGCCTTGCGGAACAGGCACATGAGAGCCACTGAATACTGGTCCGAGCACACCAGACGGTTACCCCCACTCGTGGTCGGAGACAGGGTCAGAATCCAGAATCAGATCGGCCCCAACCCAGGAAATGGGACAAGACTGGCCTGGTAATAGAAGTGCGACAGTTCGATCAATACGTGGTGAAGGTTGACGGTTCAGGCAGAGTGACTCTGCGAAACAGAAAATTTCTGAGGAAATACGTGCCCGTCCAACCGCACACACGCCGCCTCGCCATCGGGGACGACTCCCACCTTCACTTCTCTAACCCTGTGCCCGGATCGGGGCAGTGCGCGACCTCACCCCCAAAACCACGCATGGACGACTCCCGCCTTCACCTCTCCAGCCCTGCGCCCGAATTGGAGCAGTGCGCAACCTCACCCCCGAAACCACGCTCCCCGTCCGCAGTCGAGCGATTATCCCCTACCGCCCACCAACCGGCTGGCAACGTAACCTCACCGACCAGCCCCACATCACTTCCACTGCGCACCCCACCACGAGGCCTGCCCTCCAGACCAGCTGCGCACCCTCAGCAGTGCCCACCATCTCACCGTCCCTGGCATCCATTGAGCGCTTCCAGCAACGAGATTCCTCGCAACCTGCTGCTCCAGGTGCTGCGTCCAGGTGTCCCGCTTCTCCAACCGATGCCCCTGCCGTCAGACGCTCCGGACGCTATAGGAAGACACCTTCATGGCAGAGCGATTACGATATGACGAACACGCCTCATACTACATGAACAACCCCCTCTCGCCATCGACACCCATACCCTGTACCACACTACATATAATAACAGTCTTTGTTCCCCTTTTTTTCACTATACTATATCAAAGACTCGGGGGGAGATAGAGAATATTCATTATTATTGAATATTGATTAGTGTCTTCATGTTGATGCCTTTATTTTTCATATATGTGTTTGTTTTGTTTGTATGTTTTAGAGTTCCATCATTGTTTAGCGTTATGGATATTGGTCAATAAACGTAATAACAAAAAGTGGAATCTTATTTAAACGGACATTTTGGATCAATGGGGAAATTGAATTTCAAAGGAAATGTGAGGAAATTGACAGAAATAGAATTTTACCCGTCTCAGTACAAATTATATTATTAATTATTATTAATTTAATAATAAATAATCATAATTAGAATTAATAAAAATATATATAAAATAATTAATAATTTATTATTATTATTATTAATTATTAAGTATAAAAATTTGATTTTACCTAGAGTCGTACAAATCCAGCGCTCTTTAGCGCTTTTTAAGCAAAAGTCTAGCGCTCCTGAAAGTTTCAGTTGGCAACTCTGTAATGCAGGCATAGACATGTCCAACTGCTTGTCATTGTTTTGTTGCCTGAGTATTTGTTTTATTGGTGAAAAATGAAAAGAACGGCATCAGCAGATATTCGTGACTTTTTCTCCAGGTAAGCAAGTTTAAAAACAAGCTTCAAATTTAATACCATATAATGAATCAAATTTAAAACCATATAATGAGACAAATTTTGTGACGTCATTCCTGCCTAAAAGCATTATCTTTGAGGATTTTAAGAACATTAATTTTATATTACTTTCTATATTTTTATATATCAAAATATAATAATAATAATAATGTTTGTCATATGTTTGATATATCTAATCAGAAAATTATATCTTAGCAAACCTATAGCAGAGAGAGAGAGAGAGAGAGAGAGAGAGAGAGAGAGAGAGTTACAAGGAAAAGAAGTACCTCAAAAGGCCTTGCGGCCCATACCGAGGAGGTACCAATGGCAACGGGTGCCAGGGAAAATTTTGTAAAAGTTTATTTTTCTTTCAACTATCCTAGCAGTAGTAGAAAACTGGATAGAAAAGTAGAAGGCTCTCTCCCCACCCTCCGCTCCCTCCCTGCCAGAGGCAGGTACGGAAAAAGGTTGAACAAAATACCTTGACCCTGGAAAAGTAGCCAAGGAAATTTTACAGGAAAGTGGAGAAAATATAAATAGCTCTATATTTAGTTTGCTCACAGAGACACCGTGCAAGCGATCTCCTGCAGAGTTTTCTTATGTTTTAGTCTTAAACTATGAGAGTATTCAGTACTTTGTCTAGCCTATTTTTAAACACATTTACACCCTGACTGGAAACAACCTCTGAGGGAAGCTGGTTCCAGATATTAACTATTTTATAGGAAAAGAAATTTCCGCAGACTGAGGTCCTAAATGTCTTTACACACTCAAATAGTGTGCAAGATTTCGTCTACCCTTTTCTTGAACTGATCCACAGAGGAACTGTTCACAACTTCCGAAGGTAACCTTTTCCATGTGTCACAGATCTTATATGTAAAGTAATTCCCACACACACTAGTCCTAAACCGTTTCAAATCCAACTTCCAATCATTGTTGCGAGTTGGGTTATCATTTAAACTAAACATACTTCTAAAATCGACATCGTTGAACCCGCGTAAGAGCTTGAAAACCTCGATCAGTTGACCGCGCAGCCTCCGAGTTTCAAGCGAAAACAAGTTCAGGGCGCGTAACCGTCGATTGTAGCCCATATGCCTAACGGAAGGGATTAACTTTGTGGCCCTCGCCTGCACTCGCTCCAGCCTCTCAATATCTTTCCTGAGGGTGGCGACCAGAACTACACAGCATACTCCAGGTGCGGCCGAACAAGGGAATTGTACAGTGAGAGCACAATCTCCTTGTTCCGAAACTGAAATTGCCTCCTGATATAACCCAATAGTTTCTGGGCTTTCTTTTCCACCTCTACACACTGTTTCGTAAACTTAAGGTCGCTGCTAATTAGCACACCCAAGTCCTTTTCTAAATCAGTCACCTCGATATTACTACCCAACATCGAGTAGTCCGACTTGGGATTGGCGTAGCCAATGTGCATCACTTTGCATTTACCCAAGTTAAACGGCATTTGCCATTTTTCGGACCACTCTCCTATCCTACCTAGGTCCGCACGCAGTTCCTCGGTCGCTTCGGGCGTCCCAACATTGGCCCCAAGCTTGGTGTCATCAGCGAATTTGGCGATCCGACTGACGATGCCACCGTCGATATCATTTATGTAAATGATAAACAACAGCGGCCCCAAAACGGAACCCTGAGGAACCCCACTAGTGACCGAGGCCCAACCCGAACTAGCACCTTTAATTACAACCCTCTGCCGCTATTCTTTAGCCAGTTTTCAATCCACCTACCTATTTCCCCCGATACCCAGCGCGCGCACTTTCGCCATTAGCCGGCGGTGAGGTACCTTATCAAAGGCTTTCTGAAAGTCGAGCTAAAGTATATCAATCGCCCTACTCTTATCGTACTCACCCAACATGACGTGGAAAAACTCGAGCAAGTTGGTGAGACACGACCTATGCCGTCTAAACCCATGTTGGGAGTCCCCAAGCAGCTTGTAGGAATCCAAATGGTCAACGATCCTATCCGCTATTATCCCCTCTAATAATTTACCTACAACTGAAGTGAGACTAATGGGACGATAGTTCCCTGGACTTTCGTGATCCCCTTTCTTAAAGATAGCGGTCACGTTGGCTTCCCTCCAGTCACCAGGCACCTGGCCCGTCTCCAACGATTGTGTGAAGACTGTAGCCAGGTGGGGAGCCACCTGGTCGCGCACCTCCCGCAACACTCTGGAGAGAAACTGGTCTGGCCCAGGAGCCTTAAACGCGCTCATATTCTATCGGCAACGACTGTCGCGGTACATCGAACATTATCCAGAGAGAGAGAGAGAGAGAGAGAGAGAGAGAGAGAGAGAGTTACAAGGAGTTACAAGGACAAGAGGAAGCCTCAAAGACCTTTCGGTCCACTCTGGGAGGTTCCTGTTATTAAAAGTTTATTTTTGTTTCAACTATCCTAATAGTAGTAGAAAACTGGATAGAAAAGTAGAAGGCTCTCTCCCCACCCTCCGCTCCCTCCCTGCCAGAGGCAGGTACGGAAAAAGGTTGAAGAAAATACCTTGACCCTGGAAAAGTAGCCAAGGAAATTTTACAGGAAAGTGGAGAATATATAAATAGCTCTATATTTAGCTTGCTCACAGAGACACCGTGCAAGCGAACTCCTGCAGAGTTTTCTGAGGTTTTAATCTTAAACTATGAGTGTTCAGTACTTTGTCTAGCCTATTTTTAAACACATTTACACTTTGACTGGAAACAACCTCTGAGGGAAGTTGGTTCCAGATATTAACTATTTTATAGGAAAAGAAATTTCCGCAGACAGAGGTCCTAAATGTCTTTAGTTCCAGTTTAAACCCATTATTTCTTGTCGGATTGGCATTAAGTGAGAATAAGTTTCTGTAATCTACCCTGTCTATTCCTTTGAGCATCTTGAAGACTTGAATAAGCTGACCCGCAACCTCCTCGTCTCTAAGCTAAACAGATTTAGGCGCTCCAATCTCCGTTGGTAGCTTTGCATTCTCATTGAAGGGATCAATTTTGTAGCCCTTGCTTGTACTCTTTCTAACCTTTCTATGTCCTTCCTGAGGGATGGAGACCAAAACTGCGCACAGTATTCCAGTTGAGGTCTGACTAGAGAATTATAAAGACACATTACAGTCTCCTTGTTCCGAAACTGGAACTGTCTTTTAATATAACCTAATAATTTTAAGGCCCTCTTTTCGACTTCTGCACAGTGCTTCGACGGTTTCAGATCGTTGCTGATATAGACTCCTAAGTCTTTCTCTAGATCGGTCTCAGTCAAGTTCCTTCCCAAGAGAGAGTAATCGGTCTTGGGTTTTTATAACCTATGTGCATTACCTTACATTTGTCCAAGTTGAATGGCATCTGCCAAGTAGCAGACCATTCGCCCAACCTGTCAAGATCGTTCTGAAGCGTTCTTACGCCCTCCTCAGTACCTACACTACTTCCTAATTTCGTATCGTCTGCAAATTTGGAGATTGCACTTAGAAGCCCGATGTCTATATCGTTAATATAGATGATAAAAAGTAAAGGACCCAGAACGGAACCCTGTGGGACACCACTGGTGACGGGCGCCCACTCCGAAGCCATTTATTACCACTCTCTGCTTTCTATCTTTTAACCAATCCTCAATCCAGTTGGAAACGAGCCCGGTGATTCCTAGTCCTTTGACTTTAGCTATCAATCTAGCGTGAGGGACTTTGTCAAAGGCTTTTTGAAAGTCGAGATACACTATATCTATTGCCCTACTTGCATCGTACAGTGTATGCATATTATGGAAAAACTCTAACAGGTTTGTCAGACAGGATCTATGTCGCCTAAATCCATGTTGAGAATAAAAAATTAGATTGTTAGATTCAAGGTGATACACAATACGTTTTGTAATGATGGATTCCAACAGTTTGCCGACAACTGATGTTAAACTGATCGGGCGATAATTACAAGGATTTTCCCTATCACCCTTTTTAAAGATTGGTGTTACATTTGCTAACTTCCAGTCGGTTGGAACTTTCCCTAACTCGATTGATTGTTTGAATATGGTTACTAAGTCGTCAACAACATTGTGGCTAACCTCTTTTAATACCCTTGGAAGAAATAAGTCGGGCCAGGTGATTTGTATTTGTTCATCTTATCAATTAATTGCTGTACCTCATTTCTCGTAAAACTTATGGTCTCTACGGGCTGGTCACCGTCATATGTAATCCGAGGACTTGGCACTTCTATTGTGTCTTCCTCCGTGAAGACTGTAACGAAGAACTCGTTTAAATATTAGCTATATCTTTATCACCGAATTTCAGTACGCCATTTCTATCTTTTAAGGGGCCTACAGAATTTTTAATTGGCTTTCTGCTATTAACATGGGCAAAAAATTCTTTAGGGTTAACTTTACAGAGTGAGGCAACTCTAGCTTCTTCATCACGTTTGGCTGATCTAATTAAGGACTTAACCCTCCTACGTAGGTTTATATAGTTTTCTGAATTAGTGTGGTTGAAATGCGACTTAAGTAGTTTGTAGGCTCTATTTCTTCCCGTAATAGCCCTCCTAATTTCATTGTTAAACCATTTCGGTGACTTTGTTGACAAGGAAACCATTTTAGTGGGTATAAAAGTGTTCTGTAATATTCTAAATTGATCCCTATATGAGCTCCAGGTGACACTGACATCCTCACTTATTAGAACTTCAAGTGTGTCTAAACTACTTCGGAAGCTTTCAAAATTTGCTCTCGAGAAATCCAGTCTTTCACGAGTCTTTTCGCGTGTATTAACTGGAACCCTGAGGTCAAACCTAATCAAATTATGATCGCTGTTACTTAAATTTTCACCAATAGTCAGGTTAGAGACTAGGTCATCTTCGTTCGTGAATATGAGGTCTAGTTTATTATTACCCCTAGTAGGCCCGTCAACCCATTGACTTAATAAGTTATCATCGGCAAATTCCAACAGTCTTGAGCCCTCAGCATCAGCTGTTTTTTTTCCCAATTTACATTACCACAATTAAAATCACCAAAAATCACACTGATCTTATTATTCACTATTCTGCTTAATTTGTTATACAAGTTTATATCCTTATCAACGGGGTAGTGAGGTGGTCTATATACTAGAAGTAGCTGCACTACTTTATTATTTAGGTTTAGATCAATTCCCAACATTTCATGAGCAGATACGATATTACTGTTTACCGGGTGCAGGGAGTCCCGAGCATACAAAAGTACACCGCCGCCTTCCCTTCCGTTCCTATCTTTGTGAAACATTTTGTAACCTACCATTTCAAATTCTCCTACAAAATCCCTTGATTCAGAATGAATCCAGGATTCCGTTATTCCGATGATATCAAAGTTCTCAGTTTTGACAAGCGCTATAAATTCCATTAGTTTGTTTCTAATTGACCTAGCATTGAAGAGCACAGTTTTGAGTGATTTTAAGTTGTGGTTTTTCCTAACTGGCCTGAGTCGTTTCCCGACGCAGTTGAACTAACTACTGGGGGAGGGGGACTAACTACTGGGGGAGGGGGACTAACTGCTGGGGGAGGGGACTAACTGCTGGGGGAGGGGGACTAACTGCTGGGGGAGGGGGACTAACTGCTGGGGGAGTAGGTTTAACTGTTTGGGGAGCAGGATCAATTGCTGGTTTGGGGGGTCCTAGTTTAAAAAGATTATAAATTAATGTTCAGTAAATCACCATACTTCTTTTTCCCCTTCTGGTTAAAATGTATCCCGTCCGAACCAAAGTATTCCCCATTTCCGTAGAATGTAGGCCAAAAATCGACAAACTTTAGGCCTTTTTCATCACACATGCGTTTAACTCTTTTATTTATGCTAATGGCTTTACTTAGAGTATAGTCACTAGCACGCATTCGAGGGAGAATTCCTACGACCATACCCATGTCTGTCCTATCCCTAACCTTGTCAGTTAGGTTCTTGAATTCTTTTATAATGGGCTCTGTCTGCCCTCCTGTCCCTCCCAGAAAAACGTCATTGCCACCAACATGGACAATGATAGGGCAACTCTTATTCTTGATATTAATTTTGCCTAATTCCCTATTAATTATCTGGCTTGTGGCACCCGGAAAACATCGGAGTTTTCTCTTGGTCGCCCGTCTTGCTCCGAAAAAGTCCCCTTGATTCCTTACCATAGAATCCCCAATTAAAAAGGATTCATCCTCCTCATCAGCAAGTAAGTGAAACTTATTTTTGATGGTAATGGGTTCCAAATCCTTATGTTTTGGTTTTGGTTTGGAGGGTCTTTTATTTTTGACCAATTTGAATTCTTGTTCCTCCGTTCTATTTTCCGGAATAGTCACCGTGTTTTCCAAGCGTGCCACGCTTTGTTCTAGATGCTTAATCTTACAGTTTAAATCTGCTGGTGTGTTTTTAGTTTGATCTTGTCCACTGGGTTGGATTTCCAGTGCGACGACCCTAGCTTCAAGCTTTTTTACTAATTCCTTTAGCTCTTTAACTTCCTTTTCGTGGTTGTCTCTAAGTTTACAAAACAAACATACACTAAGGGATGTGATATCGCTGATACTACCTTCAGGGAAGTCAACGCACCAATGATTAACTTTACATTTAAAGCATTCTGCTTTCAATTTAGCTGGCCCTGCCATATTTTCTCTTTTTTTTTCTGAATACTCTGAATAAGATAAAGCGTTCTAGCAATGAAAACTATCAAAAACGTTCTGACCAGTATATAAAAAAGGGGGGGGGGGTGAATTCATCCCGCGCGTAGACGCATCCACCTACTTGCAAGTGACGTTCATCCCTTCCAGAAGACTACACCTCTCGCTGCTGCCGCACCGACCAAAGGTCTCCCCAGGGCCGGACACTCCCAAACGTGTCGCAGCTACCAACTGACAAACACTCGCGACGCAGGCATCACGGATTTCCGCCAGGAGCGACAGCGAGATGCAGCCCCTTACTAAGTCTTACTAGTCACTCACAAGCGGCCAGACTCTTAGAATCCAGTGTTCAAGGGATATCCCACCAGACCCAGAGGCTACGCCCGAGACTTTACGCTGGCCTGGCAGCCAGCTGGGCAGTAAAGCTCTCTCACCTCAGAGCAGTACAGCCAAGCACCATCAATTGGTCACCAAAGAACGGTCGCAGGGGGCTGGTCAGGCCATTACGCGTTAGGAATGGGCTTAACGGGGCACTAGCCACACTCCATTCATCGCGCCCCTACGCCTGGGACCCCTCCATCCCAGTCTCTCACAACCTACGAGCGTTAAATGGTGTTATTTATAGAGGTTCCAAAGCCTCTCTTCCCACGCATGAGGTAGCAGTAGGGTCCTAATAGTAAAAGAAGAGAAAAATACTTAATACTAAAAGAAAAGTTTTTTTTTTTTTTTCAGTCAGAGGAGAACATCCTTAATGTAAGCTAAAAGGACAGAGTAGGGATGGGATGGGGTCCTAGTAACCCACGGGACAGGATTGTACAACATACTTTACCCGCCCTCCCGAAAGAGAGAGAACCTAAAGGAACTGGCAGCCAATTTCTCTAGAATCCCACGACTCGGGACCGGAGGGCTGTCACACCCCAAGTATAAAGTTTACAACATCCAGAAGAAATGTCATAACCTTTATACCCCCTGCGAGAGAGAGAGAGAGAGAGAGAGAGAGAGAGAGAGAGAGAGAGGAGATACAAGGAGTTACAAGGAAAAGAAGTACCTCAAAAGGCCTTGCGGCCCATACCGAGGAGGTACCAATGGCAACGGGTGCCAGGGAAAATTTTGTAAAAGTTTATTTTTCTTTCAACTATCCTAGCAGTAGTAGAAAACTGGATAGAAAAGTAGAAGGCTCTCTCTCCCCACCCTCCGCTCCCTCCCTGCCAGAGGCAGGTACGGAAAAAGGTTGAAGAAAATACCTTGACCCTGGAAAAGTAGCCAAGGAAATTTTACAGGAAAGTGGAGAATATATAAATAGCTCTATATTTAGTTTGCTCACATGAGAGTATTCAGTACTTTGTTTAGCCTATTTTTAAACACATTTACACTTTGACTGGAAACAACCTCTGAGGGAAGTTGGTTCCAGATATTAACTATTTTATAGGAAAAGAAATTTCCGCAGACTGAGGTCCTAAATGTCTTTACACACTGAAATAGTGTGCAAGATTTCGTCTACCCTTTTCTTGAAGTGATCCACAGAGGAACTGTTCACAACTTCCGAAGGTAACCTGTTCCATGTGTCACAGATCTTATACATAAAGTAATTCCCACACACACTAGTCCTAAACCGTTTCAAATCCAACTTCCAACCATTGTTGCGAGTTGGGTTATCATTTAAACTAAACATACTTCTAAAATCGACATCGTTGAACCCGCGTAAGATCTTGAAAACCTCGATCAGTTGACCGCGCAGCCTCCGAGTTTCAAGCGAAAACAAGTTCAGGGCGCGTAACCGTCGATTGTAGCCCATATGCCTAACGGAAGGGATTAACTTTGTGGCCCTCGCCTGCACTCGCTCCAGCCTCTCAATATCTTTCCTGAGGGTGGGCGACCAGAACTGCACAGCATACTCCAGGTGCGGCCGAACAAGGGAATTGTACAGTGAGAGCACAATCTCCTTGTTCCGAAACTGAAATTGCCTCCTGATATAACCCAATAGTTTCTGGGCTTTCTTTTCCACCTCTACACACTGTTTCGTAAACTTAAGGTCGCTGCTAATTAGCACACCCAAGTCCTTTTCTAAATCAGTCACCTCGATATTACTACCCAACATCGAGTAGTCCGACTTGGGATTGGCGTAGCCAATGTGCATCACTTTGCATTTACCCAAGTTAAACGGCATTTGCCATTTTTCGGACCACTCTCCTATCCTACCTAGGTCCGCACGCAGTTCCTCGGTCGCTTCGGACGTCCCAACATTGGCCCCAAGCTTGGTGTCATCAGCGAATTTGGCGATCCGACTGACGATGCCACCGTCGATATCATTTATGTAAATGATAAACAACAGCGGCCCCAATACGGAACCCTGAGGAACCCCACTAGCAAAGCTGGGCACTTGCGGTATTTTTTGCGGTACTGCGGTACTGCGGTACTACCAAACCGATACCGCATAACGCAGTACCGCAAAGGATCGCTGAAAGTACAGCAGTACCGCTACCGCATTCAAATTTCCCGCGGTACTTTCCGCGGTACCGACAAACACGACTTTTCAAAAAATTAACACTTTTTTTGAAGTAAACCTTATTACAGGAGTACAGTAAGACGAATGCTGCGTGTGTTGCATCAGCCTAACTCTAGACACGTTAAGTTTTCGTTCAGAACATGTTACGTTGCCATCCTATCACAACGCCTCAGTGCAGTGCTTGCTTTTGAGCCGGTTGCACGTGTGTTACATTTCTGTGACAAAGATCGATTTTTAGCCATTATGGCAGAAAGTTCAGGTGCGAAATCGCCGATATGCAATTTCTGAAAATATGTGCTATTACTTGTGTTGTTCTTGTGTGCAGTACCGCAGTACCGCAGTACCGCGGAACGCACCAGGGGGACCTGAAAAAGTACCGCAGTACCGCGTAACGCACTGGGCATGCTGAGGTACCGCAGTACCGCGTAACGCACCCCCAAATTTTGGTACCGCGCCCACCACTGCCCACTAGTGACCGAGGCCCAACCCGAACTAGCACCTTTAATTACAACCCTCTGCCGCCTATTCTTCAGCCAGTTTTCAATCCACCTACCTATTTCCCCACCGATACCCAGCGCGCGCACTTTCGCCATTAGCCGGCGGTGAGGTACCTTATCAAAGGCTTTCTGAAAGTCGAGATAAAGTATATCAATCGCCCTACTCTTATCGTACTCACCCAACATGACGTGGAAAAACTCGAGCAAGTTGGTGAGACACGACCTATGCCGTCTAAACCCATGTTGGGAGTCCCCAAGCAGCTTGTAGGAATCCAAATGGTCAACGATCCTATCCGCTATTATCCCCTCTAATAATTTACCTACAACTGAAGTGAGACTAATGGGACGATAGTTCCCTGGACTTTCGTGATCCCCTTTCTTAAAGATAGGGGTCACGTTGGCTTCCCTCCAGTCACCAGGCACCTGGCCCGTCTCCAATGATTTGTTGAAGACTGTAGCCAGGTGGGGAGCCACCTGGTCGCGCACCTCCCGCAACACTCTGGGGAGAAACTGGTCTGGCCCAGGAGCCTTAAACGCGCTCAGTTTGTCTAGAGAGAGAGAGAGAGAGAGAGAGAGAGAGAGAGAGAGAGAGAGAGAGTTACAAGGAAAAGAAGTACCTCAAAAGGCCTTGCGGCCCATACCGAGGAGGTACCAATGAAAACAAGGGGAAAATTTTCTACACACTTAAATAGTGTGCAGGATTTGGTCTAACTTTTTCTTGAAATGATCCACAGAGGAACTGTTCACAACTTCTGAAGGTAACCTGTTCCACGTGTCACAGATCTTATAGGTAAAGTAAGTCCCACACACACTAGTCCTAAACCGTTTCAAATCCAACTTCCAACCATTGTTACGAGTTGGGTTATCATTTAAACTAAACATACTTCTAAAATCGACATCTTTGAACCCGCGTCACATAAGTGTCGATTGTAGCCCATATGCCTAACGGAAGGGATTAACTTTGTGGCATTCTTCAGCCGGTTTTCAATCAACCTACCTACTTCCCCACCATACCCAGCGCGCGCACTTTGGCCATTAGCCGGTGGTGAGGTACCTTATCAAAGGCTTTCTCATCAATTGCCCTACTCTTATCATACTCACTCAACATGACTTGGAAAAACTCGAGCAAGTTAGTGAGACATGACCTATGCCGTCTAAACCCATGTTGTAGTCCCCAAGTAGCTTGTAGGAATCCAAATGGTCAACAATCCTACCCGCTGTTATCCCCTCTAATTATTTACCTACAACTGAAGTGAAATGGTGGTGTTTATAGAGGTTCCAAAGCCTCTCTTCCCACGCATGAGGTAGCAGTAAGGTCCTAATAGTAAGTGTAGGGGGGGGGGGAATTTAGTATTTAGTCAGAGGAGAGCATCCTTAACCTAAGCTAAAAGGACAGAGTAGGAATTGGAAGGGGTCCTAGTAACCCACGGGTACAGGTTTGTACAACAGACTTCACCCGCCCTCCCGAAAGAGAGAGAACCTAAAAGAATTGGCAGCCAATTTCTCTAGAATCCCACGACTCGGGACCGGAGGGCTGTCACACCCCTAGTATAAAGTTTACAACACCCAGAAGGAACGTGCATAACTTTTATACCCCCTGCGGGAGAGAGAGAGAGAGAGAGAGAGAGAGAGAGAGAGAGAGAGAGAGAGAGAGAGAGGCCCCGGACCCCCTAGTAGGGCTATTTTCGCCTCGTCTGTTTTTAAGCTCTGGCTACGGCCTTGTATAAGCTATAGACATTACCCCTAACTGACATAATAATTATACAACTTAACCTAATTAACCACCTAGACATCTTAGATTAGCTACCAAATAGGATTTACTGTAGAACCAACGATTTCCAGCAGATAGAAAACTACATGCTGCTTTGGTCAGCCCAGAACAGAACAGGCTGCGTCTTAATGTTTGTTTTTGTGTTACCATTTATTTGCCTTTTAGTAACTTTTTCATTCGGCGACTTTTTTCCTGTATATATATATACAGGGTGGGCCAAAGGTAACCATACATAGGGAAAATAAACACTTATGAAAAACCGTTTTTATTCATAAAATATGTTCTAGTATCGTGTCCGTTGTACCTTCATCTGTGGCTGTAAGTCTTCGACCACTTTTCTGTTGATCTGCAACACTTCCAGTTTTTTGGAACTTTGTAATAAGTTTTGCCACAGTGTCGTGTGTGATGTTCTTTCCATGTTTTCTGTTGAATTCCATTGCAACCTTGCGACTGCTTCCTGACCCGGCCATCAGTATGACCTCAATTCGTTCTTCTCTTGACAAACGCATCTTTCAAGGGTATCTGAAAAATAAAAAAGAACATGTTAAAATCCCTATGTATGGCTACCTTTGGCCCACCCTGTGTGTATATATATATATATATATATATATATATATATATATATATATATATATATATATATACAGCGTGTCCCAAAGAAATGTATACCCACTTTGTTCGATAATACCAGCTATGAGGATAATAAATATATTACTTTTTATATGTTTTTTAATAAAGACTTTTCTCCTGAATCTAAATATGTAATTATTTTTATTAAAAATTGAAAAACAAAAACGTTACAGATGTTTAAATTATAATTATTATTTTCGAGACCATGTGCGATATTTTCTAATATTTTAACCGACTGTTTTGAGATACTTATGTTTAGTGTTGATATTGAAGCATAAATGTTGTAATTATTAGTTAATTCAAAACATTTACAAATTCCATGGTTAAATGACACTTTATCTAAGATGTTCAAATTGTCGTTAGAAAAGAACAAACGTCGCAGAGTTATAAGATGTTAGATAAGGTTAGAGCAAAACTGTAGTCTTGCCTAATTAGAACTCAACGAAATGGCTAGGCTAAGCTAGGCACTAAACATAAGTATCTCAAAACAGTCGGTTAAAAGGCAGGCCAGGCCCTAAAAAAAAATATTAGAAAATATCGCACATGAAGTCTCGAAAATAATAATTCTAATTTAAACATCTGTAACTTTTTTATTCTTCAATTTTTAATAAAAATAATTACATATTTAGATTCAGGAGAAAATTCTTTATTAAAAAACATATAAACAGTAATATATTTATTATCCTCATAGCTGGTATTATCCAAAGCTGGGCACAAACCGTTAATCCGTTAATCGTTAATTAACGAAGTTAACTTTTTCGTTAACGATTTAACTTTTAAGTTAACTTTGAAAATCATTATCGGACTAATTAACTTCCGTTACATTTAACTTCCGTTAACTCAAGTCCGTTAACCCAAAAAATTCATAAATAAACGTTTAAAAGTTTATATTATTTTCAGTGCTGAGCAGGTGCACAATTAATCCGCCACTGTTAATAGTGATGAACGAATTTCCATTTCCGCAGTGCAAAATCAGGCGATATATTTGTTTCCGTCACCACAATTTGTGTCTTACCAAATATGGTAGTTATTTATGGCATTGGTTTGAGCAAAACATGGTCGACTGTAAAATCAGGCGGAAAGATTTGCCATTTGAGTTGAATGTTTCAACTTCTTTCAAGAAATATCACGAGCATTTTAAGGCACTTTCAATAATATATATGTAACAATTACAACAAATAACTACATTCGTTTCATTTGCAGTCTGTCTCTTGCGCAACATGTTTGTGCTAGTGAATATTTAAAAATAATCGTTGTCAAGTAAGTCATGTATATTTATAATATGTCTGTGAGTACCTTATTAGTAGTCTCCTTGATACATTTCAAGAACCATAAAACTGATCAGGTAAGATTTCAATTCTCATGTCACTTTGATGACATAAATTAAGTCAATTGATGTCTTACAATGGGAGCGTTTTCACCTTAACCCTTTATGTCCTGGCGGTACTTCTAGGTACCACATCTTTAAAATCTCCATAATTATTTTTCTACCCGGTTGATCCTGCCGGTACTTTCAAGTCCCAATGTGAATTAGTTTCTTTATGAGATAATAGATGGCGTTGAGAAGTAAATGTGAGCGTGTGGCGCCAGAGGCTGTTTACTCTTTAGTATCTCTGCTGTGAAGACCGAAGAAATTTCAGTGCAATTACTTCCCGAATATTCTGTGCCATATCTGTTCCAAATAACAAAGGTAAGGGTTATTTTATTTTTTATCTTGTTCTTGAAATGTTCAAGAATGCTTCAAACAATTGTTGTTCTTGTTTATTATTTTTAAGTGTGAAATAATAAAGGATTTATTGAGTCAACTTCTAAGTACCAACAGGACAAAAGAGGCATAAGTCTACATCGTTTTCTTTTGGTTTTCTTTCAATTTTATGGATGACTATTTTAATTTATGTGGAAATATTTGAACTTGAACTCATGTGTTTACACAAGATTGCGCTTGCGCTTTGCAACATTGCGTTCAACACAGCCATCCCCTCCAGTGCTGCAGTGGAGCGTTTGTTCTCTATGGGCAAGGACATCCTGAGGGCCAAGAGCTCATCCCTGTCTGATGAAAACTTTGATATGCTAATTTTCATGAAGGGCAACATGCATCTCATGGACAAAATGGAGAACGAGAAGAAGAGGGAAAATTAAATTATATATATATTGTGTTTTTCATTTTTTTTATAATAAAAGTTAACGTTAACGGTTTATCGGTAACTTCCGTTCATGTTTAACGAATTAACGGATTAACGGTTAACGAAGTTAACTTTTTGGTTAACGGATTAGCGATTAACGAAGTTAACTTTTTGGTTAACGGTGCCCACCACTGGTATTATCGAACAAAGTGGGTATACATTTCTTTGGGACACGCTGTACATATATACAAAGGTGGGCACCCGGGCCTCAAAAAGGACCGACCGTCCGGTCCCGGTCCTTGCCTCAAACTGGACCGACGGTCCCGGTCCTTTCTGAAGATAGGACCTAGGAACGACTCGGTCCTCGGTCCTTATATATAATATAAGTGAAAAATTTGATTAAAATGAAAAATGAAATTAAAGACACCGAAATCTTAAATTTTATTAACGTAAATTATAATTAATACAATACATAAATGATGAAAAAAAAGTTAAGTTAAATGCTTGAGTTTCCCTTCAAGAAGACTAGCATTTCAAAATGGCTGTCACTGAGCCCTCACCTTTTCGGCTTGAGGACGTCCTTCCCCAAAGAGAAGAGCCTCTCCACGGCGGCACTGGATGGGATAGGCGTGTTAAACTTGATGAACACAGCAAACACTTGTACTCCAGGTTCTGCTCACCCTTGGGGCCCAGGTATTCAAAGTATTTGTCCAGGTACGGCCAGGAATTGCCGGGTTCAGTTCTTCCGCTAGGAGCTCCAGTTGCTTGACTTGAAGTTGAAGCACTATCAGTAGATTCTTCGTCTCCTCCAGGTGTTGAAACAAGTTTCAGTTCAGTCTCAGTCTCTTTCTGAGTCTTCTGGAGGAAACGATCCATCTTCTTTAGAACTTCAAATAATCACTAAACACACTAAAATCACTAAAAAAGACCGTCCGGAATTGCTTAAAAATGAACCGTCGCTCCTCACTGAGAAAAGGACCGAGTTCCTGCCCACCTTTGCATATATATATATATATATATATATATATAATATATATATATATATATATATATATATATATATATATATATATATATATATATATATATCACCTCAATGACATACCTTGGGTGATTTTTATTCTTTTAGTTTATAATATTCTTGATGGTGTTATTGTTTTGAATAACTACTTTTAGATTTGTTGGCAGAAAGGCCCTAATATCTACTTTTTTCTTGGACAGGTAGTCTCCACAAATTAGTCATATCAAATTAGGCTTGGTGAATCAGTCAATAAAATAATAGAAGCCATGGTTAATGGACTGATCACCGATATATTTTACAGATTTCAAATCTGGAAGCATTGGCGTAAGCAATTGTATGTTCATTATTCATAGTGATTCACTGGCCTACATGGTTAGTGGTCCAGACAACTATCTCTTAACCTTCTATAGACCAGTAGAGTATCCAGAGGGGGGCAAATGGGGCATTTGCTCCCCCCTTGGAGGTGAAGAGGATGTATCTAAGGACAAGTAAATTTCCGTAACATTCAGCAAGCTAAGACAGGTAACCAGGTTTATTTTGTCGTTAATTAATTGTGTGATGAAGTCAAATGATTCAGTACTTTTCATCGTTTTTAGTCCATGATTTATGCACTTTAAAAGAAAAATATGGTAAAAATTACTTCTTTACCGGACCTCGCTGGGGGAGCTCACAGCACTCCCCCCGACCCCTTAGCTGTATTGCCTCGCTATGCTCGGCAGCATTACTTTGCATTTTGCTCCCCCCTTTCGGAAATCCTGGATACGCGCCTGTTTGTACCTGTTGATTCTGAGATAAATGTTATTTTTTTATTTTATTGGGTTCAGAATCCCAGCTGAGCTGTGAACAGCCTAGCTCTGAAGGGCCAGTTTAACCTACAGCCCAGGTTAAGCTAGACTAAAAACTTACGGACTTGGAGGTCCTATTAGGTCCTACTTCAGGGTTGCTGACTCGATGTGGGTCTACCTTAGGCCTCAGTTGCATAAAATTAAGATAAAAAAACAAAAGGGGCACTATTTGTGGTCTTCTTTCTAAACCTTGCAACAACAGCACAACCTGCACCATTGCACGATGCAACAATCTTGTATCTAAACAATCAAACTGAATTGCAAGAGAGCTCTCTATAAGACCACGCCCTGTAAGTGCCGCATTCAACAAACGAGTAGGAAGGACGCGCAGTGCCCCAAAAAAATGCCACAAGTGTGCTCACAATGATGCCACAAGAGCTAAAAAATGCTAGCTCTAAATTAAGTGAATTTTTCACTAACCTTACAATTATGAGATGGATATACAGTATATACACCTTAAGGCTTAACTTAATATATACTGTAGCTGGTTCCTTCTTGGTGCTACTTGTATTTGCCGGGTGAGGTGACGTGTATGTATATATATGTATATAGTCTAAAAGTCACTAAAGAGTAAATATCACTAAATCTAAGCTGAATGGCAAGACGAAGCCATAAACGAACCAACGGGCTGTTCGTATTGCTTTGGTCTGGCCTAGACATGTTTTTTCCTATCTGACCTAATCTTTGGTGCTGAGTAAAATTAGGTGATGAATCTAAGGTAACAAATCGGGTAGGAAGTTGTTCGTACTTAAGTATAGTTAGGGGTAATGTCTATAGCTTCTAAATTGGTAATGTAAGAGAGAGTTAGGTAGGCTGTTGTGGGACACAGGAATAAAACGGTAGGCTTCAAGGAATACCTAATTCAACGCACCGGTAAGTGCTTTTGATTGTTTGCTAGAACCTAAGTAACCTAACTGGGGTGTCTACCCCACGCTATCACATTTGGCGACGAGGATGGGATTTGGCTCATTTGGTTAAATTTTGTTCATTGGGTTAAATTTGGCTCATTGGGTTAATTTGGCTTATTGGGTTAATTTGGCTTATTGGGTTCAAGTGGTTTTTGGAAAATTGGATGCAGACTAGTGGGTCGTCCGATTTGGTTTGTTTGTGTGGGGAAGCTACCGTACTATAGCGTAGGTCCCGCCGCCCTAATTCTAAAACTAATTCCTACTCAGCCCTAACTCTAAAACTAATTCCTACTCAGCCCTAACTCTAAAACTAATTCCTACTCAGCCCTAACTCTAAAACTAATTCTTACTCAGCCCTAACTCTAATACAATTCACTATTCAGCCCTAACTCTAATAAAATTCACTATTCAGTAACTAGACCAAATTTAAACCTAACCTAACCTACTTCACGTGAGTTGGTCTAATTCGGTTTTGCTCTAGCATGTCGGTGATTGGCCATATAAGCCCCTACGAAGACAATGGGGAGGACTTCGAAGCTTATGCCACTAGGGTGAGGTTGTTTTTCGAGGCAAATTCCATTCCGGATGCTAAGAAGGTACCTACCTTTTTAACTATAATAGGCCCAAAAACGTTTGGTTTAGTTATGGACCTAGTTTCTCCTAAAGCACCGGAAACTTGCACCTATAAGGAATTGGTACAGGCCCTAACCGATCACTACAAACCCCGAGTAGTTCTCATCTATGAACGTTTCAAATTTTATTCAAGGCATCAGACGGGAAATGAAAGCATTGCAGAGTTTGTTGCAGGAATAAAAAGCCATAGCCGTACGTGTAAATTTGGGGACAAATTAGATGAAATGCTAAGAGATAGGTTTGTAATGGGTCTCAAAGAGGAGTCTACCCAGAGAGCCCTATTAGCCATACAGGACCTAACTTTTAGTCAGGCTGTAGAAATAGCTACGGCTAGAGAAGCAGCTGCTAAAGATGTTAGAGCTTTTGGAAATCATAGTAGTAAAGCCCAACACGTAAATAGCTTTAAATCTTCTAGGCCTGGCAGACCTAACGAGCCTACTAGACAGGCAAATAAAAGGTATGAGGCGAATATGACTAAGCCTACTAATTCTACTAAGCCTTCCAAGCCATGTACAGGGTGTGGAAAACACCATTGGAAGAAAGATTGCCCTTTTAAAGAAGCAGTTTGCCGAAACTGTAGTAAAATAGGCCACATAGCTAAAGTGTGTTATTCAAAGAAAACAAAGGGTGAAAATTCTAATTTTAACATTTCTAGTATAAATCCTCAAAAGGGAAATACTTCGAACATTGGAGTGGAGTACCTATTCTATGAGCAGCAAAGTGGGAAAAATACAGGCCCATATATTGTAGAGGTAGGCCTAGATGGAATTACAGTTCCTCTAGAATTGGATACGGGTGCTGCCCAGACGGTCATGTCCAAGGTAGTTTTTGATAAGATTTTCAAAAACACACCTAAACTACATGCATCTAAAACGATTTTGAAGAAGTACGGTGACATACAAATACCTATTTGTGGAGAAGCATACGTCACAGTTACAATTAACCAGAAAACTTTGTCTCATCCCTTAACCCTTTTAGTGGTGGATGAGCAAGGGCCTACTCTACTAGGCCGTGATTGGATTGATGCTTTGGAAATGCCAATTGACAAAATCTTGCCAAGGGGTCAGGCAGATGTGCATACACTTTCATATCCATCTGACATAGACTCATTGTTAAGGGAGTTTTCTTCTATTTTTGGGCCTGAAGTAGGCAACCTAAAAGGCCATCAGGTCTGCATAGAAGTAGATCCTAATGTAACTCCGAAATTTGTAAGGCTCGTTCAATTGCGCATGCACTGCGGGAGAAGGTAGATTTAGAAATTGACAGGCTGCTAAAAGATAAAATTATTGAACCAGTCACACACGCTAAGTGGGCTGCCCCAGTAGTTCCTGTACTAAAACCGGACAAGTCTGTGCGGTTATGCGGGGATTACCGTTTAACAGCAAATAGAGCCGTCCTTCTAGATTGCTATCCTATACCCAAGCCTGATGAATTATTTAGCTCTCTTGCTGGGGGAAAATATTTCACAAAACTCGATATGTCCCAAGCCTATGCTCAACTAAGTTTAGATGAAAACTCTAAAGAATTAACTATCATAAATACGCACCGAGGCCTATATAAGTACAATAGGCTATGCTATGGAATAGCATCGGCTCCAGGTATTTTTCAGAGGACAATGGACCAAGTTCTAGGTCACATTCCAGGGTACTTTGCTTTCTAGATGATGTCCTCATTTCAGGTTCGACTAAAAAAGAACACCTAACTAGATTAACCACGGTTCTAAAAAGACTCCGGGATGCTGGACTTAAGCTAAAGAGAGAAAAGTGTTCATGGTCACTAACGAGGTTTCATATTTAGGGTTCCGCATAGATGCCTCAGGCATTCATCCAACGGTGGATAAACTAGAAGCAATAGAAAAGGCACCACCTCCACAAAACATCACACAGTTACAAGCTTATTTAGGTCTCCTAAATTTTTATAGGAAATTTGTGCCTAATGCATCGACTTTCCTTGAACCCCTAAATAAGCTATTACGATCTGGGGAACAGTGGAGATGGGAGAAAACTCAAAAGGAAGCATTTGAGGCTTCCAAGGACGTACTACTAAAGTCCACTCTCCTAGTGCATTATGATCCTAAACTTCCTCTCGTAGTTTCAGCAGACAGCAGTTCTTATGGAATTGGGGCAGTGTTATCTCACCACATTGATGGTGTAGATAGGCCTATCTGTTTTGCTTCTAGAACACTAACTGAGACGGAAAGACGATATGCACAAGTGGAACGTGAAGCATTAGCCTTAGTATTTGCAGTAAAAAAATTTCATTTCTATCTATGGGGTCATGAATTTAAACTAATTACTGACCATAAGCCTCTTTTAGGTTTATTTTCACCTAATAAAAATATTCCAGTTATGGCCTCAGGTAGGATTCAACGATGGGCACTGATTCTACAAGCCTATAAATTTGACTTAGTACATCGGTCAGGTAAACTTCTAGGTACGGCTGATGCGCTAAGTAGGTTGCCCTTAGAAAATCCAAATGATTGTGTACCTATACCTACAGAATGGGTTCACTTGGTGGAGTTTTTGGAATCCACTCCAGTATCTGCAGTACAAATAGAGCAGTGGACAAAATCAGACCCTATTCTGTCTAGGGTCATCCATTTCTGCTCAGTTGGTTGGCCTACTAAGGTTGAGAGTGAATTACAGCCTTTTATTCAGCGTCAGTCTGGCCTCTCTATTCAAAATGGCTGTCTCTTATGGGGCCACAGAGTGATTATTCCAAATAAAGGCAGGTCGAATTTAGTGAAGGAACTTCACGCTGAACACATGGGCGCAACAAAAATGAAAGAGCTGGCGAGAGCTTATTTCTGGTGGCCTGGTTTAGATGGAGAACTCGAATCATTGGTTCGTTCCTGTCAAAGCTGCCTAGAGAACAGAGATCTCCCAAGGAAAAGTCCACTTCATCCTTGGGAATGGCCTACTATACCGTGGCATAGGATCCATGTTGACTATGCAGGTCCTATAAATAATACTTATTTCCTAGTCATGGTGGACGCCTACTCTAAGTGGGTGGAAATTTTTCCAACCACTTCCACGACTTCGGGTGTTACTATTCGCTTACTCCGTTCAGTTTTCGCTCGATGGGGTTTACCCGTAGTCCTGGTTTCCGACAATGGTACTTGTTTTACCAGTGAGGAATTTCGTTCCTTCGTCCACCTAAATGGCATTAGACATGTCCGGTCTAGTGTTTTCCACCCATCTACTAACGGTCTCGCGGAAAACATGGTCCGTACTTTCAAGTCGGCCTTGCGTCATTCTCGTGGGGAGGAAATGCAAGTGGTGTTGGATAAATTTTTGTTTAAATATCGAATAACACCACACACCACACGCACGACAGAGTGTCTCCCTCTAAACTTCTGATTGGCCGGGGAATTCGTTCAGTTTTTGATTTGTTACGTCCAAACGAAATGTTACAACAACGAGTTTTACGCCATCAGGAAAAACAGAAGTTGCACCACGACACTAAAAGAGGGAGAGTTCTAGAAGCGAAACCTAATGATCCAGTTGTGATTCGCAACTATGGGGCTGGACCAAAATGGGTTCCTGCAACTGTGCAGGAGAGAACGGGCCCTGTTTCCTTCAAGTGCCAACTAGAAGATGGTCGTTCTATTAAACGCCATCAGGACCAGATATGGGAACGGGAAGTGCAGAAGGACCAGAGTCTTCCGGAAGAGAGAACTGATCCTCCGGAAAATGGTTCAACTTGCCCGCCTATACAGGTTGCACCTGATCCTACTACATCAACCCCGCTCCGCAGGTCGTCTAGGGTCCCTCATCCCCCTGACAGACTAAACTTGTAGGGGAGGAGTGAGGTGACGTGTATGTATATATATGTATATAGTCTAAAAGTCACTAAAGAGTAAATATCACTAAATCTAAGCTGAATGGCAAGACGAAGCCATAAACGAACCAACGGGCTGTTCGTATTGCTTTGGTCTGGCCTAGACATGTTTTTTCCTATCTGACCTAATCTTTGGTGCTGAGTAAAATTAGGTGATGAATCTAAGGTAACAAATCGGGTAGGAAGTTGTTCGTACTTAAGTATAGTTAGGGGTAATGTCTATAGCTTCTAAATTGGTAATGTAAGAGAGAGTTAGGTAGGCTGTTGTGGGACACAGGAATAAAACGGTAGGCTTCAAGGAATACCTAATTCAACGCACCGGTAAGTGCTTTTGATTGTTTGCTAGAACCTAAGTAACCTAACTGGGGAATGAAGGATACGAGAGGTAGGCTATCGCTTTGTTGGGTATCTCTTTTAGGGGCCTCTCGTGTCCTCTTCTCCCCCTGTCGTTTGGAAGGTTGGCGTCTTGAAGAAAAAGCCGGTCGTTTTCAGAGTTTATTGAGTTCTTGGTTGGCTGGGGTTATTTTACAGAAGATTTTGTTATTTTATATACAGCTGAATTAATTAAATATATATATATAAATTTATGTACAATACTTATTTATAAAGATTATATATGATTCTTAAAATTACACAATGATAAAATATATACAATTTGGTACGCGCAAAATTGGTTTGTCGGTAACTAATATAAAAATAATATAAATGCGGAAAATTAACTGCGCGGCCCCACAATACAAGCAATGCTGCATCACTCAACTTAGTCATCATATCGCCTTGGGACAACAATGGCTCTTCCTCTTCTAGATTTTCTGGTTAATATTTGGCTGGACACAGGGGCTAACGAGAAATGAGAGGTTGTGTTTCACTAGCACTATTTTTCATGCTCTTTATGATGGTACTAATAATTTTTTGTGCTAGTGCGCGGTTATAAAATTCATTTAATATATATTTTTTACGTGGAGACTCCGTGTGTATGTGTGTATGTATGTATGTATCCATGTATGTATGTTAGCGCTCCGTGTGTTTGTATGTACGGTAATGCGTTTCGTGGACGTATCACTTGTTTTCAGATTGTCACATGGCTGGATTGGTTCCAATTAGACACTTTTTTTGTAGATTTGGCCAATTAGACACTTTTTGCGACGTGCGCCATAGGAATTTCCTTTGCTTCACGCAGTTTGAAGACAATGGCTGAAGCTAGTGAAGGTTTTGAATGTGACGGTTGCGAGATTGAGTATTACCGCGCCATTTCTAAATATTTTGAAAATAACGAAGCAGCGGTGAATTGTTTTAAACGCCACGGAGTTCTGCCCGCTTGTGTGCAATGCCCGAAATGTAACAATTCCTGTTCTTATCGCGCGGACGAATATATATACTATTGTCACCGGCAGGTTAGGTTAGGTTAGGTTAGTTAATTTAGTTAGGTTAGCTAGTTTTTTATCAGAATTACATTTTCCTGGTGTAGTTTTCTCTGCTTGTTGGAATTTGACACACATTTCTTGTGCAAATGAGTAGAAACACTCCGTATTTTGGAATGGAAAAAAAATAGTTTCTATTCATTTGCACAAGAAATGGGCACCAGATTCGAAAAAAGCAGAGAAAACTACGCTAGAAAAATGTAGCCCCTGTGTCCAGCCAAATATTTACCGATTTTCTAACAAAAGTGTTTGTTGTTGTATTTTCTGTATTCCTCTCATAGAAAGCTCTACGACCTCTGTTTTGAGTCTTGCTTAAAAAATCCTTGGTATCAGGGGCGTCGATTAGGGCGGATCGAAAATGAGGTTTTTAAACTTTTTTTCGAAATTCAAATATGGCTAGTGCGGAAAATATGTGGGTGCTATAGATAATGACTGTGCATAAATATTAGTCCTGCGAAATTATATCTTCAGGTGCCACAAAGCCGTCGAAAAAAGTGAAATATAATGATTTTCTTATATTCTGCATTAGTACAATAACTGAAACTTACTTGTTATTATTATATATTAAGTGTTCCAATTACCAAAATAGTTACTGAATTACGCAGCTCTTAGTTTATTTAGATCAATGTTCTTTTGATTAATGATCTAAATAATCCAGAACTCACCACGAGGAGGTGGCTGCGTGTCGAGCTCCACCCATGCCCTCCCAACCACCCATCCTTGCGCATGTTTTTTTCTATTAACGTTTTATTTAAACTTTATATTCAGCTTTACTTTCGAATGATGGCATTTTTTTACGTGACTGAAGTGTTGATCTTATGAAGCCATCTCGCGCGTTCAATCCAAATACTTTTGATGATGCTTCAGTCACTAATTTTACCATTCTTTCTATTACTTGTGTATGACAAGGGAATTTCTCGAATGGAGGGGTACTCTTGTTTTCTATGAATTCTTCAATCTCATTTTCTGTCAGGTGTCTTGTCACAGGTGGTTCAGTGACAATGCATTTTTGCCAATTAATTAAATCAGTATAATCAGTAGCTTCAAATTGAATAACAGGTACTGTGAAACGCCTCACAACTTTTTCCTTGTTTGTTTGCCTTGCTTTCTTTATTCGCCTCCACGCTAATTCTCTTATGGCGCTGCGGTCATCATGAATCATTGATGCTAGAATATTTTCTGGATTTGCAAAAAATGCATTTCTTTGTATGACAGGGTTTACAATATCCTTTACTTCGTCATTCAGTGTTCTTGTTAGTTCAATAGTTTTGAAAACATGTTTTGAGCCATTGACAAAAGACGTACTTTGCTTAATAGAAAACCACATTGGGATGTAGACCTTCATTATAAAAGAAGCAATGTTCATGAGGTTCTCAGATGGACTTACAGTTGAAACGTATAGACGAAGCAAACGATTTGCTGTAGTCAGCCATCGTGAATGTGCCATTTTGCCTGGACTACGATGAGCAAGATCTGGAGAGCAATATCCCTTTGTTATGGCCTGATGAATATCAATTAGATATTTTTGGTCGGTGCTAAGATCTTCACAGTCTACAGTTGGTTCCTCAGCATCAATCCTTTCAAACTCGACAATAGGAAGACTCTCACAGTTCTCTAATTCCCTGCCAATAGGACCGGTGAATCCGCGGGGGCCAGATGTTTTTCCATCCAGCTTTGCAACTAAATGGCGTAATGGCAATTCATTGGCATGGAGCTGGCACACTAAATGTTGAACTGGCTTCTTCAGCTTCAATTCTATAAGCCTTATAACGCCTACCTTTTCTCCAGTGTTGACTGCTGCACCATCGCATCCAATGGCAACAAGGTTTTCCAGGTTCATGTCATTATTTCCAATATACTCAAACATTCCTTTACATATTTCTTCAGCTGATCCAGAATTCACAGAATAATGGCCCAAATAATCTGAACCAGGTTCTCTCACTAAAGTGATATGTTCTTCTGTTACCTTCTTCTGATATACTTTGGACTCTTTTTTTTCTTGGAAGAGTGTAGAATCTTTTCGACCATCAAAATAGATTCCTCTGATTGGGACCTGATTTTGATCTTTCATAATTTCTGATCTCTTCTTTTGTCTTTCTCTTCTGATTTTACTCCTATCCACTACTTCAGATGTATTGTCAATAGAAACTTCTCCAATATCTTGCAATACTGCACTAACAATGAATGCTGCAGCTCGATCTGAAACTGCAGTCCTGTCACAAGCAGTAGCCACTGAAGGTAGATTTGTAGTTTTCCTTTTCTTGAATAATTGTTCTTCAGGTTGTTCGAGCTAACTGGCTCTGGAAATGTATCGTCTGATATTTCGCCAGATTCACTTTCACTATTTGATGTCGATGATGATAATTCAACATTTGTATCCTGCAATTTTTCCTGTGAAGATTCTTTGGTGAGCCTCACAGCTTCTTTTTGCTTTCTTAGCAACGTAGATGCTTTTTTCTTTGAGAGTGTAATATCTACTCTATCAATAACAGTTTTCTTTCACTCCTTTGATCTAAGAGGAACGTCACTTCTTCCTTTGGAACCGTTTTTTCTTTGGGACAAGAACATTGTGTTAGTACTTTGCACTTGCACGCTGCAATGTCAAAAAGTTTCGTGTGTGCTTCTTTTTTGAACATATCAATCTTTGCTTTGTAAGCTTCAGAATTTTTTCTGCTTTGGTATGGCTTCATAATGACACGATACTTTTCGTGGTAGCTTCTGAACATTGTTTCAATTCGCCTGTCTGACAGAATTGGGACGGAAGCACTTTCCCAAATTGTTTTCAATTTATCAACAACTTGTTCTAATATTTGAGATATTGAAGGATCTTTATTAGTATTCTGTTTCAAATCGTTTCATACAAACAAGTAATATTTAAAAACTCCTTCGTATGTAGGAAGATTCCTGTGCCACAAATCTTCCCCCATACCAAACATGGGGCACTCAGTTGAGGCCCTGGTTGATTTTGCACAAACTCGAGACATTTTGAAAGTATACAAATCTGAAAAAGAAAGAGCTAATATCAATTATACGTTAATTTCAGTTAATAGTACATGGCAAACTTAGGGCAACACAATACAGAAATGCAAAATATATAAGAAATATAGTTTAGACTATCTGAGTAACGCCAACAACAGAACACCCACCTGCTACGAGAGCGACAGCTACACTGAACCGAGGTACTCACGTGACAGCTGAGTGAGCTGACTATAGAAAACTGTTTTTAGAGAATAGAAACTTTTTTTAAAGGTTGACTGAGCTATTTTTATACAAGTGTGAATAAATTCTTGTCTATTGTGCATCGTGGACTCTTCTGTAATTATTGGTTAAAATCTGCTTTTTTCAATTTTTTTCAATATTGAAGGTCATTGTGGCACCTGAAGATATTAATGTTATGATTTTAAATTTATACCAGCTTATTTCCTCACTACTCCACACATTTTCCACACTAGCCAATTTGAAAATTCGAAAAATGAGTTTTTCACTCCGCCCTAGCGTCGATTGCTCTAAAATAGTGGGAGAGGGGACACTTCGCCTTCAAACAGCGAATCAAACAATACTCTGAGTAGCTGTTGCGTAAAATATATCAATGTCGTAATTTACCATTTACCCGTTTTTTGTATTTTTCTCAGCATGTTGAAAAAAACTCAATTGTATTTAATCATTTTGTCTTTCTTTATTTAAACACTTTTTTTGCAGAAATAAGAAACCCTATACAAACTATTTACAATATTTAACCGAAATAAATCTTTTATTACCTGTAGACAACAGAGGTCAATGTACATAAACTGAGAACAAAATATGTTCGTGAAATATAAAACAAATAACTGCACTGTGATCACACTTTGATATTGAAAATGATACGTAACAAAACCGTTTATTTAACATATTTTCATTTCGCGTACTTAATGACCAAGAACACACAAATGCTACGTGCAATTATTAAAATGCAAATTGACTGCTAAATTCCATGATAAATATATACTGGTGTAGTGGTGTTCATGACAATAATTTATACTATTGCTATTACATTTGCATATGCATATACGACATATAACGTCTTATTAGGTGCCATTAATAGTTAGCATTTATAGCAATTCATCCACGAAATTGGGGGGGACAACTGGTAGGTTGTCCCCCCTTTGTAAAAAGTGGGGGTGGACATGTCCCCTGCGTCACCCCCGCAATCGACGCCCATGCTTGGTGTAACCTAATTTTACGAAAGTATATTACATATAATTGAAGGGCAAAGAGGAAAAGTCTGCTACATGCCATGTATCGGCAACGGCATGTAGCAGACTTTCCCTTTCTGCCTTTCAGTTTAGTTCCTCCTTTAAATACATAGGATCGCAGATTCTGTACAAGTTTAAAAAAAAAGAGGGCCCCCAAATTATACCCAGTTTTGTTTTTTCTGAACGTCCCGAAAATGCATGCAAGTAGAAGTCAGAATGGATAGGTTTCGTGTACATGAACGTACTTGGCATTTAGCTGGCTGCACACTTCTTAGTAAATGGTCCTGCTTTCCCTCTGTTAAAATTCTGGAATATCTAATAATATAAACATCACAATGTTCGTTTGCCTAAATTGCGATATCTAGAATAGAACCCAGAATCCAATGACTCTACTCGGCTCAAATTTTCGAATGATGGTAAACAAAAAATATTTAGAAACTGCTGATGTGCTGTGACTTCCAACCATGTGAAAAAGTTTGAGAAACACCAACTAATTTTACACACATGCCGAGTATGACGCTAGTACTCCAGATAATCTTGTGAGTAAATAAGAAATTTGTTGCTTCAAGCGAATTTTCATTTTTTACCTTATTTGTAAAATGTTAATATGTTATTCTTCACACAGAATTTACAGTGATTAATGCAAAATGGGCTTTTATTTATTTATCTTCTTACATAATTGATTAATTAATTTCAGTACAGTGATTAATTTCATGTTCAGACCATGGTGTAGGCTTTGGAAAATAGGTTGTGCTCCGAGCTTTTTCACAAATTGTGGAAGTATTATATTATTAATTCTGTAGCTTTGCTTTGTTGGGATTATTAAAGTACAAATATGGTCATTATGCAGAAAATGACATGGCCTGATGTAATAGAAAAGTAATAGACTATTATCTATTACTTTGCCTTCTATTACTATTACAGCCAAAAAATTATGATCTATCACTATTCCTTGAAAAATCCTGTAATAGTCTATTATTATTACTATTACCCAATGTCTGGTCAGGAATAGGCATATCAGCTGTCGAGTCAAATGTAGGGAACCAGTTAAAACTGAGGGGTTGAAGTGTTTTTATACAAATGCACAGAGTATTAGGAATAAGAAAAATAAATTATTTAGTTGTATGACTAGTGAAAATCTGGATAAGTCTGCATTAGTGAGGCAGCATTCAATGACACTAGAGCAGAGTACGAGTTAAATAGTTATACAATGTATATTTATTAGATAGTGGACAGGTAGGGGTGTGTGATTTGGTCTTATACATTAAGAATGATAGTATTAAATTAGACAATAGGGTAGAATCAGTTTGGGTTGATATCTGTGTTTCAGGCCAAGAGTACCTATATTCAGATAGGTGCATTTTACAGACCTAACAAACCAAGCACAGGAACTTGTTGATGGTATGGTTCAAGAAATAAATAAAGGTTGTAGTATTAGAACATTAATTATGGGAGATTTCAATCTGCCTCATATAGACTGGAGCCTTTTAGAAGGAAATAATAGGGAAGGTAACTTCTTCATTGACTACTATAATGATTGTTCTCTAACACAATTTGTAGACAAACCATCTATGGATCAAGTAATCTTAGATCTGGTTCTTTCCAATGATACATGAATTTATTAGGGAATTTGTAGTAGGAGAGTCACTAGGAAATAGTGACCATTGGATCATATGTTTTAAGATAGAATTAAATAGGGATCTAGTCAACAATGACCATCTAGTTAGTCCCTTGCTTCTCAAAGGGTGATTATAGTAAATTTAGGGAGTTGTTAGGCTCAGTAAAGTGGGATAATGAATTTGCCAATAAAAATGTTATTGAGATGTGGTCTAGATTTAAAGAAATTTTAGAGGATGTACAATGTTGGTGTTATTTCTTTCAGAATTGTTAGGAATAACAAGATTAGGAAACCTTTGTGGTGGAATAGGCAAATAGCTAAAATGATTAAAAATAAAAAAAGGGCATTCAGGGAATTTAAAGGCAGTGATAGTATTTTGGACTTGGATAATTATAGGCAGTTAAGAAATAAGTTAAATAGTTTGATTAGGAAGAGCAAAAGGCAGAGTGAAATAAATCTAGCTAAAAATAGTAATAAAGATGCAAAGAAATTCTTTAGTTTTTATAAATATAATGATAAAAAGCATGACAGGATTGGCCCAATAGAACAATTTTAAATTGAAAGCAAATCACTGCTAAGCCCTATTGATAACTCACACAACAGTTGGTGCTGCATAGAATTGGCTTAAATTTTCTGATGCATCACATGAGTCTTTTTTTCAAAGCACACTTGTACCTGATGCATTGGACCTTGCATGATTGTTTTAACAGAAATTACTTGCACCTGATCCAGACAGCATAATCTGCAAAATTTTTATACAACATTCATTTTTAGCAAAATTCTCACTTTCTAAATTGAGTCTCATGTAATATGAAAAGTCCTCATGCATAATATTTCAAAGTCTCATGCTAACACTTTTGAAAGAAAATCTTTGTATTAACTTCAGTCAAAATTTTAAGTTTAGTTTAAACTTTTGTCCTACTTGTTGAGCTTGAGTAATTTTACACATTGGGTGTGAGTGTTATGGAAAATTCCTTGCACAATCCCATCAGAAAATTTGAGTGGATTTTGCAGCATGGCACCTGATGTGTCAGGCAGAATTTTTAAACTAAAATTTAAGTTTTAACAAATTAATATGAATTTTTTTTCAAAGTGCATTAGTATGAACATTTAAAATAATATGAGCAAGACTTGTATTTGGTAGTCTGGTTGCAGTGTCTAAGTTGTGTAAAGTGGGTATGTTTATAAATCATAAAGCAAATCAGGGTTATTATGTATTTTATCACACTCAGTCATTTTACACACCAAAATACATTTTTCTAGTAGTATTTGATGTGATTTGTTCAAATATGACCTCCATTTCCGTCGGAAATGAGATCCAACAAAGTTATAGTACTTTGAAGTTTGGCTCATTTTCAAGGGAAATGGAAGTCAAAATCTAAGCAAAACACATCAAATATTACTAGAAAAATGTATTTTGGTATTAATTAACCTAACCTAACCTAACCTAAACCTAACCTAACCTAACCGTGGCTAAACGAGCCTAACCCTGGCTAAACAATCCTAACCCTGGCTAAACGAGCCTAGAGTATTACCTTATTATGGATTAGGTGGTGGATACAGACGAGAGCTCGTTTAGCCAGGGTTAGGCTCGTTTAGCCAGGGTTTTTTTTGGTTAGCCATGGTTAGGTAAGGTTAGGTTAGGTTAATTAATACCAAAATACATTTTCCTAGTAATATTTGATGTGTTTTGCTTAGATTTTGACTTCCATTTCCCTTGAAAATGAGCCAAACTTCAAAGTACTATAACTTTGTTGGATCTCATTTCCGACGGAAATGGAGGTCATATTTGAACAAATCACATCAAATACTACTAGAAAAATGTATTTTGGTGTGTAAAATGACTGAGTGGGATAAAATACATAATTACCCAAATCAGTTCTTTATCATTAAGTTCTGCATCTGTGAGTACCTGTTTTCCACTTTTGGCTTTCTACACAGTAAACTACACAACAGATTAGGAGTAGAAAAGGCAAAAAATTGGTTGTCATCAAATCCTTAAGAGAGTGATGATGAAGATTGGTGAAACAAAAAAATTCTTGCTGTTCTTAGTTGTGGTAAAGTTATTAGTTTACAGGCAGAGCTGGGCAATAAATACATTGAATATATTTAAATACTAAATACTAAATACATGGGAGAAATGTATTTAAATACTAAATACTAAATACATTTTACGAATGTATTTAGATACTAAATACAAAATACATCAATTGTATTTAAATACATTTGTAAATACATTTTAAATACATACAAATTTTAACATATGCATTCACTAATTCATGTTTTGATAAATTTCTACTTTAGGGGACACAGTGAATTTCGAAATAAATATACCACTCGATAGATCAGACTATTTTAAAAGCTTTTTCATCAATGAATTTTCCATCGCAAATTGGATTGATTGCAACGAGTTAGTTACACAGGCTCACTTAAGGCAGAGCCATTTTGTACGATTATTCAGTCAATTTAAAGATATTTTTTGATGTCTAAAAAAACACTTACCTTCAGATGAGTGTACAGATTCGTTGTAGCATTGCTTGCAGCAGAGACTTCGTGTTTACACAGCAAGCAGGTGCACTTTACCTTATTACCGTCTTTAGATTTAATTTTAAAGTATTTTCCATCAAACAGAGGGTGCACTAAATTGTTATCTGCAGATATATCACTCTTTGATTCACCGGATTTGCTTGTTGAAGCCATGACACGCACACGATAAAGAAATCAACCGCTTTCGACTAAGAGTGGCACACAACTGATTGAACTGATACGTTGAAACATGAACCATGCTGTACTACACTGTCGACGCGTCGTACTGTGCTAGTACAGAACGTGTATTAAACCAGTAAAAGTATTTACATTTTTATATTTTGAGTATTTAAATACTCATTAAAGTATTTAAATACTATATTTAAATATATGAAAAACAATGTATTTATAAATACAGTTCTAAATACACAAATGTATTTAAATACTGCCCAGCTCTGTTTACAGGTTAGCCTTTCTCTCACACAGAAATATGATGGTCTAAAACCAGGCTTGTCCAGTATATGGCCTGTGGGCCAGAGTCCAGCCTGCCAAAGATTTGTATCAGGCCCAGCTGGTGGATACTGAAAATTCATTATCTAATGTCATTTTTTTTTTCAATAAAATATTATCCAAAATTTTCATACTGGCACACAGTGTGAGTCATTAATTGAAATATAGCCCTTCATGAAAAAAGGTTGGACACCTCTGGTCTAAACTATGTGGAGAATGGATTGTCATTGATTTATTTTCATCTGTAATTTTCTCTAAATACATATCATTTTATATGTAGAATAGTTTGAAAACTGAATGGATTATCATGCTACTAGTAGTTGCGAAATTTTAGGGTGGAGTGTTGAGGATTAAACTTTAAAACTGATTTTGGGTGGTTGCATACAAAACTGTGATTGCTACCAGCCAATTTATACAAATTGTATGTGCATGCAATCAAAATTTGAACCCAGTGACCTATCTCAGGTTCTGGACATGATAGAACGACAATTTAAAAACTGTTTATGATGTATTTTTTTACCTCTGAAGCAGATTAAAACATTTGCAGAGGGCTGCAGGCTCAATAATGCATCAAAAAATCCATATTTATATTATTTTTGGCCAAAAATTGCAATTTTCATTATTACATTCATATAACACATTCAATCTATCACTCATTAAACAAAGTAATAAAAAATAATCATCTAAACAGCTTCAGAATATTGTATTTTTGTATTGAACACTTTCATAAGTTTTCTTTATTTTATCTTTTGTCGAATAATGCTATCACAAAGTTCAAATCCTACCACAGTTGAGGAAGCCTCTGTTATAAGTTTAATATGCCTCTCTACAGCCTGATTATGACAAGGCTAGTTGAGTTTCAGTGCTTCCTTTCTTATGTTTGAGTTCTTCATTGGTTAGAGATGCTATGAGAGGGGGCTCATGAATGTCAGGTGAATTTAAGTTCATTATTTTGAGATACCCTCAAGCTTCATTATCGATTTTAGGCACCATGAATCTCCTGACACTACCATCTCTCTCAACACTCAAGTCAGGCTGTAACTCTGACTTCAATATCTTCATTGAATCAATTATCAGGTCACCACCTTTGAAGTCATTGTCTATCACTGTTTCAACTGATTCATTCCCTCTGACCAAAAGTACCTTATTAACTATGATGATGTGGATTTGTAGGTCTGAATCAGCAAGCATGGCAATTAATACATTCTCAGGGTGAGCATAGTATGCATTTTGGTAGAGGGTTTTTCAGGCTCTCTCTCTGGCTTCCTCATGAGGAAATTTCAGGATCCTTTGGAGCATATCATAAAAGTTCTTAGCACCATCTGTGCATTGATATTCCTTCTTGATCTGGAACCAACTTGGAAAATAGACCAAGGTACAAAACTCTGCAAGTGTGTGACCAGAACTTTGGAAGGCCTCCTTTGAGATGTATAAAATCTGAAGATTCTACATGCCAGAGTCAATGACCTTGAATGACAGATCAGTCCAACTTCAAGAGATCAAGATCAGGATCAACATAGCCAAGTATAACAGCCAGACAGATTCTGTAAGCATAATACTGATCAGTGCTGAGGTACTCCAGTACTTCGTTAAGAATAACTGGAAATTTTGAATTCCTAATTGGCTTCAATGAAATCACATCCCACTGAGATACACTTCCACCAAGTTCAACCCCTATCTTTCTTGAAAATGAATCTGGGCTCTTCAGGGTTGGCAAAAACCCAGGTTTTTACAAAAAACCCAACCCAACTGGGTTTTTAGGTTTTTGATGGGTTGAAATTTTTTTAGAAAGGTTTGATAATTATGTAGTGCCTAATATGTCTATTATTTTATTAATTTATATATCTAATCTACAATATATATTAAAAAGACATCTTTATTTCACATAAAGTTCAGATATGAGAAATATCAGAATTTTCTCCATTTTAGAATTTTCTCCATTTTAATTTTAGATCTTTCCTTTATTTCTTAACAGCAGATTTCAGCTTTATTTAGACCTAACTCAAATTTAAATTTTTAAGATGCCAAAGAGTTATAGAGGTGGAAGATCTAAAGCTAGCAAATGGGATGAGGTGACTTTATTAAATGATCAGCCGATTAGAGTACTATGCAAATATTGTAAAGAAAGTATCACTCAAAAAATTGAGTGTGAAACATCATCTAGAGAAAGTTAGACCCGCACATACTGGTGGCAGACTTAAAGCTGCTGAATGGGATGAAGTAGAAATGTTGAGTGACCAACCAAATAGAGTTTGGTGCAAATACTGCAGATGTGTATTTTCGAAAAAAATAGAATGAGTGAAACATCATTCAGACCGATGCAATAAAAAATGGGTACAGGCTCGTGATGATGAAGCGGATGAGCTTACAAATACAGCTACATCAGCAACTCTTCCTCCTACACATAGACACAGCAGTTTTGAGAGTAGACTCTCTTCAAGCAATTCATATGAAAGCCTGGTTCATGATGACACTACAATTCACAGTAGTGAGACTTCATTCACTTCAACCACTTTTGAATCTTCCATACCATTTTTTCATTCTACTCCAGCCAAGAAAACACAAGGTCAGATAATGCCATATGTGGTTAGAACAACTGTAGATCAAAAAGAACAACTAGATTTGCAAATGGCCAGATTTTTCTTTTCAGCAAATATTCTATTTGTAGTTGTAGAGAATAAAGAATTTATTAAATGGGTCCAAAATTTAAGACCAGGCTATTGTCCTCCAAGCAGAAAAAAATTATCTGATGACTCGCTAATCAAAGTGAATAATGAAGTAGGTACTGGATTCAGTGAAAAAAGACTCAGTCAATTCTATTGTAACTTTAATTCAAGATGGTTGGAGCAATGTCTCAAATGATCCAATAATTGCCCATAGTGTTCACAATGGGTGCAAATCCTTTTTAATAACTTTTCAATTTTTCATGATCTTTATTTACACATTGCATAATTTAAGAATTATTGAACAATGTAGCAATCAGAAAAATTTCAATTATTTTAAAATACGGTAAATATATCTGAACAAAAACCCCAAAACCCACTGAAAACTCCAGTGGGTTTTGGGTTGGGTTTTTGGGTGCCAACCCTGGGGCTCTTTGTTGTTCCATCCAGAGTAACAAAGACGTAATGAAAGGAGAGCTCATTACAATGAAGTAAGCAAATGCTCCACTGCAAAGGTCTACCAAGCAGTTCTTCCAGGCATCTGATAGCTCCACCATTTGAACCAGTCATTGTATTAGGGTCATTCTCTGTCAGATCAACCAAAAAAAATTGAAATTAACACCCTCATCTCTCATATTTTGCTGAAATTTGGTTTATAGGGAGTTTGTGAGCCCTGAATCCATTTCTGAAATTATAAGGTCAATCCGACCAACGGTTCAAGAGATATGACCTCGGGCAATTTGAGGTCACTCGCGAGGTTACTAACATTTGGCGAGCCATAACTTGGGTAATAATTGTCATAATTATATAAAAGTATATATATTTAGAATCAGAAAACGACAAGGAATCCAAATATGCAAGTTTTAGAACTCTAGGTTGAAAAATAAAAAAGTTACACTGTAACCAAAATTTGAGGTCACGATTTGACCTCTGGGGTATCAAATGAGAATTTTTTTTTTAAATGTAAAAAATGAAGGCATAGGCATTGGCTATTAGAATCAGCAAAAAAAAGTTTGTTTGTTAGTATTTTTCATGTAACTAACATATAAGTGAACACCATATTCATAAGTTGTGCGTCAATTCTACCTATTTTTTCACACTTAAGCTCATAATTTGACCTATAGAAATTAAAATTACATTTTTTATAGATATAAAAAACAAAGTCAGAGTTCTTGACTAATAGAAACAATCATAAAAAGTTTGTTTATGTTGGTACTTTTCATGTAACTAACTTATAAGTGAACACCATATTTATAAATTGCTTGTCATTTCAAGGAATTTTTATATCTTAGCTATCAATTTGACCTCAAGCTCCAAGAATTTAATAAAAATTGTATTTCACTGCTAATCTACACTGGCAATAATAGTTATAATAGTGAAAGGGGAAGACTAAGCTCACATGTAGCCTAAACAAACCTGTTGAAACATGTTGCTACTTGTCTAAGTGCAGAATCAACACAGATAGTTGCAAAATTCCTTGTCTACAGGTTAGTACAGTTCCAGCCAGCACTGTGGGTGGCTGGTGGGTATGGTGTTTTAATGAGCCTCAGAGACTATCAAGGCCTAAAATATTAAGTGTGTATAGCTATATATTTTCTAAAAAATATATATTACCTAATTGTAAATCCTATATCTTTACAGATCAAAATACAATGGTTCGGCACTTGAAATACTGCCAGGACCCTATTCAAAAACACAAGAAACGCATAACAATCAATCTTAGAAAAGTGACTGATGTACTTGTTGAAAAATGTGCTGGAAGAGTGAAAAAAGACTCATTGTTGTGTGTGAACTGCTGGACACTGATAATGAAAAACCCCACTATACTTAGTACCACTGAAAACAACGAGTCTGAGCAGGATTCAAATGAATCATCTACTATCAGTGGCTTGAGTAACATCTCTTCAATTCAAGATCTGGACAATGACAGTGATTGCTTGATAAAGGAAAATCCTTCAACTTCAGTTGAACCAGTTCTAGCATTTCTGGACCAAACACCAGTTAAAAAAAGTAAGTAATAAATTAATATAATAACTTATACTTTACTACAAGGTCTGTTTGATCTACTATATAGCCAATTATATAGCATTTAAGGTACTATAATTAATATTTAATTACTAATATTCAGGTGTGTGAAACCTTTTTTTCTGTTCTTTTCAGAAGGGCTGTCATTAAGCCAGAAAAAGCGCAAGGCTCGTGGTAAGCTATCATCTGCTCAGAAACACCTGAAGGAGAGGCTAGAACTCAGTTATGGTGTTCAAATTACCGAGGAGGTAAGTGATACTTCAAAACCTGAAACTAAATCTGAAAAACATCTAGACAAATTAATGAATGAATTGAAACAGTCATTCCTGAAAAACAGCATCACAAACTACAACATACATGGTGAAAAGAAGCCGTTCACTTAAATCAGAACATGGAATCCTTCCGAAGATTCCACTAATGAGCAAAGGAAAAGTGATATCTGAAGAACACAAAGATATAGTTAGAAGATTCTATGAGTCAGAAGAGGTTAGTCGTATGTGTCCTGGCCAAAAGGATTGCGTGAAAGTTATCAGTGCTGAAGGTGCAAAAATGATTGGTCCTCGGGAATTTAAGAGAGATGTTTGAACTATATAAAAATGATGAAAAGAATCCCAAAATAGGATTTTCCACATTTGCAAAATTACGGCCATCATATTGTGTGCTTGCCGGTAGTGGTGGGACTCATTCTGTCTGTGTCTGCACATACCATCAAAATCCAAAATTGCAGCTGGCTGCATTGGGAGAAAGAGGTCTTTCATACAAGGATCTTATGGATTACAGTGTCTGCAGTACAGAAAGAGAGACTTGCATGATGCAACTTTGCAATGATTGCCCAAGAGAAGAGGGTGTCCTGGATTTTCTTGAGTTACTTGACAGTGTGAAATCAGCTCCAAATGAAATATCTTACAAGCAATGGGTGACTGTTGACCGTTGTACAATGGTTGATAAGGTGGAGCCACTTCATGAATACTTATCATCCCTAAGCATGAAAATATCCGCATGGTTCGTCATCACTTTGTTGCTCAGCAACAATCACAGTACTTCAAGCAGTTGAAAGAAACACTACCACCTCAGAGCGAGGTAGTTATAGTAGGTGATTTCTCTGAGAATTATTCTTTCATTGTCCAGGATGCTGCCCAAGGGTTTCACTGGGACAATTCACAGTGTACAGTTCACCCTTTTGTCATCTATTATAGATCATCTGCAGACCAGGAACTTAGCCATTTTAGTGTCTGTTTCTTATCTGCATCACTAAACACAACACTATAATGGTTTACTCATTCATATTGAAGCTTATGACATATGTTAAATTCAGATGCCCACAATTGAAGAAGGTGCACTATTTCTCAGATGGATGTGCTGGCCAATATAAGAACAGATACAACTTCACAAATCTCTGTTACCATGAAGAGGATTTTGGTCTGTCTTGTGAATGGCACTTCTTTGCTACATCCCATGGCAAAAATGCATGTGATGGGATTGGAGGAACAGTGAAAAGAGCTACTGCTCGTGCCAGTTTGCAGAGAACTACAGAGAGGCAAATTCTTACACCAGAACACATGTTTCAGTTTTGTGAAGAAAACTTGAGCAAGAAGATAAATTTTTTCTTTGTAACTACAGCTGATTTGAAAGATGCAGAAGAACGGTTGGAACATCGATTCAAGGATAGTAGGGCTATTCCTGGAACTCAGAAATATCATAGATTTGTTCCCCTAAACAAGGAAGAACTGATGGTGTATCCCATTTCAAGTGGCATTGGAGAAAAGAAAAGAATAAGGAAAAGTCATTTTACTAATGAACCTGCAATGCTTGGTAACCTAAAATGTGTCAAACCAGGAGAGTATGTTGGCTGCATTTATGACATGCAAGTTTGGTATGGAATTGTGGAGGAATATTGTGAAGAGTTTGATGATTTCACTGTGAACTTTCTACATCCCTCTGGGTCATCAGGATCAAGTGCATATTATTATCCATCAAACAAGGATTCATGTGCAGTGCCAGGACATCATATATTAACTGTAATGAGTTGTCCTACCCTAAGAGGAGGCAGCAGAATTCAATACATTTTTCCACAAAAAGAAATTGATGAGAGCATCGAGCATGCAAAAATTGTATTAGGCTAGCACATGAATCCTCTAAGTAGGTCTTCCCCTTTCACTATTATAACTATTATTGCCAGTGTAGATTAGCAGTGAAATACAATTTTACATTTTTTGCCTTTGTTTTTATATCTATAAAAAAATGTAATTTTAATTTCTATAGGTCAAATTATGAGCTTAAGTGTGAAAAAATAGGTAGAATTGACGCACAACTTATGAATATGGTGTTCACTTATATGTTAGTTACATGAAAAATACTAACATAAACAAACTTTTTTTTGCTGATTCTAATAGCCAATGCCTATGCCTTCATTTTTTACATTTAAAAAAAAATTCTCATTTGATACCCCAGAGGTCAAATCGTGACCTCAAATTTTGGTTACAGTGTAACTTTTTTATTTTTCAACCTAGAGTTCTAAAACTTGCATATTTGGATTCCTTGTCATTTTCTGATTCTAAATATATATACTTTTATATAATTGTGACCATTATTACCCAAGTTATGGGTCGCCAAATGTTAGTGACCTCGCAAGTGACCTCAAATTTCCCGAGGTCATATCTCTTGAACCGTTGGTCGGATTGACCTTATAATTTCAGAAATGGATTCAGGGCCCACAAACTCCCTATAAACCAAATTTCAGCAAAATCTGAGAGATGAGGGTGTTAGGCACTGGTTGATCTGACAGAGAATGACCCACTAGTCCCATCAGATCCTATCATGACAAGTTTGGTTTGTAATTCAGTGTCTTTGAGGACCTTGTATATCTCTGTTGCAATAGTCAACCCCTTGCCATTACTTGAAGTCACATGTGAGAGGTAGAAATCACCTGAAATAGTATTCAGAAATTAGAGAGAATTTTTTAGATATTTCAGGGTTTATATCTATTTTCTAATTTCTATATCCAAAATTCATCTTAATAAATATTTTGAGTAATATCTGTTACAAAAGGCAAACTAAAGATCAAAATTTTCAATCTTACCAGGTTCTCCTACAATTATATAGTGCTCTTCTAGCTCAGTTCTTCTGTAATATTTGCCATTCACTTCAACTGTCACCATTGCGACCATCCACATAAATAGCATCCACCAATTCAAACAATTTATCCTCCTTTTCTTATGGCTTTACAATATTTTTCACATTCTCTTCTCAGCTTGTTCCTGCAAAGTTCAAAGTGCAAATTTTTAAAGACAGTAATTTAAGCAAGGTCCATAGGTTTTGACTAACAATATTTAAATTTCAACACTTTTTTGAAACGTATGCCTTTTTGTGAAATACAGTGGACCCCTGCTATCTGAGGATCTTGATAAGCAAGGTTTCACACAATTGAGATTTTCCATAAAGAGCCATTCATCTGCTATTCGAGATTTGCCCTGCTGATTGAGATACCAGCCAACATCACATGTTTGTTCTAGAATGCCCAAAAGCGATGGAAAATCATGGAGAGAGATCCCATCCATGGCAGAGCCTACACAACATACAGAACCATCGATTCAGCACTCCTCCCATACCAAACTCAACTCCAAGAAATGATCAAGCCCAAGCAGACACTGATTGATAGTTTTTTCAAACTGAAGAGGCCTTCTTCTCTAGAACAAGATGAACCAAAACCATCCACTTCAGGGACCTCTTCAAGCTCTCAAAAATATGACTAATTGCCTGAACTACCAGATGCCTTTATGGAAGGAGACTCTCCTTCCAAACAATAAAACACCACCACCATCTTTCCAGCAAACCCAGTCAAACTGTTGTTCTGGTGAGTGTTAATTTTTGAGTGCATGTTAATTTAATTTAATACAGTACTGTATTCATTATAATTTAATTCTTTATTTTCAGAAAATAACACATAATAATACTGTACTTAAATACTATTTAATTTAAATTAAAAATACTGTAGGGCCTTAAAAGTTAGATTTTGTGGTGATAAGGGTCAGTTTTTAGTTTTCTGGAACCAGTTAACCACTATTTGAGATATTTTTTTGAAACCAATTAATCTTGGATAGTGGGATTCACTGTACTTGATTTGAATCAGATACTAATGTAAAAGATAATTGGACTGTTACCTGTCAATTACATTCATATTATCACTAGTGATAATTCCATAATCCTCTAAAACTGCTGATGCAATTGCTGCTCTGGCTGTCACTTACTTGATACCTAGTAAAAGACATTTATTTTATATCAAGTTAATATTCTAACAAGATGTTCATTGGACAGTAGTGTCCAAGATTTGGACTCTAACTATTAGCAACATTACATGGATTATAAATAATTTTTTCAAAGGTATTGTCAACAGAGCAACAAGTGTGTTCAAAGCATACTCATATTTTAAACTATACAGTATACCTGTCACAGTGCCGAGTGAGGTTTAGTAGACTCTTCCTATTTTGTTCTGTCCTGGATTCCTGTTGTTCACTGACACTAGCTGTTTCATCATGTGATTTCAGGCTGCCCTGACTTGAGAGACTGTCGAGATCACTGTCATGTACATGACTCCAGATTTGAAAAAATTTACTGGAGCACAGCTCTGAATTTACTTTTTTTCCCCTTACACCACTAGATAGGTTAATGATAGTAAACTCTTGAATTGACGACATACCAATTACAAATTGTTTTAGCTAAACATAATAATACAATAATGTACAGTTTATAACTCGCCTAAACATTTTATCATCAGAAGCATCATCAATATCTTGATTATCATCATCTTCATCCTCAACAGCTATATCTACATCAGGCATATTAGTGTCACTATTTGCAATGTTTTCCATTATATCACTTGGTACTGAAAATGAATCATCAGCATGCCCTAGATCCTTCTTTTCCACCAATTTGAATGTAGATTTGATCAAATCATTGTTCAGGATTTCTTGTATTGATTTACACTTGCTTAAATGGGCTATGGAAATGTCAAATTTGTTGCTTTTTGCTTTATTAGATTTGGATGCAACACTTGAACTTGAAGGCATATTTTGACTTCTCTTTATTAACCACAACAGCTTGGTGAGTTTCTTTTGTTAGGCGCAAAATTGCATTCAATGTCTTCTGGATTTGGGAATTTTCAAATTCCTCTAAAGCAGTTTTGTTAGTCTGATGTGCAGATTCCTCACTTACCTTTTGTTTCTTAGGTGGAGGAGAAGCACTTTCTTCAGTCTGTGAAACATCTAGTGAAAAAGTTTCATTTTCTAGATTAGCAGTTGATGAAGTTGGTTCATTTTTCTGAGGTCTAGCACTAGCACATTTTGTGAACAAACTAAATGACTGCTTTGCCGTATCTCTTTGGTGCACTTCATCCTGGTATTTCTTTACTGCAATATCTAAGCTGTGGGCCCAAACTCTGGGACCTCTTGTATTGTAACAAATTTTTTTTTGGAATTAAAATGTTCCTCCCAGTTTTGCTTCTTTGAATATTTGTTCTTGCATTGACCACAAAAGTAACCCCTTTTAACACCCTCACTTTTCTCTCCAACTTCATCAATATTAGGATCCATTATTGATTATTGACTACCTGAAAAAATACAAAATAAGTAAAAGTTAGTAAATATAGTATGGTAAAAGTGAGTAAAAGTAAGTAAATATAGTACAATTGAAAGTAGTAAAAGTAAGTGCTTTAAACTTAGTAAAAGTAAGGAAGAGTAAGTAAAAGTAGGTAAGTTAAAGTAAGTAAAAGTAAGTTTAAACTTAACTAAACTTTTTAATTCTAGAGTCATGGTGGATTACTTAAAACCGCACAAGTAATTATCTGGCCAATTTATCAAACCTGGCCGAGATCAATGGAACATAGTCCAATTCTGATAATTTTATATTAAAAAAATATACGTTTTAATAAAATTTTAATTATCAAAACATTGAAGCTTAACAAAAAATAAAAATAATTGTTAAATATGGAATTACCAACTAAACTTAAAATAACTAAATTTGTAATTTAAAAAAATTGGTTTGTACAAGAACGTATACGCAAAAAAATTGCATAATGTCTAGCGGATGAACAAAACCCAAACCCAAATTTACTTTTTCTCATGGTCAAATTTACTGGAGCAATGCTCCCAAGATCCCAGGAATCTGGAGTCATGGTCATGTACTGCTGCTGAGCTTGATGGAACAACTTGAAAAACTCTTCTGAGCTCTTCCCTGGTGATAATAAAATACAATTTATGATTATGATACTAGATAGTTTACCAAAGATGCAAAAATAAAATTTTATAATTTGTACCGCAATCATTTCGAGAAACCCAGATTTTCAGTGGCCATTAATCAAAAGTGTTGAGATGGTATGGTTAACTAAAAATGTTTTTCTTCTCTTTTTAATTGATAATAACAGATTTGAAATTCTCTCAATATAGAGAATGTTAAAAACTGAGGCAATCATATGCCTCAGTATAAAAGCTTTGAAACACTCTCAGTATAGAGAACAAGAAGCAGCTTGAGGCAATCATATGTCCATTTCAAGAGACGGGAAAGCATCTCACTTCTCCTTGATGGTGTGGTAGGTGATCCAGTCTTGTTTTTACCATTGGTGTTTTGTATTGCTTAACCATTAGCTATAAGAACCATGTCTCACATATTTGGATCACTTAAAATTATCATGTAAATATCATAATCATTTCTGAATGCCTGATTTCCTTTATAAAGACCGTGTTGAAAAACCTAACTTCAGTTATCAATATGCATCACAATGGATTTTGAGCTTTCTCAGGCTGTGAACTAAATTGTACCTTTAACTGCCTTATGAGCAACATATTAATGCAAATACATATCCCAAAATTTTAGACCATTAATTATCATTGTAAGTTTTGCTCCCTTTTCTGGCATCATTGCACTCATGGATTCCTGTGAGTCCACTGATGACAGTGCTAGGGGGATAATCTCTAAATGTTGTTGGTTTTTTTCTTTATCAGGGATTTGTTTTTGGCTGGGACATTTGCTTATTGAAGTGAATTTGGACAAAGCTTTTTCTTCCCCAATGCCTGCACAAATGCTGAAGCCAGTGTTCACATAGTTTTTTTTGTTATAAACATTGCTTTTGTTTGTACTGATTGAGCCAAGAATACCTTTAATGATTGTGAGATGAAGTGGAGTTTAAAATGACACATCTGGGACTTATCAGGTTTATACAATTTGGGTAACACTCATTGACCTTGCCCTAGTAACTAATATTCTTTGTTTTTTTTGCATTAGTTATGTAAGTTATTTTTTTCTGTAAGTCTTGTCTTTTTTGTGTGGTAATGGGCTGGTGATGGCCAATAATTTAATAGTTTTATTTTATGTTGACATTTTTGTGTTGGGTATGGGACTAATGATGTTTGTTTCTTTTGTTTTGTAGTAATAATTTTTTTCAAGTGCTTAGTTGGTTCTGAATACACATTGGTGTATGATCAATAAAATTGTTCATATTTTCTTTAGTTACCTGTAAAAACTTGCCTGCGGATGCAGTTAACCTTGTTAGTGTTATTGTTGTTTCGTTGATTAAATTAGGCAAAGGACATTTTACTTTTCCTAAATCCTCCCACCATAAGCCGAAGAGTAAGTCGTTAAAAGAGGCAGACTGGCTATGCCCCAGAGATCTTAAAGGTGAGAACCCAGTTTCAGATTGGTAGGAGCTGCCTACCTGACATAATCTCAACCACACTAAAATTGGTAACTTGCTCACCTCATTTCTCTCATTCTTAGCAGTGCAGGTGGTGCTGAAGTCAAAGGATTTTTATTAAGGCCCTCTGGGTGGTTCTCCCATCTCCACATCTCCACAACCAGCCGCAGCTGCCGTGACCCCACTAACAGAGTATCCGGTAGGTGAGTAACGCAAACGCATCTTTACACAGATACACTTACTGGCATCGCGCCCCCGAAAGGTATTCTTGGCTCAATCAGTACAAACAAAAGCAATGTTTATAACAAAAAAAACTATGTGAACACTGGCTTCAGCATTTGTGCAGGCATTGGGGAAGAAAAAGCTTTGTCCAAATTCACTTCAATAAGCAAATGTCCCAGCCAAAAACAAATCCCTGATAAAGAAAAAAACCCAACAACATTTAGAGATTATCCCCCTAGCACTGTCATCAGTGGACTCACAGGAATCCATGAGTGCAATGATGCCAGAAAAGGGAGCAAAACTGACAATGATAATTAATGGTCTAAAATTTTGGGATATGTATTTGCATTACGTAATATGTTGCTCATAAGGCAGTTAAAAGTACAATTTAGTTCACAGCCTGAGAAAGCTCAAAATCCATTGTGATGCATATTGATAACTGAAGTTAGGTTTTTCAACACGGTCTTTATAAAGGAAATCAGGCATTCAGAAATGATTATGATATTTACATGATAATTTTAAGTGATCCAAATATGTGAGACATGGTTCTTATAGCTAATGGTTAAGCAATACAAAACACCAATGGTAAAAACAAGACTGGATCACCTACCACACCATCAAGGAGAAGTGAGATGCTTTCCCATCTCTTGAAATGGACATATGATTGCCTCAAGCTGCTTCTTGTTCTCTATACTGAGAGAGTTTCAAAGCTTTTATACTGAGGCATATGATTGCCTCAGTTTTTAACATTCTCTATATTGAGAGAATTTCAAATCTGTTATTATCAATTAAAAAGAGAAGAAAAACATTTTTAGTTAACCATACCATCTCACTATATAGATCAAACTCACTGATTCCTTTCTTTTGTTTGCTTCTGCTGTACTCCTCTCCTTTTGTATCTGATGTCTGCCGATGTAAGGCATTCCTTAAAACCAACACATCATTCTATTCTAGCTGTTTTCTGGTCTTCATAGAAAGCATAGTCATCTTCTGTCATTTTGAGTTGATACAAATGTTCCAAATCTCTTCTCCAATTTGAGTCCTCACAGAAGATGTCAAACAATTTGGAAGTTTTTTCAATGAAGGAAGAAATATCACTCTGGAACTTGTTACCGTTTCTTTTTTGGATATCTATCAAACCTACAAAATTACCAAAACTTTATAATGTTGTGAATGCAAATTTCAATTATAAACCCTAAGTTAAGTTCTAATCAAAATGGAATTTATTACTGATCATTCTTGTGATTTGCAAATCACTGAATCACATGAATATGTTAATAAAATTACTGTCACAAACAAATAAATGTAACTACAAAATTTACAAAAGTATGACATTTTAAATCTTTTTATGAGGGACTGAAAATTTGTCGTACCTCAAAAGTTCTTTGACTAGATCCTGAATCTTGCTTGTGACACTGGGGCGTGAAATTGGATAGACATTGCACCAAATCCAGTGTTCAATCAGACTTAGTGCAACTGTATCAGCTGCTTGTCTGGTTGTCCAGTTCTCTTCTGCCATTACACCATTGAAAATCTGTGACTTCCATCAAGAATTTTAACAGTGTCACTGTGTCTTAACATCCTACTATGCAGTATTTTTTGGCAATAAGGTTATCAAAATACATGTATTTATCAATTCCATAAATTCAACCTGAAAAGGAAAAATATAAAATATAATTTCAAATAAAAAACAAAATATTTGGAGAAAAAGGGCTGAAAAATTGCATTTTTTGAGCAAAAATGACAAAATATGGATTTTTTGATGCATTACTGACCCTGCAGCCCTCTGCAAATGTTTTAATCTGCTTCAGAGGTAAAAAATACGTCATAAACAGTTTTTAAATTGTCTCTATCATGTCCAGAACCCGAGATAGGTCACTGGGTTCAAATTTTGGTCACACGCACATATGATTTGTATAAATTGGCTGGTAGCAGTCACAGTTTTGTATGCAACCACCCAAAATCAGTTTTAAAGTTTAATCCTGAACAAAAGACAACTATCGAGACCCCCTCAATTTTGATCCTGGCCCTTTTGATTTTTTTCACTCCACCTTATTATGCGAATTGATGGATCATTTTCTTCATATGGAATATACTTGTTGGTACCCACTCTTTTACATGACTCCAGATTCCTGGGATCTTGGGAGCATTGCTCCAGTAAATTTGACCATGAGAAAAAGTAAATTTGGGTTTGGGTTTTGTTTATCCGCTAGACGTTATGCAATTTTTTTGCGTATACGTTCTTGTACAAACCAATTTTTTTAAATTACAAATTTAGTTATTTTAAGTTTAGTTGGTAATTCCATATTTAACAATTATTTTTATTTTTTGTTAAGCTTCAATGTTTTGATATTAAAATTTTATTAAAACGTATATTTTTTAATATAAAATTATCAGGATTGGACTATGTTCCATTGATCTCAGCCAGGTTTGATAAATTGGCCAGATAATTACTTGTGCGGTTTTAAGTAATCCACCATGACTCTAGAATTGAAAAGTTTAGTTAAGTTTAAACTTACTTTTACTTACTTTAACTTACCTACTTTTACTTACTCTTCCTTACTTTTACTAAGTTTAAAGCACTTACTTTTACTTACTTTCATTGTACTATATTTACTTACTTTTACTCACTTTTACCATACTATATTTACTAACTTTTACTTTTGTATTTTTTCAGGTAGTCAATAATCAATAATGGATCCTAATATTGATGAAGTTGGAGAGAAAAGTGAGGGTGTTAAAAGGGGTTACTTTTGTGGTCAATGCAAGAACAAATATTCAAAGAAGCAAAACTGGGAGGAACATTTTAATTCCAAAAAAAATATTTGTTACAATATAAGAGGTCCCAGAGTTTGGGCCCACAGCTTAGATATTGCAGTAAAGAAATACCAGGATGAAGTGCAGCAAAGAGATACGGCAAAGCAGTCATTTAGTTTGTTCACAAAATGTGCTAGTGCTAGACCTCAGAAAAATGAACCAACTTCATCAACTGCTAATCTAGAAAATGAAACTTTTTCACTAGATGTTTCACAGACTGAAGAAAGTGCTTCTCCTCCACCTAAGAAACAAAAGGTAAGAAGAATCTGCGCATCAGACTAACAAAACTGCTTTAGAGGAATTTGAAAATTCCCAAATCCAGAAGACATTGAATGCAATTTTGCGCCTAACAAAAGAAACTCACCAAGCTGTTGTGGTTAATAAAGAGAAGAGTCAAAATATGCCTTCAAGTTCAAGTGTTGCATCCAAATCTAATAAAGCAAAAAGCAACAAATTTGACATTTCCATAGCCCATTTAAGCAAGTGTAAATCAATACAAGAAATCCTGAACAATGATTTGATCAAATCTACATTCAAATTGGTGGAAAAGAAGATCTAGGGCATGCTGATGATTCATTTTCAGTACCAAGTGATATAATGGAAAACATTGCAAATAGTGACACTAATATGCCTGTTGTAGATATAGCTGTTGAGGATGATGATGATGATAATCAAGAAGATATTGATGGTGCTTCTGATGATAAAATGTTTACATTATATTGCATAGCTTGCACAGACCCCAAAGCATATGCTTCAGACAAACATTCTAACATAAAAGGTTACTTCAATGTTAAAGATTTAACCTATGTATGCAAACAAGGAGAAAATCAAGAGATGGTTTAGAAATCTGAAAACCCACCTGAAGAGACACTTAATTAAACTTCAGCATCATCAAAGAGCTGCTGTTTATGAAGTGATGAAAACATCTTCTCGGAACACTACTAAACGCATAGAAGACTTATGTGGCAACATCTTATACTACATAATGAAAACAAACACTGCATGGGCTCTATATCCAGTACCTCTAGCTGTATTACATAGTCAGGTTGTGAGGTTGGAAATTTGAATCATAGCACACATGCATGCGAGGCAATTTGTGAGCTATTAGATAATCAACTTAAAGAACAAACTGTAAAGTGGTTCTTAGAACAAACTTCAGTAACAATAACAGCTGACATTGGAACAATTTTGGGATTAAGCATGCTAGTTGTATTAGTTATGAGTGAAGAAGATAAGACTGTAAAACTTGCTGGGATAAATTTAGTACGCAGCAAATCAGGAGTTTATTTGGCCAATGAAATTTTTGATGTGTTGAAGTCTCCTAATCACTTGAAACTATCTGAAGAAGCAATTAAATCCAAGGTATCTGGAATGGTTGGAGATGGGGCTTTTTGTAAGGACAACGAGCCATTTAAAAACGAAATGAGAAAGTTGTTTGGAGAAAATTTCAAATTTCGATGGGACTTAATGCATCTTGTGAACAGAGCCCACATTGATGCATTGAAGAAAATTTGTAAACTAAGTGAGCTTTTAGACTTTATTCAGAATCATACTTCAAATCTGAGATCAGGCCTTGACTATACCAATATGGTTCTTGACAATATCATTGGTTTTAAGAGACCAAAACTCAAATCTGATACTCGCATGGTTAATTACGAATTTGATCAATTTGACAGATTTGTGGAAAATTGTGTTTTTTGATCATCCACAAGAGAAAGAAATTAGTGCCAAGTTCTATGTATTGATTTCCTATGTAACAAAGATTATGTTGCAAGTAGCTCAAAAAACCACAGTTAGTGCAGAATTTGTAGAAAATATATTTATAAAGAAGGAGGGAAAACTGTTATGTTAAGAGTGATGGAAACAATTTCCAAATTAGCTAATGGAGGAAATGCAAATGATGTAGTTTCTGAATTTAAGCACGATACCACAGGGCAGCAAAAGGAACTAACAGCTGAGGATTACATCCTAAATGAAGTTTACAAATACATCAAGAAACGTTCTGATTACTACCAGGTTGCTGAAGTTGCTAGACCATCCAGAACCAGATCTGAAAGTAGTTTTACAAAAGACTCAGTGATAAATTGGCTGACAGAATATATAGAACAGCTGTGGAAAGGAATCGCAGAGAGATTAAAGCATTTTGATAAAGATGGATCAACTGCCTGGAGTGAAGTACCAGCTGAAGGGACATTCTCCATTCTTGGTTACATTGTTGAACACAAAGGATCCATTAAGCCATCTCATTTGACTAAGCTGTGCAGAATTGTGAAGGAGGGTCCAGCTCCAGGCACTAGATCTGCTGTAATGATCACACACAAAGCCATTGATCAGTGGCCAAGCATACATGGCGGTAAATTCACAACAAATGCCTACATGCAAGGTCTAACATCGTCTACTGTTGCTGCTGCAATGAATAAATAAACTTAAGGTGAGTTATAAACTGTACATTATTGTATTATTATGTTTAGCTAAAACAATTTGTAATTGGTATGTCATCAATTCAAGAGTTTACTATCATTAACCTATCTAGTGGTGTAAGGGGAAAAAAAGTAAATTCAGAGCTGTGCTCCAGTAAATTTTTTCAAATCTGGAGTCATGCTCTTTTATTTCATGAGTGAATAGCTACACCTAGATTTACAGTATATACACCTTTGGCAGATGTAAGAATGTAGTATAAAAAACAAAAATTCTTATTTCATGAATGAATACACTTAGATTTACAATATACTGTTGGCAGATAAAAAATAAAATTTTGCGAAAAAGATCCAATTTTCTACTTCTATATTTCCATGACTTTAGTGGGCTACAAATTCATATTTGAGTAGAAACTCAGTCTTTTTTGTGTCAGAAAATGAGAGGTTTTAGTAAACTGAAGTTCATTAACAACTGAATAATGTTGAATGATATTCACTATTGAAATTTGATTGTAATTTTTGAATTGTAAGAAAAATAAAAAAAAATCACTTCACTGGAAAAAATGTGGCCCAGGCGGGTAAGTGGGTACCTACCCAGGTATCTACCCAGTACAACCATGGTTTAGTAAATACAATTAAAAAAATAAGCTCAAGTGGATTAATGTTCAAATGTAATGTAAGCATCAGTCTAATAGAAGTACTGTTGTAAATTTTATAGTGGGTTTAGAAGTGCGAGTAACCATGAATTTTATTAATTTTTAAAAACCATATTTTTTCTCAAATAGACCTAATTCAAGTTCTATAATCTGTTAAGTACTTTAGGGTTTGGAACATTCATGATTTTGGTTCATTTATAAACAGAAGTTAAACTCAAGCAAATTTTTCATTTTAATTTTATTTGTCCAAGTACAGTTCCTAGTCAAAATTAAGCTAGTCTCAGTGGGAGTAAGCTTTACAAAATTTATTAAATAGAATGCATTAAATGTTAAAGTTCCCTTCAGTTATTATTTTTTTAACCAGTATTATTTCTAAAAATATTTTGGATCTGCTGAAGAGTGGTGCTTAAAAGATTAAATATTAGCAAGATTTCATTACTACTCCATATACTCTATATAATTTGAAGAATTAGACAAAACCTAGTTTAAGACCAGTGTTAAAAAGGTTTGCAGAGGTGATACCCATATCCTAAAGATGTCTTTGAAGTGACATCCATATCCACAGAAAGGGGCTTTGAAGTCTTAAAAATGATGCTTAATCCTTTTCCTTAGTATATTGCTATCTGGCAATGCCATTAAGCCTTAGATAGGTGCTGTATAAAACTTAATGCCCTGAAAACAGGAACATTTAACTGAGTGATACTGGCATATGGTATCTAAAATTGAATTATTATACTGAAAAATTATGCTAAAAGATCTGAAGCTAATATTTTAGTTCTTATTTTTAGTTTGAAGGATTGCTGATTCAGCCCAGTAATAGGTACATCCTATAAGTCGAGTATTTGTGGCTTAGGATTATTTTATACAAATTCAAATATCTCATAAATTTAACTAGGTGGGGGAAAAGTAAACTAGCTTTGTGCCAAATCTAGGCTACACAAATATCAGACCTGTTCTTGGGTACCTATTCTTAGTAATTAAGTTCTAAAAGTAGGCAGTACAGTTTGTTTATCCTCTCATTGAAATTTAACTTTAAATTTAGATTTTGTAAAATTGCAATATAGAAATCCCCTGCATTAATGACCTTCACATTAGCGGAAACTTCACTTGGACGGACTAAATCGCTGTCTGGTCATCAACATTCAGTTTAACGTAATACAGGTCGTTAAAGTGAAGATTTCTGCTAAAATGTCTGTTAGCATCACTGAACTTCACTTTAGTGGACTCTGAGTCATTAAAGTGAAGGTGATGTCACTGGAATAATATTGGAACCAGCCCTCGGATGAGGTTGCAGTCAGTTGTTTCCTGTTGTATTGTGTGGGCAGTGGTTGTGTATGTGCATAGTGCCACTTCCAAGTGTTGTGCATGTTAGGTGTTCTTTTGTGTGATGTTACATAGATAGTTACATATAATTATATTTATGTATCTAAATGTCATTTATTTATGAATACTTATGTATGTACTGTATGTGGTTATATGTTTTTATTTCTTATTATTGTGTTACACAGGTCTTATCAGTTCATAGCATTTTTTTGAGTTCAAAGTGACTTATCAGTTAATAGCACTATAGGAGTACAGTGATAGTCTGTGCTTTAACAGTGTATGTACATACTTTGTTTAATTATTGCCTGCTTATACAAACTTTTTTTTCTGAACAATGGCATCCACAAGTGGTACTACTGGTGTCAAACAGAAAAGGCGTATGACCTCCATTGAAGAGAAGAAAGTGATTCTCACTGACATAGAACAAGGGTTAAGTGTAGCATTTGTTATGCAGAAGTATAAGAGAAGCAAGACCACCATCTATGAAGTCAAGCAGAAGTGCAACAAAATACATGCCTATGTGCTAGACAGTGAATCCGGAGGCAGGAGTTCAAAATGGTCTCGCTTGAACATGTCCTACAAGAAAAACGTAGATATGGCTGTGTACACATGGTTCAAGCAGCAATGGGCCAAGAATGTTCCAGTCAGAGGAATCGACATCCAGTTGGCAGCTAAGCGTTTCATGCAGGAGTTCAATGACACAGACTTTAAAGCAAGTGGTGGCTGGCTGTATCATTTCCAGTGCAGGCATGGCTCATCGAACAGAAAGCTTATGGGAGAAGCAGCCAGCGCGGACCTGTCTCAAGTGGAGTTGTTCAGGTGCGAACTACAGACTCTGATTGATGAGGCTGGGGTTGCTTCCTACCAGTTGTATAATGGTGATGAGACAGGCTTATTTTGGAAGAGTATGCCCACAAATACACTGGCTCACAAAACTGACAAACATCTTCCAGGCTTTAAGACAGACAAACAATGCGTGTTTGTGTTGGCCTGCGCAAATGCTGATGGCAGGCATAGACTGAAGCCTTTGGTCGTTGGAAGATCAGCCAAGCCTCGTGTACTCAAGGACTGCATGCACGAACCTCCAGTCATCTACAGGAGCAGCAAGAAGGCCTGGTTCATGCAGACTATTTTCCACGAATGGTTCCACAAGTTCTTCATTGCGCAGGTGAAGGCATACCAGGAACATGTTTTGAAAATAAGCCCTGAAGATATGAAGGCTGTCCTCTTGCTAGACAATGTGCCAGCACACCCATGTGCAGAAGAACTCGCAAGTGAAGATGGCAAGATCAGAGCTATGTTCCTCCCCCCTAATTCCACGTCAGTAATACAACCTATGGATCAGGGGGTGATAGTGAGCTGCAAGAGAATCTACAGGGCCAAGCAATTGGAGCAGTGCTTGTGTGTCATCTCTGAAGATGACACAGAGGACAGGGCTGAGAAGACACTCAGGAGCTTCAAAGCCTACATCATAAAGTCTGCTATCTACAATTGGGCCAACAGCTGGAATGAGGTCAAGGAGTTCACTCTGCGCAATGCCTGGAAGAAACTGCTCCATAACATCCAGGACCTGGAAATAGACTTCGAAGGCTTCGAGAGCCACAGGACTATTTGGATGTTCTTCAACAAGCAGGTGAAACAGAGGCTGCAGAGGACAAAGTTGTGGAATGGCTTGATGCTGATGATGGTGACCCAGGGTACAAAGATCTTAGTGAGTGAAATTGCGGCCAACATTTCAGTCAGGTCTGAAGACAGATCCACTGATGAACCTCTTGATGATGACGAGGATCTACAGATCTACAGAAGCTAAGGCTAACAAAGACCCTAAGATTCACTCTAAGGTTAGCCCGAAAGAAAGGAAAGAGTAGGGGGTTAAGAGAAGAGAAGAGAATAAGGGGTTAAGTAAGGAGGAACACCTATCACTCGTGGGTTAACATTCATTCAGAAAAAGAGAAAAAAGACACCATCATCATTTGCCGGCCACTGCCGACAAGTCAGAAAATAGTCGGAGAGAATAGGAGAGGGGTGAAAGATGAAAAGAAGTAAAATAAGAACGCTTACAAACCATGCAAACACAGTCTTAACTCGCTGTCGTACCATGCAAACTACAAACATGCAAGAAAAGAGAGTTACAGACATGCAAAGTAAGGAGAGGATAAGGAAAAAAAAAAAAGTAGGTAAAGTTAAACAAAAAGTGGGTTAGTTTACGCTACGAGCTACATCTACGGTTGTGTTAGTCTTTTTTTTTTTATTTTTTTTTTATTGCTGGCATCACATGCTGGCATGTCACAAGCTGGCATTAATCGTCAACAGACTCATCCTCGACCACCACCCCCAGAGCTCCTGTTGCTAGTTTTTTATTTTTTTATTTTAAACAACGTTAATATTTTTAAAATGTCTGTCAAGACGGTTCTCAAACACATTAATGCTGGTAGAGTTCACGACGGGCATGGGAAGATTATTCCATTTATCAATTACTTTACACGTAAAGAAGTTTTTCACGATATTAGTAATGAAATGTCTGCCACGCAACTTAAATCCGTTATTATGAGTATTACTATTATCAAAAGTGAACAATGTCAAAATTTACGTTATTAATGATTTTGAAAACTTCAATAAGCTCCCCCCCTTAATCTCCTAGTTTCGAGTGAATACAGGTCTAACTCTTTAATCCTATCTTCATAAGGCTTGTTGCATAATGACAGAATTAGTTTCGTGGCATGATGCTGAACCCTTTCTAACCTATCAATATCCTCACGCAAGTACAGGCACCAAAACTGAATGGCATATTCTAAATGAGGCCTGAATAGGGACTTGTAAAGGGGCAATATAATATCCTTCAATTTAAATTCGAAATTACGCGCTATGAAGCCTAACATCCTATTAGCTTTTGTGCAAGACTCCAGGCACTGGTTCCTAACCTTTAAATCCTTAGATACGCGTATGCCTAAATCTACTTCCTCGTCAATGCCTGCCAACTCCCTATCATCCATCGTGTACGTGTAATTATTGTTACGAGAACCTATATGCAAAACTTTACATTTGTCTACGTTAAATTGCATCTGCCACTTATCTGTCCACTCCATAATCCTATTTACATCGCCTTGGAACCTATTTCTATCATCCTCATTAACAACCTTGCCACCTATTTTAGTATCTGTTAGTGCCACGAACTTATTCCGTTTGTGCCATGAAACTTATTCCATCATTGCGCAACAAGCCTTATGAAGATAGGATTAAAGAGCTAGAACTGTATTCACTCAAAACTAGGAGATTAAGGGGGGAGCTTATTGAAGTTTTCAAAATCGTTAATAACATCGATAATGTAAATTTTGACATTGTTCGCTTTCGATAATAGTAATACTCGCAATAATGGATTTAAGTTGCATGGCAGACGTTTCATTACTAATATCGCTAAAAACTTCTTTACGTTTAAAGTAATTGGTAAATGGAATAATCTTTCCGCGTCAGTCGTTCATTCTACCAGCGTTAATATGTTTAAGAACCGTCTTGACAGGCATTTTAAAAGTATTAACGTTGTTTAAAATAAAAAAACAAAGTTAGCAACAGGAGCTCTGGTGGTGGTGGTCGAGGATGAGTCTGTTGACGATGAATGCCAGCTTGTGACATGCCAGCGTGTGATGCCAGCAATAAAATTATTAAAAAAAAAAAAAATTAGACTAACACGAATGTAGATGTAGCTTGTAGCGTAAACTAACCCACTTTTTGTTTAACTTTAACTACTTTTTTTTTTTTTTCTTATCTCCTTACTTTGCATGTCTAACTTTCCTTGCATGGTATGACAGTGAGTTAAGACTGTGTTTGCATGGTTTGTAAGTGTTCTTATTTTACTTCTTTTCATCTTTCACCCCTCTCCTATTCTCTCCGACTATTTTCTGACTTGTCGGCAGTGGCCGGCAGATGATGATGGTGAGTCTCTCTTCTCTTTTTCTGAATGAATGTTAACCCATGAGTGATAGGTGTTCCTCCTTACTTAACCCCTTATTCTCTTCTCTTCTCTTAACCCCCTACTCTTTCCTTTCTCTCGGGCTAACCTTAGAGTGGATCTTAGGGTCTTTGTTAGCCTTAGCTTCTGTAGATCTGTAGATCATCCACGAATTTTGACACATTACTAGTCAATCCTACATCTATGTCGTTAATGTAAATTACGAATAGCAATGGGCCTAACACTGAACCCTGTGGGACACCACTACCTACATCTAACTACCCCGATTCACTACCATTAACTACGACCCTCTGCCTCCTAGCACAAAGCCATTCTTCTAACCAGTTAGCTACCTGACCGCATATACCATGTACTTTGACCTTCGCAATTAGTCTCCTATGCGGAACTCTATCAAACGCCTTTTTAAAATCTAAATAAATAACGTCAGCTGCTCTATGCCTATCGTATTTGCACACTTTTTCGTTATAAAATTCTAACAAATTAGTTAAACGACCTATGGCATCGAAACCCATGCTGACTACTATTAATCAAATCTACTTTCTAAGTGATCGATGATACGATCCCTAACTACGGATTCCAAAAGTTTACCGACAATTGATGTTAAGCTAATGGGCCTATAATTGCTAGCTACTGCATGGTCGCCTTTTTTAAAAATAGGCGTGACGTTAGCTAATTTGAAGTCTAGGAATAATCCCGTTTCGAGTGATTGATTAAAAATCTTTCCTAAGGGGCCTATGATAACATCTTTCAAATTTTTCAAATGTCTGGGATAAAAAGCGTCAGGGCGTGGAGCCTTGCTAACTTTTAGCTTATCGATATAATGCGCAATCTCACCCTCGTAAAGAGTTATTCCTTCCAAAATAGTCTCGCTATTAAATGGAATGATATCGTCCACGTCGGGGACATTATTTATGTCTTTTACGGTAAAAACTGTCGCAAAAAAGTTATTGAAAATACCCGCCATCACCTGAGAGTCAGAAGCCAAAGCGCCATTAACATCCACTAGAGGGCCAGTGTTATCTTTTATTGGCTTACGATTATTAACATATTCAAAAAACTTTTTTGGATTATGTTTGCTATCTGCAGCTATAAGTATCTCTAAATTACGCTTGGCATTCCTAACTGATCTTTGAACCTGACGTCTAAGCTTGATATATCTATTAAAGTTAGCTGCTGTGCCATTGCGCTTATTAAGTCTATATGCTCTATTACGCTCATTTATGAACTCGCCTATTTCCCTAGTCCACCACTCGGGCCTACCATGATTTCTAGTGTGCTTGGGCCTATGAGGAATAAACTCCCTTTCAATATTCCTAAAACATTCTTTAACCCCCCCCCCCCCCCAATGCAAATTTGTGTCATTACCTATAAATAAGTTATCCCAGTCCACTACTCTCATCCTATCTGCAAAACTATCAAAATTAGCCCTACGAAAATCAGGGACTTCTATTACGTTACTATCCTTAGTGTTTTCTATCAATAACTTAAACCTAAGAATTTGATGATCACTACATCCTAAATTCTCGCCTACTTCTAAACATTTGACTATATTCTCGCCATTCATCACCACCAAATCTAAAATATTATCACCGCGCCTTGGTTCAGTAACCATCTGTCATAAAAAGTTATCTTCCATAAACTCGATTAATCTCAAACCCTCCTCATTACCAGTAAAAGTCTCATAATTAACATTAGGGCAGTTAAAGTTTCCGACAATTATACTATTCAGATTGCTAATAAAGTTACCAAGAACTGAGTAAAATCTAGTATCTGTATCGAGGGGTTGAACAGGAGGTCTATAAACAACAACCCAAGACTACATTGAGCCAGGCAAGAGATGCTGCTGATGTTCTGCTGAAATTCATTGATGAGACTACGGCACTGCCTAATATTCTCCCTTACTCTAACTACATAAGGAAGTGCCAAAATGAAATCATTGCCAGTCAAAATAAAAGGATCAAGCAAACGAAAATTCATGATTTCTTCAAGCCCCATGCTGCCAAGCCCTGATGCATGTCCACGCCCATTTCACGCTGATGCTCCATTTCAAGTGGAATGTCCAACCTTTCACTGCCCACCAAACTGTCACCAACACCAAGTACTAGGAGCAGTGTTGGCTTCACTGTGTCACCACTCCAGTTTCCTGAGAATGCAAGTACTAGCAGTAGTACTCCTTCGCCAGCCATCCTACCGGAGCATGAAGTGGAGTTAGGACCCTCACACCAGACCTGGATTTCCCAGCCATCACGCCAGAAGTTCCCAATGATATTTTGGAGGATTGACTATATATGGTGAGTACATAAAAATATTTACATGTGCATGTGTTCATAAGTAGGTAAGTCTACGTATGCATTTTCATGTTGTGTTGAATGTGAAGATTCAAGGGCTATACATACATGTATAACTGTACTGAAGTATTTTGGTTATGGTAAACCCCACTTTAACATCCTGTAGTCCGGTAAAGTGGGGGTTGTCCATACTTCACTTCAGTGGAAATTTCACTTTAGTGGCCACACGCTTCCCCCAAAGTGTACGTTAATGTGAGGGTCTACTGTAGGGTGTTTCACTCGTACAGAGGAAAATATCGAAGGTCAATATTTTTCTCCACTTTGCTTGTGCTTTTATTCCTTTTCATGTAAGATGTGCACCAATTTTGAAAATGATTAAGTGATATTTAGGGGTTGCACACATTTGAACCTTTTATAATAAACAATTTTCTTCAGTGTTATGAAAAAATTCTCCCTTGGAACTACAGAAAATGAAAAACTCTAATAATAAAATTGGAAAATTCAAATCAATACACATTACACAATACAATACAATTTAATAATACAAAATGTTCTTCAGTGTTACAAAAGATTCTCCCTTGGAAGCACAGAAAATAAAAAAATTCTAGTATTAAAATCAGAAAATCTGAATCAATTTTTGAATTGGTACAAGGATGTTCCTGCCTTGGTTCTTTTCAGCACCTCCTTTAGATGATGTTCAACAATCTGCAACAAGAAATGTTTTTGCTTCTTGTCCTTGACTGATTCATTGAATTGCTTGATTAATGCAATCCCCTCCACTGTGTCATTTACAACTTTCAGCGCGTTGACTGACTCTTAAGCCATCATTTTTGGTGTACTACTCTACGTTGTTGACATCCCTGATGCTGAAGTTGTCGAAGAATGTGTCTGTCCTTTGAGTGACGAAGTTCCTCAGATCCCTGCCTTCAAAAGTCAGGTTTTTCCACTCAAATCGTTCGAGTTCCTTCCTCGATGCAAGTTTGTTCAAGGCCTGGAATATCTTTTCTTTCTCATTTGGCGATATCCATTCATCAAGGAAAGCCAAGCTGACTAGAGTCTCTGAGAGATACCATAGATACCTTCTGGCAACTCTCAAGGCAGCCTGGCCCAGGTCCTTGTTCAGATATGAAATCAACAGTTGAATCATGTCTAGGTAATTTTTTTTGGGCCCATCTCTGACCACTGCCTCGTGCCAGAACCAGACATAAATGAAACGCGTAAAAAGGGCCATGTCGTGCAATCCCTTCACCTCTCGGTCGGCGAGTTCCAGTTGCTCCCGGAACAAAACCATTTTCAGCACATAGATAGCTTTCGCCATCCACCTAGCTTGATGATGGGCTCCTGAAGGAGAACTCAGCTCCACCCCAGCCTCCAAGGAAAAGGAGCGACAGCTTGAGGAGTTCCTCATAATCTTCTCTCGGGTGACATGAACTTTCAATGACTCCACAAAGATAACTCACCATCCTGATTCGTTCATCTTCCAAGTACCTAGTGGCTGGCTCTTCTTCATTGATCATGGTTTTGAAACAGTTTTTGTTAATAAAGTCCCAATGCTGCTGAAATCATTGAAACAACAGGATTTCAGGACCACTTGTTGGCCCCAGGGACTTATGAAAGACCTCCTTCAAAATGAGCTCATAAATGTGGTGATGGCAAGGCAACCACAAGAGTGACCGACCAAGAAATTGTTCAATCCTCATACATGCCCCTTGCAGAAGTCCGGTATTGGATGCTGTAGTGTCAAATGAGAGGCCAATGATGTGGTCCTGAATTCCAAATCGTTGCAGCTCCTGGATGATGGCTTGAGCCATTTGTTCACCAGTACCATTGTGGGCAACAGGCACTCCAAGAAGATGCTCAAACTCCTTCCCTGTTACCACAACAGCTACTCTGTCCAAGCTTCTAGAGCTTCCGCCAGCAGCTTGGGGTAGTAGCTTGCTGTCCCAGTGCAGAACTAAGAGAGGTGGATCTTTGAAGATCAACTCCTGAAGTTGTTTGGCCATTTTCTCTCAATACTTGGCATGTGCTCGATGAACAGTTGATGGCGAAATGATAATTTGCGATACATCTTGTCTGAGACTTTTAGCAGTTGCAATGAAGGAAGTGCTTGCTTGTCGAATAGAGAGTTGTTCTCTATTCCAAGTAGCCATGAGTGTTGGATCAAGTGTGTTCTTGGAATGACGAGGTGACTTAGAGGCCAATGGAGCAGCAAAATCTTCATCATCTGTTGTCGCTGTTGAGCTAGAGGATGTGCTATCCAGCTTCATTTTCTTGGAGATCTTTTCAGCTTCTTCAGCATAATGTTTGCAGATGATACAACTGTCTCTTTTTCTTGCAAAGATGTTAATACAGCTAAGAATATATTTCATTCAGAATTCATCAGTGTAATGAAATGGTTGACCACCAATAAACTCTTCCTTAAATACCAGTAAAACAAATTTCATGATTTTTATTAATGAAAGAAATGTATATCTTGATGAACTTAATATTAATGAAATTGATATAAAGCAGTGTACTGTAACAAAATTTCTTGGTGTAATGCTAGGTAAGAATTTGCATTGGAGTGATCATGTAAATTATATTGCAAAAAAGATTTCACGGAGTGTTGCTATAATGTTTAAACTTAGAAATGTAGTCCCTAAACAAGTTTTATTGACTCTTTATCATACTCTTGTTCTTCCTTATATAACATACTGCACCCTTGTTTGGGGAAACTCCGCTAACAATGCATTAAATGGTATCTTTGTCATCCAAAAACGAGCAATAAGGTTATTACTCATATCAGACCAGAAATAGATCAAAGCTTGTTATACCTCAATTTAGATTGTCTTCATCTCAAAAACTACCCATTTTTATTGGATTGAAACTATGGAATGACTTGCATGCCAATATAAAAAATATTGCAAATGTAAAACCAAGTTGAAATCCCAATTAATAATGGGATACTAACAAAAATCTTGGATTAATGACCACTAATAATGTTTAATATTGTAATATAGGTTTTAACTATTAATAACACTTATTTACTTATTTATTCTTATTAATTTATAACAACTAGCTACTTATTTTTAATAAGAGCCCAGTAAAGCCCAAAGCTTAAGGGCCAAATTAAATAAAAATAAATAGTTGAGCTTCACAATTATTCATGTCATTGTAAATTGTAAAAAGACTACTATATTTATTTTATTATTAATAAAAGTTATTCTATTCAAATTCAATTCATGCTTTCGTTTTTGAAGTTCAAGTTTCTTAGCTGCTGCTTCCTTCTGTTTGACAGCCATGGTGTGTTTCCTATCCATCCCAGCCATTGAAGAACTCATTCTGTCCTCCCTCTGGGAGGACAAGAAAACCTTGTCCTCCTCTGGAACTGAACTCATGCTCATCACACCTTGACAAGCGGTTGAAAAGGTCAGCAAGGTCTCCCTTCCACATCTGATGCTTCATAATGGCTTTGTCCGTCTCTCTCAACTTCTCCTTCTTCAAGTTTTGGTACTCTTTGTACAGCTTTAGTATAGCAGCTCTAATGTTCTCTGTCTTCACGGGGATATTCGCCTTCTTCCAAACTTCTTGAAGCTTGATACTCGTAGACTTGATGGCAAGGGGGATTGTTTCCTTCAGCTCCAGGTGATGGTACATAAAGCAGAGGAGGACTTGCTTCCAGGATGGCAATCTTGTTCCTAAGAGCTTTTTGACTGGAGTCTTTTCAATCAGCCAGATCTTCTTTCTTTCCATTTTCAACACTTGGAAGTTGGGACGTTCTCGAGATTTGGTTACAAAGGGCTAAGGTATCAGAGGTGACATAAGTGTGCAACCTCTAAATGGTGTTCAGTTTGCTTCAAATTTGATACATATGCTTTACAGATCATAAGGTGTACGGGGAAGAGCAAAGTGTAGTGAAATTCACAACTTTATAAAAGTGGAACACCCTAGTCTACTGTATTCATTAAGATTAGAACAGTACACTCTTTAACCCTAAAAGGACGACTGCTACATATTGTTAACCTTTCAAATACACACATTCATAACTTAACCCTACAAACAATCCTAGCATTAAAGGGTTAATGGTTATAACTGAAAACATACTATATCATTCTCTTACCATAGTATTTATTATTAGCCGCTGTTATTGAATTTTAATAATGTAGTCCAAATTATGTCCATTTTTTCATTGTATCAGTTACTCAGACACACTAGCACCAGACCTCCAATTATTGTTCCTTAAATTGAAACAATATTTGACAAAATTTACATTGTAGAATGTGTATCAGTTAGTGACAGAAAAATTTCAGTTGTATGATCTTGTGTACCATAAAATATGAAATGATTTACTATAACAAAACAGCATAGCCTTGTTGCTTCCTTTGTTGAAATTAAAACAATATTTGACAAAATTTACATTGCAGAATGTGTATCAGTTAGTGAAAGAAAAATTTCAGTTGTATGATCTTGTGTACTGTAAAATATGAAATGATTTACTGTAACTAAAACAGCATAGGCCAACTTTCACAGTATAAATCTTCAGTAGAAATTAGTTCCTATAACTAGCTACTGTATTTACACAAATTGATAGGAGTAGGTAGCAGACTATTACTAGGTTTCTATTACTATCACTGTTACTTTTGATTTCTTTTATTACTTTATTTTTCATCTATTACTATTACTTTAGTTTGTGGGGTACTTCACTCATTTAAAAAGGATCTTTATGTCTATTTAAACGCAATTAGAAGCAGTGTGTTAACAAATATTTGTTTCAACCAAATCATTACAATTTCAGAGACTAGGTCTTGATAAATTTTAATTTATTGAAGGAAAAATTTGCCACAATATTAATTCACATACATGTTTATTTTAGTTTAGAGTAGATTTAGTTCATTTTTTCAGTTCTTTGTTCACACAATATGTCCATTGCCACTGTAATAGAAAAGTAATAGACTATTATCTATTACTTTGCCTTCTATTACTATTACAGCCAAAAAATTATGATCTATTACTATTACTTGAAAAATCGTGTAATAGTCTATTACTATTACTATTATCCCATGTCTGGTACAGGGGCGTGCGGTGATGTATTGTGATAGGGCATCATTTTAAATGGATTACCAAAAGTTTATATTTTTTAGCAAAAAAATATATATCAGGTGGTGAATCAAGGTCCATATTAATTGCATGTAAACCAGGGCTGTGGAGCTGGAGCTTGAAGCAATTTTGGTGAGTGGAGCTGGAGTTGGAGCTGGAGCCAGTTATTTTTGGGAAGCTGGAGCTGATAAAAAATGTCAGCTCCGGCTCCAGCCCAATACAGAGAGTTCATATTTAGATACAAACTTTTTTATGCTATTTTTTTTTTATTTTGAATGATTTCTAATTGGACTTAATTTTTTTCAGGAAATGTGTTAATTTTTAGAAACTTAAACTAGTAAGCTTAATTTTTAAAAATTGAAAATATTAAGTTTCATTCTTCTTTTTTGAGCCCTTTCATAATGACAACTAGATCTCAAAGTCAAACAAAGTTTGCATTATTTGAATACTTCACAGTTTCTACAGATGGAAAATATTTCATTTGTCACTGTAAGAAAGAAAATAATGATGAACAATTATGTGAAACTAAAATTAGTTCTTGTACAAGCTATGATACAAAAGTACCAACCCAGACTGGCAAGACATCAAATTTAAAAAGACATCTACAACGATTTCATCCAAAAATTTTAGAAATTGTTAATAAGAAAGACAGTGAAGCAAGTCAAGTATCCACCTCAACTAAAAGTAAAATTTGTCCTGGGGGACAATTGCAAATGTCACCATTAACAAGTTTCTTTCCTAGTAATAAAGTTACTGTAAATATGACCTCAGATAAATTCAAGAAGTACATCATAGAAATGGCGGTAAAAAATAGTATACCTTTATCTTTTTTCTCAACACCAGCTTTTTTAGGTCTTAATGGAGAAATGGCCAGTAAACTCCAAGTTTCTTTAGATAGAAATAGCATTAGAAAGATTGTGATTGAAGATGCCACACACAAAAAGGAGGAACTTCAAAGAACTCTTAAGGAGCGCTTTGTGTTCCTCAAAATGGATGGATGCACTCGCCATAGAGTTAATTATTTTGCCATTAATGTGAGATATATAGATGACAACAATAAAAAGGTGACTCGGACACTGGCAGTAAGGAATACACATGCACATCACACCAGTGAATATCTTTCTAAGTTAGTCGAAACTGTCTTAGAAGATTTTAAAATAAAAAAAGAACAAGTTCTATGTATTGTCACTGACAATGCTTCGAATATGCTAAGCACTATTGAAAAACTAAATAGAGGGACAGTTACTAAGGAAATAATGGAAAATGAAGATGACATTTCTGAAATTGATTCTGCAAATGAAATGATAGTGACAGAACAAGATGATGAAGTTCTAGATGATATTGCTGAAGAAGCCACTATGCTATCTCATATTCAACATATGCGCTGTGTTGTGCATACATTGCAGTTAGCGATAAGGGATGGATTAAAAGAACGACATGTAGCAACTATGATCAGCAAGTTCAGACAGGTAGCCACTGCAGCCAGAACACCAAAAATAGACTCCATTGTGAGGAAACATTCAGGTATGGGAGCTATTTTAGATCAAGATACTCGGTGGGGCAGCACCTATTTGATGATTAAGCGTTTGCTTGATCTGAAACCAATCTTGAAGACCTACCTGGCAAATCAAAATGTCTCATTAACTGAAAATGAATGGATGCAATTGACCCAATTAGAAGTTCTGCTTCGTTACCCTTTTGCTGTCACTAAAAAGTTTCAAACAGAAGAATTAACTTCTGGTGAATTCTTGTTGGCATGGAAAGAATTAATATTTCATCTCAATCAAACAGGATGACTACTTGCTGAGGGAATTGTTTCTTTCATGAAGAAAAGAGAGGTATTACTATTAGAAAATGCAATTGTATTAGCTGCTGTTTACATAGACCCAATGAACAGAGTTCTATTAAATGAAGATCAAAAAGCTAAAGAAAAAGAGGCCCTCTATGACATTGCATTGCGCATGGAAAAGCTGGTATCTGAAAAACCAGATGCCCAGAATGAAGAAGATGGCAGCATTACCAACCAATCATCCTCTTCAAATGATGAGGAAGATTTCACAAAATATTTGGACAGAATAGATAGATCAAATGCAAAACGTCTCAAAGTAGAATTAAAGAATCCTCCACAGATGAAAATAACCAAATTCAAGCAAGAATTCTATGCTGAATTAAAGGAAGTAGAAAAATACAACCACTCCTCTAAACTGACAGTTGACGATGTCATACCCTTATATCCAAAGATTATAAGGAATGTAGCTAGTATTGTATCAGCTCTACCACCCACACAAGTCAGTGTAGAACGCCTCTTTTCAGCACTGAGAAGAGTGAAATCTGATTTAAGAGCATCAATGAAGGATGACTTAGCAGAAGCCATTTTATTTCTGAGGACAGGCATGTAATGAAGATGTATAAAAAGTAATAAAAATTATTTTAATTTTTTTAAAAGGCTACATTTTCCAAATAAACATTCTATAATACAAATAAGGTTTTTTTTTTTTTGTCTTTTTGTAAAACATTTTTTTTTGTCATGAAGGGTATAGGTAATATTATTATTAATAAATGATAAAAAAAAGCCACAAAGGCATAGCTATAGTCATTAGAATTTAGATTAATAGCTGCAACAGGCTTTGGTCTAAATTTTAAAAAGTAGCCTGATGAATCATGTGATGGTGATGAAATGTTTTGTGTGGCTGCCTGCTATGGCCTGTGAGTAGCAAGGTACAATTTCAAGAGATTTATCAATCATTAATATATGGTGAGAGGAGCCGGAGTTTAAGATTTTGGTGCCAGCTCCACAGCCCTGATGTAAACACCAATTATAATAAAGATGAAATGAATACCTAGGTAATGATAAAAAAAAGGAAATATTTACCTTATTTATATGTTAATTCAATCTTCCTATCCTTTCGATTGAATAAATTTATTAAGTCTTCATAGAAATGATCATTCTTCATTTCTTTGAGAAGCTTTCTCTCAATCAAGATTAAAGCTAGACTCTTAAGTCTATCTTAACCTTGCGCATTTCTTGTGTAGCTGTGCATTCTTTTCAAATGGGAGAAAGAATGCTCAACTGATGTGCCCATTGCTGTAAGACTCAAAGCTAATTCGCAAAACTTCATCAGTTGATGTTAAGATAGGCTGTATCTAGCTTGACATTTCGCAAATAGTGAAGTAACTCATTCACAGGTTTTTCCTTTCAAATTAGATTCAGCATACAAAACTGAAAGCTCACTTCTCAAGTGAGAAATATCAAAATATTCTCCATAATTACCTTGCAATGATTGAAAAGCAGACACAGGAAATTTCCTTATGTTGTCTTCCTGTTTTTAAATATCCAGGAGCTGAAGAAAGGCTATATTTTTCAAACTTTGAAGCCTAGTTTCGATTTGGCTGCAAATTGCATCCAAAATTTCATAAAATAGCCAAAGGGAAAGAGCTACACATTTTCAGATGTTGCTAGAAAATTAACTATAGAATTATATCTTGAATTTCTTGTAGTTATTTGTTTATTGTGTATCATGAATAGATAAAATAGTAATTATGAATAATTTATCCCTCATGTTATCTTTTCTCCGTCTTTAGTTCAAGATTCTAGCTCACAAAAAGCATATTAATATTTTTTAGGTTTGTTTAATTTCTGCAGTCAGTGTGGCAAGTGGCAGAGTGAGCCTTAACTTCCAACTGGTCATGCAAGTTTGGTATCAATGAATAGATTCTATTAGCACCAAATTTGCGTGAAAGTTTTTTGGAGTTAAGCCCCATTGACATTTTACTGTCAATGTACACATTTCTAAAAATGCTTTCTTTTCTATAGTGGAACAAATGATACACGAATTTGAAGATTTATGTTAATTATGATTTTGTTTATTCAAAAAATTATTGACGTAGGTAACATTCTGAAAACTATCCAATATAGTCTTTGTCAATAAATGATTTTTGTTGTCAATAATGCTCTTATTCTAAGATAGCCAATTTCTCAATGAAGAAAAAAAAAGCTCAAATTGATTCTTGAAAAGGATGCATATCTGAGATTGTAGTACCCTACCTTTTCACTGCATACTCTCATGCATATTTGGGTAGTGGGCCACCATAGCTTGGGCTGTGAGTTTGTACAATCTCAGTTTTATTGAGGATGGAAAAATAGTGCCACATTCAAACATTGCAAGACTTTTTTCCTTTGCACATTTTTATAATAGGGAAGCATTGCTTCCCTTGCTTCCACTGACTGCATGCCCCTGGTCTGGTAAACTTTCTAAATTTGCAGATACAAAAGTAGTTACCTGTTACAAACATAGAAAATTCTTTTAAACTATAAAAAGATCTTGATAGATTAGTTGTTTGGGCTAGGGAATGGCAGATGGAATTCAGTATTCAAAAATGCAGTTATCCATTTTGGTAGAAATAATGAAAACTTTAGTTATGAGATGCAAGGAAACTGGTTAGAGGATGTTAGGCAGGAAAAAGATCTTGGCATTTAGTTAGTAGTGATCCAAAATTTTCTAAGCAGTGTTCAGAGGCTGGAAATAAGGCAAATAAAATGCTACATATTATTAAGAGGAATGTTAGTTATAAGAGTAAGGAAGTCATCTGTAAATTATATAGCTAGTTCTTATGTTAGGCCTTGCTTAGAATTCTGCATTCAAGCTCAGTTCCCTCACCTTAGATATGATATTGATATGCTTCAAGGTGTGCAACATATGGCAACTGAGCTTATCTCTAAGAAGATTGGAATACAGGGAAAGATTAAAGCAACTGGGTAGCTATGTTTAGTTTTGAGAGATGTTGTTTGAGGGGAGATATGATACAGATATTCAAAATGTTTTCAGGTTTGGACAATTTAGATGTAACCTTTTCTTATTAGATGCTGATAGAAAAACTTGAGGGCATAGCCTAATAAGAAAAAAAAACGAACTTGTAGACTGAATCTATGAAAATACTTTTTCAGTCAGAGTAGTAGATTTTTGGAATGATTTGCCAGATGATGTGGTGAATACCAAAGCTGGGCACTTGCGTTTTTTTTTGCGGTACTACCGCACTACCAAACCGGTACCGCATAACGCAGTACCGCAAAGGATCGCTGAAAGTACAGCAGTACCGCTACCGCATTTTTTGCGGTACTGCATTATGCGGTACCGGTTTGGTAGTGCGGTAGTACTGCAGTACCGCAGTACCGCAAAAAAAACCGCAAGTGCCCAGCTTTGGTGAATAGTAGCTCCTTTGTTAATTTTAAGAAAAATTTGGGCGCTTTCAATAAATGTGTGTGTATTTGTAAACTGTAAATAGTGTATATTCTTAGCTAAGTTAATTAGCTCATTTGAGATAGATATTTTGTACAATTTTTTTATTATAAACTATAGCTCATGACTTGGATGATCTAGATAGGCCCCAGTGGCCTCGTGTTTTCCAAATGTAGCGTAGCTGCTGGTACTTTTTGTTACAAGTGTTGTAGGGCTAGTTGCTTGCTAATTTACAAATGTGATTACCAAAAAAGAGAGAGGGTGATGGAGGCTTAAAAAGAAATGCATTATAGTAATAGGTTCACAATCATTTTGTTTAGATAGTTACCCAGTTGAACTGTAAATGGGCAGTGTTTGTGTGTAATGTTTGACTAGAAAAGGACCTTAAGTGTTTTGTATTAATCATATATTTGATGTATATCTTCAGATTGGCTAAATTAAAATGAAATCATGTTGAAATTTCTGTTAATTGTGACAAGCGAGGGCCACATTAAATTTTCACATTATTTTTTTCATATTCCTTATGAGAAACGGCCCTCAATTGAATCAAGAGTTAGTGAATTGTGTCTTCATCAGGAAAAAGATGCTGTGAGTTAAACATAATATGCTACCCCAGCAGACATAAACCTAGATATATCTAGGCTGGTGGTTCTCAACTTTTTTAGGCCAACACCCCTTTATGTCCATCAGTATTTGCTGGTGCCTCCCTCATAAAGATAATAAGGATAAGGGGTAAGTGATTTATTAATAGAAGGTTAACAATTTTACAGTTTTCTAGTACCCCCTAAGATTCTCAAATGTCCCCTGGGAGGGGGTGGGGCACCCACATTGGGAACCACTGATCTCAGCCTTTGTATCTTTGGTTACAGTTCAGTTTTTAAGAATATACTTAAAAGTATACATATTGCTCCAGCAAATAGTAGGCTAAATATATAATAAACCTATGGCACAAGTTTATTTAGTACCCTACATACCGAATTATTAGGTTAATTAGGAAGCTAATGGAAGAACTTTTTCAGTGCCATTTTATTGAAGATGGAGAACAGATGTTAATTTATCGATGGTTTGGGCCTTGTCTTTTGATTGCTACAACGGATCTACAAGAAAATGAACTGCTGGTTTATGAATTCTTAAATATATATGTTTCCATCCTACATAAGTATTTTGGGAAATTTTCTGAAAAGCACATTTTATTTAATGTAGATAGACTCCATATGGTTCTGGAAGAACTTGTTGTTAATGGAGAAATAGTGGAGTCATCCTCTAAAAATGCGCTAGGACCCATTTTAATGCTGGACAGCCTAAGTTCCAAATAGTTGGCTTTAATAATGGATGTTTATTCTTTAAATTGGCATATTTCTATTTGTAGCTTAAAATTGTTCATAACTTTCATAGATCTATATATTTTCTAAAGTTAACAGGCTAAGGGCATTAACTTTTAAAAACCTTTTTAAATTTTAAAAAGTTTCAGAGAGGGAAAGCTTAGGTAATAATTTATTTAGAATTATATTTTTACCATATTATAGGTGTACAGTTGTTAGAATTGATACTCCAACAAAACTCTGAAAATAATGGGGGATGAAAATCAAAGATGGCTGTATTTATATAACTATTTTGTATTATTACCATTATTATTATTATTGAAACACTCAAAAAACACATTCAAATTCATCACATATCATAAATTTCTAATCTTTCAGTTAGTTATTACTTAGTCTTTGCTGTAACAGTGGAGTTCAGCTATAGAGACTAAATCATTCTGAAGATTCCAAATTTATAGAATCATGTTAAGTCCAGTTCTGACATTATGTACAAATCGCAAAAAATAGCTACATAACACAGAACATACAGGCATGAAAGTAGTCTTTAGGAATAGTGCTTTTTTTTTTTTAAACTAAAGTAAAGGATTACTTTAAAATTATGTATAAGTGTTCAACAAATTTTTCTTTAACTACAAGTATGGTACTTCTAATATTTCAAATATCCTAACTAACTTTCTAAATTGTCATTTAAATTGTATGAAGGGCTGAAATCTGATTTGGTAAATAAAAAAACAACTTTATTCTAAACCCTAGGTACAAGCTGTGACACTCAAAATTGGCTTGGCAAAAAAGAGAAAGTTCCTTTAAAAATCAATTGACACCTACAAAAAATTATTTGTTTTAAGTTTCAAATTAAAAAAAAATGTAAAAATTATAATGGAACCACCTTAATTCAACATTTCAGTAAGTGAAGGTTAAATACAAAAACAAGGAAGCTTCTCACATCTGAAGAGGAAATGAGCAAAACATGGCTAGTAGATTTTATTCATTATATTTAGGGTTGGCAAAAAATCCAGTGGGTCCAGGTTTTCTTTGTTCCTTTTTAAAGATATATATTTTTTTTTTTTTTATATACTTGTATGAAATTTTTTCAGGTTCTCCCATTAACAGTACATGTATCTACCAAGCAGATCAGTTTAAGTTTTAAAGACCTTGCAAGATTAATTTTCATTTTTCAGGACAAGAAAGGTCATGGTCACAGTCATAGTTGTCAGTACTCACTAGGTCACTCAGTACCCAAACCTCATGAATTCTGACAGGTTTAAGCCTTAAGTTAAGAACCCTCTTCCTTTTGTTTGGGCTTCCCTGTTTAAATAGTTTTTGCGCTTTAGTAAGTCACTAGCAAAAGGTCGGCGCTACGTGCCAATTTTGCTAGATCTGCGGTGCTTCGGCTGAATTGTGGGCCTACAGCGTATTTTATTTTGAACATCAGTAGCCCTTTATCTGGATATCATTCCTATTCCTCTCACCTTGGGCCTCAGTAATTGGGGTGCCTGCGGCCTTCCAGTTACTGGCAAACCAATTATTCATTCAATAAAACTACAGAAAAGAACGCAGCCATGAAAATCTAAAGCTTCACAATCTTAATACAATGAGCTCGGATTTGAAGCCTAAGATTTTCATGACTGCGTTCATTTCTATAGTTTTATTGACCAAATAACTGAACCGACAGTAATTGGGGGCCCTGTGGCCTGCCAAATCATAGTTTTCATTGTTTCAAGTGCATCAATAATATTGTTATAGTGTTCCATTAGTTGTGATAAGCATAATCTTCCTGACCGGAATCGATGTTAGTTATCATTTTTTTTTTCTGAGTTTCCCCATTAACCCCACCCCTCTCCCCATCAATTTTTTTTCTGAGTTTCCCCATTAACCCCACCCCCTCCCCCATTACCCCCAAGGGGGGAAGGGGGTTGGCACCTTGCAAAGGATTCACTTTAATTTTTTTTTTGGTTACATATATATATATATATATATATATATATATACAGGGTGGGGCACGGGAACCAAGTGTTTTTGGAATAATCAGGAAAATGATATTTATTTTTGTAAAGAAAATATATTGGTAGAACAACATTCGTAAGAACATAGCATTTCATGTCATAATAATCATGTACCGAAAATTATATCTGGCATATATATGATGTCCTTGGCCGTCGACGCATTGTTGAAGGCGTTTACGAAAATTGCCCTCCACTCTTCCCAGCAGGTCTCTGTTGATTTGGATGATTTGTTGACGGATCGCTTCCTTCAATGCATCTAATGTACGGGGCTTGTCCTCGTAGACACGTGACTTGAGGTACCCCCATAGAAAGAAGTCACATGTGGACAAGTCAGGGGACCGAGGGGGCCATGCAATGTCACCAAATCTCGAAATGAGATGGTTGGGAAACAGGGGGCGAAGAACAGCCATTGACGCTCTGGCGGTGTGTGGCGTGGCCCCATCTTGCTGAAACCACAAATGTCGACGAGCAATACGCCTTCTTCGTAACTCAGGGATGAAAAAGGTGTTCACCATCTCAATGTAACGCCCAGATGTTATGGTAACGTAACCCCATTTTGTTCGAAGAAATAGGGACCGATGACGCCAAACTTTCCCACCGCGCACCAACTGTAACCTTAGGGCTATGCAGCGGTTTTTCATGGAGTTGTCGCGGATTTTCAGCAGCCCAATACCGACAGTTTTGATTGTTGATGGCCCCATTAAGGTGGAAATGGGCTTCATCACTCATTACCACCATCATGTTTTCATTCTGCTCATAAAGTGCAAGCATTTCCTGTGCAAAATTCAGTCGTTGGGGGCAATCGTTTACATTCAATTCCTGCACCATCGCTAACTTGTATGGGTGAAAATGTAATTCTTCATGCAAAATCCGTCTAACAGTACGATTGCTGATTCCGAGTGCAGCTGAATGTCTCCGAGCAGAGCGGCCTGGGCTTTGCAACATCGCTTGTCTGACCCTTTCAACGTTCTCTGGAGTACGCACAGTGCGTTGCGGCCCCTTCGGTTTTGTTTTCATTATTGAGCCTCCTGTTCGAAGATTGTTAACCCAACGTAAGATTGTGTCACGAGCGGGAACAGAGTCATTTCGATGAATGTTGAATCTGCGGCGAAACGCACGCTGAACTGCTGTCACTGACTCGCCACTCCTAACAAAATGATCATACGCGAACATGCGGTGTTCTAACGTCCACTGCTCCATGATGGCACCTGAAAGATAAAGGTGAGTGTTAGTTAAAGTTAAATGCTATGAACCCAGGAATGGAATGCTACCTACCGCATGCCCCTCCCATTCCTAATGGCCGATTACTAGCTATTCAAAAAACACTTGATTCCCGTGCCCCACCCTATATATATATATTGCATCCATTTTTCTGAGTTTCCCCATTAACCCCACCCCTCCCCCATTTTGTGCCAAAATTATGATTAAAAATGAAGAAATGGGAAGAACTATACCCCTAAAAGGGGGGGGGGGTCAGGATTTGTTATAGAATTTTTTTTAGCATGGGCACTGCGCAATAAAAAGACGCATCAAATGGTGAAAACCGCATTGTTCTACACCAATTGTAGCGACCTGTAGGTGTGCGCAAAAAAACTGTTACATATATTATTATATATATATATATATATATATATATATATATATATATATATATATAAGGCTTCATTTCTGAAATAGTATATTAGATTATGCAGACTAAAAAAACTTTACTTATGTTTTTTGAGAGGTTTCATATTTTTACTTTGCATAAATAGTATGAACACAAACACCTTAATTATTAATATTTGTTAGTAAATATATTTTTATGCCTTTTAAGTTCAGTTTATATGAAAGTTTATCACTTTAATAGTTCAATAGGCCTACATTTTTAAAACTACAAAAAAATGAAAATTTAATTAATTTTGAAGACTAATTGAATGTAGTGATAAAACTTTTTAGGCATTAAAAGTTAAATATTTATGCGTTATTACACGAGTAAACATGAATACCTAATGAAAAAAGTTAGGCCTAATCAGTTCTACATACCATAATTATAGTCATATATATAAAAAAAACGAAGTTTTGATGCACATGAATAAAGTTCAATTATGAAGAAGTGGTTCTTTTTAAAAGTGGGTCCACTTTTGCCAACCTTAATTGTATTTTACTCATCTTTTGTAAATAATTATAATGAATAAAATACAAGGGTAACACTGAGACCCTGCTTTACAAAAGCAATTTTTTCATATGGTAATAGTTAAATAATCTTTGCATAGGCTTAAATGTACTTGGTGTACTACTACTTTAATAGTAACCAAAACAAATAAACCTGTTTAGGCTACAAAACAAAAATAATATTAAAGTTCATTAGTTTTAACTCTAATCCTCAGACACCAAGAAAGCAGTTGTATTATTATAGTTTAACTAATTCTAATGTAAAAATTTGGGACAAAACCAAGTACTGTATGATAAAGCATCAAATTTTTTAACATTGTAAAATGGTGAAAACAAAATGAGCAGCCCCAACACAATGATTTGTTAAGGGACTTTCTAAAAATTTGTAAACTAGACTTTTTCCTAATTCATTAAAACAGTGACCCCTTTAATGCCTGAGTATGTTCTATGCAATAGAAAAAAAAAAAAAATCTTTAAGCAAACATTTGAACAAAAGACCAATGATGGTTTTCATTCTAAAAATAAACCATTTTTATTATTGTACTGATGACTGACATTCATGAACTCTTAAATAAAACATAAGTAAGCATATTATAAGAAAACCTTTTTAAATATTGTAAGATGGTGTATAGTTTTATTTATAAATAAAACAAATTTAAGGTTTAACCTTTAATAAACACTAATTAAAAAAAATATCACAAACATATCACTCAAAGGATCTAAAATATTAGAAAAAAGTATTAATTTAAATTCTAAATGGGTTGCAAACATTAGTTGAATAGTAATTGCATGTTAAAATTTAAGTGAAAGGGTTAGGTATTTTTAAGTATTGTTAAACAGCTGCAAAACAATTTCTTGAATACAGCTGAGCACAGTTTCTCTTCAGTGATTATCCTTCAAGGTGTTTAAGATTTTGAAAACCTTTACACAAGTACTATAAATAATGAGTATTTAAAAAATATCAGAAATTAATGAATATTTAAAAAATATCAGTAACCTTGCCTACATTTGTTACAGTGCTTGATCATCAAAATAAAAACTAAATCCTCAAATACAAATTGGATGGGAAATCAAGGAAAATTAGGTTAGGTTGGATATGCAAGTTTCTGAAATTTGAAGAATTTGTCTTTGTTCCCCTACACTGAGGCAAAGTTAACTTCACCTAATACAGTAAACAACAAAGTGAATTAATGTGAAGCGAGTGATGAATGTAAAATTTTCCCAAAATTCCTAAAAGAACTCGCCTACACTCTACATTTTAGTTAACAAGGTTGTAGAATACTTTTTAATTCCCTTTGCATCAATTTTTATATTTAGAATAACACTCATAAAAAATACAATATATTAATTCTTAACTAGTAATGTTTCAACCATGAGTTTACTCAATTTCTTGCAGAATCATCTGTAAAATAACTGAAATATTAATTTTGTCCTTCTCATTTCTGAACCCAAGAGCATTTTCTGAGCTGAATAAAATCAGTCATTTGCCAGTGGGTGACGAGTTATCCAAGTCATTTGTTTAAACAGATCGTGTCATACTTTACAGTATCAATATTTGGAACACACAAACACTTACTTTAGCTCTTGAAATAAAAGGGCTGCATTGGGTGAAAGAAGTTTCAAAACAATTTAAAAATTAATTCATTGCTTGATTTTTAAAGTGGTAGGCCTACATCAAATCTTTTTGTCATTTCTTTTTACACAAATAGTTGTCAGAGGTCTCTGCAAAGCTGCATAAAGTGTCAATACAGTAATTCCTGTATTTATTTTGAGAATGAAAAACAATCTTGACTTAGAAGCCACTGTAAATATCCCAAGTTCCAAATAGTTAAAGAAACTGTAATGTAATTACATAATAAATAATTCTATAATAAGTGATCATTCTTACAAACTTTTCCTGACAAATTCTAAGCACCATTTTAACCCAATTCTAATAAATACACTTATCCAGAAATTTTTTTTTTTTACCTCTAACATACTTTTCAGAAACAATTTGATACATTTATATGGTGTGGTAGACATCACCACCCAACTGCAAACATAATTCAGTCTCCAGCAATAACATTCAACAGATATCAATAAAGAGCAAGGGCTGCATGAAGAATCAAGATACAGGTTAGTTCATACAGAACTTTATAAATTTAAATCTTAAATAAACACTATTATTTCATTATTTCCCACTCACTGTTATTCTCATTCCATGAGTGGAAATTGCAAATTTGAGAAAGGTAAAAAGAGGTCTGTGATGCAATTACAGGCCCAAGGGGTTTTCCTCTTTGGAGGGGAGGGACCCTAACAAAGCAGAACAGAAATGGATCAATCAGAGAATTGCCTCCTTTGAAATTCTCACTTCAATGAAAAATGAAATGCAAGATACCCAAATATTTACCTTGCTTTAAAACAATTATTTAAAATTAGAGATAAGAGAGCTATATGACAGTTTGAAGTACCTTATGAAATTACTGTCATAGTATAGTATGTTATCTACCATGCTGTATCTACAGGCCTATACCAAACTATAGTTCATTATGAAAAGAAAAATCTTTAATTATAAAGACTTGTTTGCGCAGGTTTATATATAACATTACTGCAATTAAAACAATTTAGCCTAATCTTTGGTATGAACACGATAACTTGATCAAAATAAGAGTGTTTAAGTAATAGGTAAGTCTAAAATAAACCAACATTTAACAACTTCCATTCAAGACTGATTTTTGCGCTACTTTACGAGTTCAAAAGTGGCAACTCACAATAGTTTTGACAAAAGCCCACTTTATAAACCTATGTCATCAGAGTATGTAGGTTTAGGCACTCGAGTCGTTCTTAGTAGATGAGTTAAGAAACTGAAAGTTAAAAGATACGTACGTAAGAAGACAACCAACCCTACATATTTATCAACATTATGCATCACATAAAAAACTGCTACCTAAAACAAAAACTTCCAAACAGCATTATTTTGTTTATTAATTGGTACATTTACCATCTAATAAACACTTACCAGTATAAATAAATAAAGAAGAAGACAAGATAATATGCTATTCCAATCAACGCATCCCTCATGTGGGATTTGAGATGGCCATGTTTAAGAATTTCTGTTGGGTCATAAACACCAAAATTGCCAGGAGGAACTTTCTTGTGCCTGAAATAAATGGCAAATACTCAATTAAGATGATGATAAAATTTAATGACAGTGAAAAGAAACAGTAATAAAAATCACTTACTCGTAAGAAAGATATGCTGCCAATGGAATTGAAGCCAGAAACAACCAATAATGTCCACTTGTAATGAAGATAATGGAGAGGAAAACATGAGCTGCTAGTTTTGGAAGCACCCACTGGAAATAAAAAATAAGAAATAGTAGCAAATCAGTGAAGAGGCTAACACTACAGTTTCAATGATAAACTTGATAAAATCATCTGAGTACTACATTTTCTATAGGTCAGTTATCTGAAATTTTTTTTATTTTGGTTCATATACATTTTAACCACTTAAGTATAAGGACCAAAAACAACATTTAAGTTTAAATGTCTTTTAGCTGTTGCATATTAAAAACTGCCATGAAAAACAAGAGAGGGTAGATATTAACCACATGGTAACAAAAATAATTAATTATGTAGCTAGTTGTTTGTTAGCAGCAGCATATTAATTTTGACAGTTTTTGTAGCTCTGAAATTTCAGTATCATATACAACAAACTACATTTAAATAACTTACCATGTTTAATCTGTTACAACACTGTTGAGCATTCAAATAATCACATTCAAGATCAGACAAAGTTATAACCTGACATAATAGATAAGGAAAATACACAAGATTTTAAAGCTAAAGATTATTTCAACCTTTCCAAAAGCATTAAGCTAGAGAAACAGACAAAAAAAAGTATTAATGGATGTGGAATAGTGAGGTTTCCACTGAAAAAGTTCTGTACCCAGTCCTGTCTCCTCAAATGAGTAATGGCAAAATACCTGCTTTTCTTTGCCCTATTAATATTCTTGATGAAGCCTTTGTGACTGAAAACCTTTGTTTTAAAGTTTTCCATAAACTGATAACAGTATGGGTAGCCTTTAATCATATCCTTTTTATAACATGAGTACCTTTCACCATGATACAAATTTTTTTTTTCCTTTTATGTGCCTAAAAACAAAGAAAAATGACTTTCTCTCATTTATTTCTGTAGCTCAGTGTTACTAGCAATAATACAGACAAAAGTATGGACCTGGATCTAATATGAAGAGAAATAAGGTACCATACATGCCAGTTAATGAATAAACAGTAGTATATTATACTGCTTCCAGTGATGTAATTAAAAATCCCTATTAGCTAGTACAATTAAGATTTTAAAAAATTGTTAATAACTATCTCTACGAGACTATAGCTACTTAATATTTCTAAGAAATACCATGTTAATATATAAAAGGATACAAAATACACTAAGAGAAAAAGCAGAGCTCCAGTGCCACATAAGGAAAAGATGTACACCACTGTGTCAACAGATACTCCAGCTGATACTTCATTTACTATGTGTTCTTTAGATTCCATATTTTCCATTTTGTTTCTTTAAAATAAAAATACAACAATATTACCTTCACAACAAACATTCAATTAAAATATATTTAGCTATATTGGGAACTTTTTGGGAGAAAATTTTCTTCAGCATCCAAAAGATATGGCTAATTTATTAAACAATTTCTTTTTAAAAATACGAAGCAACATGACAGCAGCCATTCCAAACTCAGCCAGTCACTAACAATATATGCCACAACGAGACATGGGGTCAATTACTTGGTCATCTATTACTATTACTTTTGTATGTGGGGGTACTTTACTCATTTGAAAAGGATATTTATGTCTATTTAAATGCAATTAGAAGCAGTGTGTTAAACAAACCAACCAACCAACCACTTTATTTCAGACTCAACAGGTACAAACATTATACAAGAGGTCCATAGAAGATTAAGAGATAGTTGTCTGGAGCACTGACAAAGTAGGCCAGTGAATCACTGTGTATAATGAACATACATATACAATGATCCAACCATGAGGTGGTGTGCCAACTATCACTAACAATAAGTAAAGCTATCACCAGGAAGACTACATATGGATGAAAGGGTCAAGTTATCTTCACCAGCTTTTAGTGGTTGTTAAACAAAGAATTATCATTAAGCACATTAGTATTAAAGTCACCATAATAGCTACACATGTATCCAACTCATCAATAATACCGCTGACCTGCCCCAATTTTAACGAGGTGTAATTATCATCATTATCAACTGCTTGAAAAAGCATATAGATACACAGAATTAAAAATTTTTATTGGCTACACAAATTTTTATTTCAGTTAGCCAATTCAAACCAAGTTTTAATTCATTAATATATCAGGTCATCCCATAAATAGTCATTTTTTACGAGAGATTAAGTTTAAACTAGTCCTACTCGGACTAAATTTTCCGAAGGTTATATCTAAGAGGAGATCTATCGTATTTCACTACATACTTTACAGACCTTGACCAGTGAAGACATGTGTTTTACTTTATGTGAACCCCTCATAAACATGGTGGTATCAGAAGAGCATATCAGGCATATAATGCTTTACGAGTTCAAAAAAGGGGAATAGTGGTACTGAAGCAATGGAAAACATTCAGGAAGTTTATGGCAATGATATTCTGCATGTGAGGAAATGTCAAAGATGGTTTCAAAAGTTTAGGAATGGTGACTGCTGTTTGACAGATGCAGCATGCTGAGTTTGATGATGACCTGCTGTTAGCCACACTTGAAGAAGACTGTTCAAGAACTGTCGAAGAATTGACCCAGAAACTCAATTCATCCCCATCCACCATCCATTGACATTTGCAACAACTCGGGGAAAGTGCCTAAGTTAGGAAAATGGGTGCCACATGAATTGTTGGTCGACAATCTGAGGGTGCGGGTAAACATTAGCACAGCTCTTCATTCCTGTGAACTCCAAGATCCATTTTTGCACTGTTTAGTGACTGGTGATGAAAAGTGGATACTGTACCAGAATGTTAAGCACCGTCAACAGTGGGTTTGTGCCAGAGAACCAGCGACACCACAGCCAAAACCAAATCTTCATCCTTGGAAGGTGTTGCTTAGTGTTTGGTGGGATAAAGGTGGTGTAATACACTTTGAAACCTTACCACACAACCAAACAATCACCACTCAAGTCTACTGTCAACAACTGGATTGATTGAACACTGCAATAAAAACTAAAAGAAAAGAGACCTGTTTGGTTAATTGGAAAGGAATCGTGTTCCACCACAACAACGCACATCCTCATACCACTCTGATCACTTCTGCAAAAATTGAGGAGCTTGGGTGGGAAAAACTTCCACATCCTCCAGACCTTGCACCTTCAGATTATCATCTCTTCAAGAGTCTGCAAAACTATCTTGACGAGAAACAGTATACTTCTTTAGATGACCTGCACACCAGTCTTTGTACGTTTTTTGCCTCAAAACTGCCTGAATTTTATAAACATGGCATTGAAAAGCTTGTAGGACATTGGCAGAGTGTCACTGATTCCGATGGAAAATATATACTAGATTAAAAAGTTTCAGTTGCATTTTTTTTTTCCCTTCAAATTCCGATCTAAAAAACGACATTACTTATGGGATGACCTGATATTTCCCATACCCCAACCTCTAGAGAATAGCTACCCGACCAGGTGGGTGGCCTGCAAGGAGACCATCTTGTTTATCTCTGGTGGTCTCCCCTATCCCATAAAAGTTACTGAACAGGCTATTCAGGACCTTAAAGTCCCATTTCCATAGCCATGTTTCCTGCAGACAGAGCATATCAACATCCTCTAACAGCTTATTACTTATGATCTGCCTGTGTTTGCTGTTATTGCCTAAGCTTCGGCCTCTACAGTTATAAAAGATTACCTTGAATGTTGCAAGAGTTCTGCCAGCCATCTCTACATGTTGAATTCCACTTATACCAGACATAGCAGTGACAGCATTAGACCCAGCTCAATTTTCCTCCACAGTATGATGCATGATGTCTCCATAATTACCCTCTCCAGCACTTGCGAGAGGGGCTGCAGGCGTTTTTCTTCCCTTCTTCTCATAGAACCACCGTACATTTCCTACATGTAACTTGAAGGTTCACTTTATCTTCCACAAATGCCTGCAGCTCCTCAGCCATAAAATCAGGTCATCTCGAGATGAAAATGTTTGTGGTCTTCATTGGTACAGCCATCATATGATCTGTTTTGGTAGCCCTTATGATACCATGCCATTCTCTGCTAGCCTTTGCCACAGGCTGACTCCCTCTAGCCAGTGCAAGAGTGGGACCAGACCCCTTTGAGGAACCACAACTATTAACTACTGCAGTGGTTGCAGTTCTCAGAGGGGATGCTCATTTCCAGACCCTCCTTACCACCATTGTCCAAGATGCCAACTCATCATGACCCCCAACTGCATTCCCAGCATCTGGATTTACCAAGGTCCCTTGGGGGGGGTTACCCTCTGTGAGATAGTACTGAGCTGGCGATATAGCAGTATCTGGATTCAGGGATCCAGGATCAGACTGAGAAGCAGAGGGCTCTGCTCTCATGGATCCAGGATGAGGCTGAGTGGCAGCCAAATAACAACTGGGGGGTCGTGCGTCTTAAGATACCAAAGCCCTAAGCATCACCACAGGCGGAAATATGTTTTTGATGGATATCACTATTTTCACCCTTCCTCTATCCTGTGGTTTGGGTTATAATGACCTTACGACACGAAGTATGGTTGAAAACCTTATGAAGTGAACTAATTTTTTCACCTCTATCGCCAGCCAAAAGTTCACCCAAAGTTCAGCATAATAAGAAAATAAAAAAATTTAAAAACATATATATAAAATATGAAAATCTATTCCAAAAACTCATCTTCATTAGCATACTTAGAACTCTAATTTAGCCAAAAATGAACGTTCCACCTCAATTAATAACAGATACTATTGCGAGAATATTGCTGAACTTTGGAGGTGATTTCTGGCAAATTTTAATTTTGGTACTTAGGTACCTTAAGACGCGGGACCCCTCAAATATTTGTTTCAACTAAATCATTACAATTGCAGAGAGTGTAGGTCTTGATAAATTTTACTTTATTGAAGGAAAAATTTGCCACAATATTAGTTTACATATGTTTATTTTAGTTTAGAGTAGATTTAGTTCATTTTTCCATTCCTTGTTCACACAATATGTCCATTGTTACTGTAATCAAAAAGTAAGACTATTATCTACTACTTTGCCTTCTATTACTATTACCCCATGTCTGGCCACAACTCACACTAAATACATTCTTCTTTGCACCAATTTTGCCAAATGAAACCTCAGCCACATTGAAAAATTTAATAAAAACACAGCTATCAGATCCATTCCAGTAAAAATATACACTACATTCCAAATTATTAAGTAGATTACATTTTCTCCAATGTTTTCAAAAGTTTTTCTCCGATTTCAATGAAACTTGTAGCAAATAATCACTATATATAGCAGCATTGATGGTATTCATTTCGATAAAGTATTTTAATAATTAAAATAATTATCTCATTTTATTGAAAAATATGTAAAATATTGTTCTGAATTATTAAGCAAGTATTCTATTTATGGATCTAAATGGTGAAAATGGGTAAGGAGGAGGATTTAACACTAACTGAGAAAAGAAAAATCTATTGAAATTGCGAAGCAGTTTGGCAGAGCTTATTGAACTGTAAACAAGTTTGTAGCAGAGGGTACCAAACTGAGGCAGCGAAGTGATAAAGGAGCTATAAGAAAAGTGACACGGCAACAGACATCTGTAATCAAGCGCAAATTGCAAAGCATCCATTGTCCACAAGTGGAGGTTTTTGAGCAGGTTGGCATACATAATGTACCAAGAACATCTCGATGTGGAATCCTCCAAACAATTGGCAAGATGTGTAAACCTACGATTCAGTCACCATTAACACCCAGGTACAAGAAGCAGCGTGTTGAATGGGCGTGTCAGTATGTGAAAACAGATTTTAATACTGTATTGTTAACCGATGAATGAAGAGCAACCCTTGAGGGATCTGATGGTTGGTCAAGAAGATGGATTGCTAAGGGTCAATCTCTACCATGGAATGAGGTTTTCTTTTAGAAAGTTTGTGTAAGACTGGGCATTCACTTTTACACCATGAGGCACTCTGTATGGGGCAGCTACTTCATTGCCTATCAATCCTGCCCAAAACATGACACTACCTCCAGCTTGTTGGCGTCTTAATCTCAATGGTAGAAATTGGCTCTCAGCAATCCATCTTCTTGACAAAACATCAAGTCCCTCAAGGGTCGCTTTTCATTCATTGGTGAATAATACAGTATTAAAATCTGTTTTCACATACTGACATGCCCATTCAACACGCTGCTTCTTGTACCTGTGTGTTAATGGTGACTGAATCGTAGGTTTACACATCGTGCCAATTGTTTGGAGGATTACACATTGAGATGTTCTTGGTACATTATGTATGCCAGCCTGCTCAAAAACCTCTTTACTTGAGGACAATGGATGCTTTGCAATTTGCGCTTGATTACAGATATCTGCCACCTTGTCACTTTTCTTATAGCTCCTTTATCACTTTGCTGCCTCAGTTTGGTACCCTCCGCTACAAACTTGTTTACAGTTTGATAAGCTCTGCCAAACTGCTTTGCAATTTCAATAGATTTTATATTTTCAGCAAGTAACGTGGCTATTTTTCTTTTCTCAGTTAGTGTTAAATCCTTTTTACCCATTTTCACCATTTAGATCCGTAAATAGAATACCTACTTAAATAATTCGGAACACAATATTTTACATATTTTTCAATAAAATGAAATATATAATTATTTTAATTATCAAAATATTTTATCGCAATGAATACCATCAATGCTGCTATATAGTGATTATTTGCTACAAATTTCATTGAAATCGGAGAAAAAATTTTGAAAACATTGGAGAAAATGTAATTGCTTAATAACTTGGAATACAGTGTAGGTATAAACTAATAATAATATCAGGTGATATTGCAACTCCACTCACAAGACTTATGAATATGAGAGTCAATAGTACAAGGTGTACCTGTATTCTCTGATTACCTGAAGATAGCCAGGGTTTGTCCCGTATTCAAATCAGGCAGCCTTGATTCTCCATCTAATTAGTGGCCAATCTCCATATTACCAACCTTATATAAAGAATTTGAAAAAGATTTTATGCAATAGAAATAATCAAATCTTAGCCAAATATGACATCCTAGTAAAAGTGCAATTTAGATTTAAAGGTCTCACCACAGAAGACAATATCAACATACTATGAAAAATATCTATAAAACCCTAAACTATATAAAAAAATCTTAGTTTTCCTCAAACGTTTGAAAGCCTTTGATATACTAGCAAGATATCTTGCTAGATAAATTAAAACACACACATATGTATGGCAGAAAGGGAAATATGCTAAATTGGGTTAAGTTATCTCTCTCTAATGAACACCAGTATGTTAAAGTAAGAGATATTTCATCAGAATATGCTGTATTGGAAAGTGGGGTTCCACAAGGATCTATCCTTGGACCCTTACTTTTCTTAATGCATGTAGACAATTTTTATGAATCAACAACATTAAACTGTATTCAGTATGTCGACAATACAACACTTGCTTCTACACACCACAATATCAACTCCCTAAATAAATGCACAGAAAATTAGAACATGTTTATAAATGGCTGTGTACAAATAAGCTTTTCATGAACCTGATAAAATCATCATTTAGCTATGATTACAACTAAGAAACTTATAATCACACACACTCCATTAATAATTGGAAATGCTTCTCTTGCAAAGGTAAATGAAGTTAAAGTTCTTGGCATCAAGTTAGATGGCAAGTTAAATTTCAAAAGCCATATATGGTACAACATACCAAATCAAGAATATCTAGATTCCTCTACATAATAATAAAAAATATTCAAACAAAAAACAAAATGCTCTCCTTACACTCTATTACTCACTTATTCATTCAAACTTACAGTATAGAATTACAGTATGGCATAGTACAAAGAATTACAGAAATCCCCCATGTTAATGACCACATTAGCAGAAACTTCACTTTGACAGACTAAATCGCTGTCTGGTTGTTAACATTCAGTTTAACGTAATACAGGTTATTAAAGTGAAGATTTCTGCTAAAAAAGTCTGTTAGCATCACTGAACTTCACTTTAGCAGACTCAGAGTTGTTAAAGTGGAGGTAACACCACTGGAATATTATTGGAACCAGCCCTTGGATGAGGTTGTGGTCAGTTATTTCCTATTGTATTGTGTTGGCAGTGGTGGTGTATGTACATAGTGCCATTTCCATGTGGAGATTTGAGGGATATATGTGTAACTACTGAAGTATTTTGGTTACGGAAAACCCCACTTTAACATCCCATAGTCTGGTAAAGTGGGAGTCATCCATACTTCACTTTAACATTCCCCAGTATGTTAAAGTGGTGGTTTTCCATACTTCACTTTAGCGACCACACGCTCCCCCCAAAGTGTACATTAATGTGAGGGGGTCTACTGTATACAAGATGTCCACCAGATGTAATCCATAAAAAATGCTTACACTCTCCAACAATAAGAACAGAACCTTATACCTCTCCGATACTTATTTAAATATTTTAAAACTAAATAGCTTGTATAAACTACGAGTATCAGTAAGTACAAAGTTGCTAATAATAGGAACTATACTTTGACCATTTACGGAGCAATTACTAGGGATGTACCAATATCGCTTTTTAGCCGATAACTGATACTGATAATTAAAAACAGTATTGATGATACTGATATCCAGCTAGGGTTTATTAGTTTGTCATTTTTGTAACATATTCACAATTTATTTTCTGTGTTGAAAATTTGGTAACAAAGCAATAATCCTTTTCATTAAAGATGGCAACACTGCATTAGATGTCACACTTTTGTTTGTTATACAATTGGACTACCAGCCTATGTTGGGCTTAGTAAATGTGTTTTTAACCAGCTAGCTGGGTTAACATTGTGAGCTATGACTACAAGAGAGTTTTTTGGTTTTCTAGGCTTTATACCTATTTCTCAAAGGATTTACACTTGTTTGATTGGCTGTTTGAAAAGAAAATTGGGTACAACTTGTGTTGTAATTTTGGAAAAATTGTACTTTTGAAATATTGGCCAATGCCAATATCACTGATACCAATATATCAGTACATCCCTAGCAATTACCCTACATCAGACCAACCATAATCATAATACATGGCTTCCCAATGATTTCATACCTAATTATTCAATGCAAATTGTAGGAAATGCTCTTTCCTACACTCTACACCAATAAATGTCAAACAAGCACCATCATTAACTTGGTTTCACAAATCACTAAAACAATACTTTATTAATCTATTGAGATTTTAATATTGAGGAATGTCAGTTGCGAGTTTACTTCTTTAGTAAATTTAACGCATGGAGGTTTCAAATTAAGAAAATGGAGAAATTGTAATACAGTATGTATGAATGATGTCTGAATAAGACGAAAGTATCATCAATGTATGTATGTACAGAACTAGTTTGAAATGATAAACCTCAATGTATTAAATTTACTTATAAAGAAGTCAACTCAACTAACATTCCTTGATGTTAAAATCTCAAAATTAAAAAGTATTTTACTACTACTATGTTTAGGTAGGGTACTAACTATCTGAGTGATATGCCCTTCATTTGAAAGATTAATTCCATTAGAACACTCAGTGACCATGCCCATAAAATTTGCTCTTCCTATCAAAATTTCCATTCAGAAGCAATTTTTTTGACCAAGTACTTCCATGACAACCTCTATTCTCCTAGTTTGATCCCTAAATATGTTGGATCATATCTAAATATCATCAAAAACCCTAAACACCCAACTCCTACAGTTCCCAAAGATATTAGATACATCAGCAAAAAGATTGAAACTGATTTATCAGATGCAATCATATTATATAAATTATATTTTAAAAGTTTTCATTATATATTATATTAGGCTATGCTGTATATATAATGTGCTTCATTTATCTGTTATGGGATTTATATCCTACGAATAAAGCTTATCATTATCATCATTATCTGTATTTCTATTACTTTAAGATAGTCTCACTTTTTATTTGTAATGGGTAATAGAAATAAATTATGGGTATTTCCTTGTGTATTATTTACCATTCTTTTTTTCTTATTATTTCTAAGATTAAATCACTTTTTATTTTTAATAACAGAAATGAATTAAAAAAAGCAACTTTATTTTATTTTCCACTATTTCTATTTCCTGTTGTAAAAACTGAAATGAATCTTAAAGATTTTTGCCTGAAAAGCTCTCATGCTTCTCACTGGCATATTCAGTTAAGAATGTTCTGATTAGGCTAAATTACTTGCCATTAAAATACAAAATTAAACATTAGTGCCAATATTCTGTAAACCTACAAGGATGTGATGTATACCCATGTAATGTATCCTTTCTAAATAAAGATTGTTTATTATACAGCCTAGATAAAAATATGTAAAATGCAACTTGCTTGGTTCCCACACAGTGTTTAACCCCTTCCCTACAATGACACCACTGTTGGCATCATGGGAAGTCTTGATTATCCCTGTGATGATGCCAATGTTGGAGTCATCACGCTTAAGTTTATTTATTCAAAGAAAAATATCTTGTAATGCTTATCAGAGCATTCCTGAGTGTCTCATAATGCTCTTCGATGTGAGTGACGTCATTTTTATCAACCAATCAAATGTTTTTCAATGAGTGACATCATTTTTTTAACCAATTACTGAAACAATTGACGGTGGGGTGTCAGTTGTCATTGGGTTTTGATTGAGGAAGATAGTGATTAGCAATTATTTTGCATACAAATTTACAATTGATTTGCGTAAAATAATATAAAAAAAGTGTCAAGTGAGGAGGGCATGAGCGACAGTGGTAGCAAATATGTACCAGATGGAAGTGATATGGAGTTTGATAGCAGTGATTATTCAGATGGCAGTGCCAATTTTGAATTTGAAGACCTGCCTGAACTGAATGCAATGGCTGGAGGGTGGAAACGTTTACCTAATGTGTTTGATGATGCTCAGCCTCAATCGGAGCTGACATTATGGCATAATAAAGATTCTTCTAATTAGGTAAGTTTACTTTAATAAATTTATATACCATATTGATATTTTCATATATTTTCAAAAACAGACATGTTATATCAGTAATATGTTTATAAATATGCTTAAAAAGACAACATATTAAAATTAATTACTTTATTGGGAGTTAAAAAAGTCATTTTGTGCTACACACGGCAATTTTCGCGATCCGTATGGAAGGGGTTAAAATACTCTAATATTTCCACATGTAGCATAAGCCTTCTGTTGGGCTCAACAATCCTACTAATTAACCCTTTTGCTGCTCTGGTCATCAATTGATGATTTAAGGTTTCCCCACCTGCACCTATGCCATTATTTCATAAGCAAGTTTTCAAACACTTTTTTTTTTGTGTGTGCATGTGGTAAGAATCTTTCAATTTAAGTTAGCAGCAAAAGGGTTAATATTAGCCATTACCTTAACCTTGCTGACTAAATAATTACTAAAATTAACAATTTGTTAATTAAAACTAAGCAAGCATCTACTACTGTATCACAAAATTATATATAATACTATCTATTCTGGCCTAATAGCCCTGAAAAAGATTGACAAAAATTTAGCATATCTAGGACATCACTTTTTAGATTATTATTAGACAGTATTTATGTAATTTTTTCCTGGTTTTTTTATAGGAGTTAGTCAATTCATTGATATTTTTTGAGTCAGTTCACTCCTCTTTTAGAATGCGAGTATCACTTTTGCCAAACTTCTCATATTGGTAATAGCCTATATCACATCTACTCTGACTACACTAGGCCAAAGCTAAATACTTGTACAGTTATTACTAGTTGGCAATGATACTAAACACTAACAAAATTACCTACATCAGTGTTTCTCAAACAGTGGGTTGCAACCTCCTGGGTCATAGTTTGTTTACTGCTATAGTAGTGATTTGTGTGAAGGGAAAAAAAAAAAAAAAAAAAAAAAACTTCCTGAATTTGTTTACCCCTGTAGGATAATAAGGGGTTGTGCTAAGACCCTGACACACAGTCATGGGGGGGAATCTGGCTGAGAAACACTGACCTACATCTTTCCGTTGGGCAATAGCGATCACAATATGGTAGAGTTTGTCCTCTCAATAAGTCACTCGAAACCAGCTAACTCGACTAAAATTCCCAACTTCCAGCACGCAGACTTTAGTAAATTTCGAAATAAATTGTCACACGTCAATTGGGAAAACGTGATGGGGAACTCCAACGCAAAACTAATGTGGGAATCGTTCAAAACAGTATTTAGGACTATAAATGAGGAATGTGTACCGTACAAAATTAAGCGTGCGAAAGTAAACAACAAGCCTTTGTGGTTTACTTCTAGAGTAGGAGACATTATAAAGAGTAGAGATAGGGCTTATAGGCTATATAAGTGCGATAAAGATAATCTGTTGTTACGAAACAACTACATATCTCTAAGGCGTGAAGCGAAAAGTGTAATAAAAAAGTCCAAGCGCGAATTTGAAATCTCCATAGCTCGTGACGGTAAAGAAAACCCCAAGCGATTCTTTCAATACGTCAATAATAGAAATCCAGTAAAAAGCATCTTGGGGCCTTTGAAAAATGTAAACGGAGATCTAGTTTCTGAAAAAAAGGAAATGGCTACCTTGCTAAATGAATTTCTTACGTCAGTTTTTACTATAGAAGATGTAACAAATATCCCTACAGTCACAGACATAATACCTTTTGATAATGGTAATATTTTGGATAATATAGTGGTTACTGAAGGGGAGGTAACGCGCTATATTGATAAAATGAAAATGTGTAAATCACCGGGGCTGGATTCCATATATCCCATACAACTAAAAGAATTAAAAGATAGCATTGTTGTGCCGCTAACAAAGATTTTTAATGCATCTATTTCTGAGGGGTGCCTACCCGATAATTTCAAGTTAGCAAACGTAACACCTATCTTTAAGAAAGGTGATAAAGGTGCGGCGGGAAATTATAGGCCAATCAGTTTAATGTCTGTTGTAGGTAAGCTACTGGAATCAATAATTAGGGATCGTATAGTCGAACACTTAGAAGCGTATAAGCTAGTTAGAAATACGCAGCACGGATTTAGGCGAAACAAATCTTGCTTAACTAATCTTTTAGAATTTTTCCAAAGCGTGGTTGATGTTTACGATAGACACCGGGCGGTTGATGTAGTGTATTTAGATTTTCAAAAAGCATTTGACACCGTGCCGCACAAGACTCATTGAAAAAACTAAGGCTCATGGAATCAGGGGTGTAGTAATAAATTGGCTAGAAGAGTGGTTGCGAGGCAGGAAACAGAGGGTGGTCATTGATGGAGCGGAGTCGTGTTGGGCTAATGTAGCGAGTGGCGTTCCTCAGGGTTCTGTATTGGGCCCCTTGCTTTTTCTTATATATATTAACGACTTAGATGTTGGCCTAATCAGTACAGTTTCAAAGTTTGCGGATGACACGAAGCTGGGTGGTAGGGTGATTAATGACGAAGATAGAGGTAAAATTCAGGAAGATCTGAATAAAATCGTTGATTGGTCAGTCACATGGCAAATGAGATTTAATGTTGATAAGTGCAAAATTTTGCACATAGGTTCGCGTAACGGTAATTTTGCGTATAGTATGTCAGGGAAAGATTTAACAAGCGTAGAGCAGGAAAAAGATTTAGGAGTTATAGTCACTGGTGATTTAAAAGTAGCGAAACAAAGTACAGCAGCGGTCAATAAGGCGAACAAAGTGTTAGGTTTTATAGCTCGAAATTTTGAGTACAAATCGCGCGATATTATAGTTCCACTATAAATCATTAGTTAGACCTCATTTGGAGTACGCGGTCCAATTTTGGAATCCGTATATGCACAAAGATATAGACAAAATCGAAAGAGTTCAAAGACGGGCAACTAAGATGATTCTGGCGCTTAGGTCAAAGTCGTACGAGGATAGGCTTAAGGAGTTAAAATTGACAACACTCGAGACTAGGGGGTTAAGGGGTGATCTAATCCAGGTTTTCAAAATTATGAATGGGTTTGATAATGTAGATAGAGATAGCTTTTTTGAAATATCTCAATATAATAGGACTAGAAATAACGGGTGTAAGTTAACAAGTAGAAGGTTCGAGATAGCAGTTGCGAAAAACGTTTTTACACATAGAATAGTAAATAGCTGGAATAGTTTGCTGGTAGAAGTAATTAGTAGCACGTCTATAAACATGTTTAAAAATCGATTAGACACATGTTGATAGAAAGGGTATAGTTTAAGGTAGTAAAATTAAGGCTTTGTGGGGATAGATCCCACAGCTCATCACAAGTGTTGTGGGATATAGGGAGGCAGCGTCTTGGGTTAGAGGATACTCTCTGTCCTTACACACCCTATTTAGAGAGATTCCTCTGCCGAGCGGTGCCCCCCATAGTACTGTGAGGTATTGAAAAACTCATGATCTTCACTTGCCCCACAAACACCTTTAAATGGGAAACCCAAAATGGGTGCACACACATTTCTACATTACTGTACAGTCTTTACAGCCACACCTACACTTTTCCTCCTAAGTGTAATGTATATGGTTGTAAATTTTGACTTGGTCCGCAATCGATATGGACCGTGACTTGATGGATACCATAATGAAATTGACTGGATTCTTTGGATCTGATATATTTGCATGTCCGTTATAAATAGATATAGATTGTACATATTTGTGGATAGTAGTCTATTATGACTTGATCCTCTGGATCGAGAGATTCTATCTTTAGTTTTAAATTGATAATTAATTAGTTTTAAATTGATAAATATTTAGTTTCGTAAAAATTGGTTGTTGCCAATTTACCGGCAGTTTTTACATAAATTTCTTATGTTCTTGTGGTTCGGAACCCACGTAAAATTGTAGGTCCCCTCCACCACCACGGAGGACATACACAGTTAGGTAGACCAGCCATGAGTGGATCCTAGGGTCTTTGTTGGTCTGAAACATTATAACATTATATTTACCAAAGCAAGACAAAGTTTCCTGACGTGTTAAACAATCCAAAAACTAGTCATAAGACATATAGGCCTACTCAGAATCTTTACTCCAATTTTTAATATGAAGCACAACCACAACTTATATTACAGGTTAGTTCAACAACAATGTTCTCTCTTAACCCTTTATTGGGCAGTGTTACTTTACTAATTTTGTTTGGCTAATGCCAGATGGTTTTACTCAGTCTCTGAAAGACCTCTGTGCAGTAAAGGATTAAGCAAATGTCTCTTAACGAGACATTAGCCAGAACAAAATCAGTAAAATAACACTGCAAGATAAAGGGTTAATCTTACAAATGACAGGCTTTAAATTTACAGAGGCTAAAAAATATTTTTATTTTACCATTCAGTTATTAGGTCCAGAGCTAATGAAAATAAAATTTATTAAAAGAAAAAAACTTTATACCAAACATCTAAATTAAAAAATTTGACTAATATGTAGTTTGGTGGCTACCAGATTTTTGACAAAGTTGGGGAAAAGTTGGAAACTCTACTCACTTTATACATTGGTTGAATCATAGTGAATCTTATGCTTAAGTTTGGCATACACAGTTGGGTGGTCATTCTATGCTGATTAGTAATTTTCCAGGTTACCAACTTTCATCCAAAGTTTAGGTGGTCACAAAACTACATATTCAACAAAATTTTATTTCTCTTGGGCTAGGGATGTACTGATATATCGGTATTGGTGATATTGGTAGATTTTTATCCATATCAGTATCAGCTGATATTTCAAAAGTACGATTTTTCCAAAATTATGATTAAAAGACTATTTAGAAAACGAAATTTCCAATACTTTATTGTTTTATCACTTCACATAACTCTATTTTTTCACAAGGATTAAGTTCTCATGTAAAAATAGCAGCTGCTCTGTATGTTCAGGAGAGAGAGCTGATTTCTAGCAGCACTGGCAATGTTTACAAGTGTAAATCCTTTGAGAAATAGGTATAAAGCCTAGAAAACCAAAAAACTATCCTGTAGTCATAGCTCACAATATTAAACCCAGATAGCTTGTTAAAAACACATTTACTGAGCCCAACAGAGGCCTGCAGTCCAATTGTATAACAAACAAAACTATGACATCTAATGCAGTGTTACCATCTTTAATGAAAAGGATTATTGCTTTCTTGCCAAGTTTTCAACACAGAAAATAAATTATGAATGTTACAAAAATATGACAAACTAATAAACCCTAGCTGGATATCGGTACCAGTATCAGTTATCAACCGCTACTGTTTTTAATTATTGTATCGGTTATCGGTTAAAAAGTGATATCAGTCCATCCCTATCTTGGGCACCAATTTACAGAATTTAGCAGTTTGTACCAAGACTTAAGTATGGGAATACCATATTGCACTGAGATTGTACCCTTGCCAAATTGAGAACAATATGTAAGGGTGACAGTGAGAAGTGACAGATTTTATGGAACTACTTCCATCCAAAATTAGTTTAAACCCTAACAATAAAAAAGTCACACTAATAATGCTTTTTTTTTTTTTTTTTTTTTAAGCCAGATCTAACTCAGCCTACCTTGTAATTTAAGTTAGCATTTTAATTAATGGTTTGTTCTAATTTTGTGAAAATAGCTAAATGTAACATCAATAAATCACAATATTTACTTTAACCTATATCAAGCCCATAAAAGGGTATAATTTCCAAAGTGGTCCACTGTTCAGGATAAGTTTGGAGTAAAGTAGTAATAAACAATTTTTTTGGTTTCATTTTAAAAATATAAAATGATCAATAAATTCCAAATAGCCTTTCATGCTATGAATAAGTAATTTTATTAAAGAGAAATTGTAAATAAATCTATAACTAATTTGGTTAAACATGGGACTAGTTGGTGTAGCATATAGAGTTATTAGGTTTTCACCTCACTTAAGCATGGTGGATATGCATTCCAAGTTGCAAGGCCTAGGCTAGCTAGTTAATTGTTATTATGAAAGATGTCAGTATTTTAAATGCAAAAAAAACTTCTTTTCTACATGAAAGTCAAAATATGATAATAAAAACCCACTCTAATAGACAGAGTTTATTTCCACAACAGTTTCAATGCCCACTTGCATCCTCTTTTGGTGGATACCCGAAGAGGATGCCTGTGGGCATTGAAACTGTTGTGGAAATAAACTGTCTGTCAGAGTGGGTTTTTATCATCATGTCAGTATGTTGTTTGAAAATGTGACATTTTATGGATGTCATAAAATTATGCGAGGAAAAAGAATTTATCATAAAAGTAGAAATTTGAGAAAAATTTTAATTATTGACAATGGAATAGTTAGTGTGGAACAAATACTTTTAGAAATCTTCTAATAAGCATAGAAAAGCAAATATTCTAATTACTCTACCTAACTTACAAAAAAGCACTTCCATATGTGGTTGTATGCCTTATTAAAAGTCTAATAAGCAATTTATTTTTTACAAATAAAACAAAAAATTAGGTAAAAGTTAATAATAATGAGCAAAATTTTTTTATTTAAGAAAAATAGAATAATCAATAAACTCCAAATAGTCTTTTATGCCATGAGTAGCTAAGTGCTTTGAGTAAAAAGAAATTGTTAAACATAGGACAAGTTCATGTAGCTTATAGACTCCTTAGATACTACACTCCACCCTCGATATATGCGAGTTTGGAATATGCAAAGACCCCCTTTTCAACCAACCCCTCAATATATGCAAGAAAAATTCACCCACATGCAAGCTGTGCAAGACGCTATGCTGTGCACTTCTGTACCATCTTCCAGCATGCCTGATGCATTGTGGGCATTGTCTCACAGACACTTCACTAGTGTACGTATGTACACTCTTTGTGTTCTGATTATAGCTTTTTCTAGCCATTTGCTTTGTGATTATGGCTTCTAAGGAACTTGCTTCAAGTGTGCCAAGCCCTGGCCCATCAGTTAAGCATAAGAGAACTTTGCTTACCCTAGAAACTAAATTAGAAATTCTTAAATGAGCTGAAGCAGGTGAGGGTAGTCTACCCTTGGGTGTGCATTTAACCTTGATAATTTGACCATTTGTAACATTAAGAAAAATGCTGATAAAATATGTAGTGCAGCGATTCATTCATCCAATCTTGAGTTTTATTTATGTCTATTATTATTTATATTGTTTTAATATATCATTACTGTTGTATTATAATCTTGCTTTTGTGTTTTTCTTATGAAAAAGTGCCAGAATTGCAGTTGAGAGGGGCCAGACAAGGTTGTGGAATGCATCCTTATTTTCCCCATATATTTAAGTATTCAATTTATGCGACGATTTTGCAGAACATAACCCTCACATATATCAAGGGTGGAGTGTATATATTTGGGTGGTTAATTACGTTAGTCAAAATCCATATTGGACCCCAAATAAATCTAACCAAACCTAACTTACAAAAAAACACTTGCATGTGGTTGTATGCTCTGTTGGCAATTTATTTGGAGCCCAATATGGATTTTGGCTACTATAATTAATTTCCCAAATATATACCCTACATATCTAATGACTATACACTACAAAAACTAGTCACATATTTAGCATGGGAAAGCAAAAATTCTAAAGTAATTACTCTAACTTGCAGAAATCAATTGGATCTAAGTTTTGCATGTAACTGTATTTATGGTTTATTTATATTAACAGTGGACCCACCCAGATGGGCCAAAGGGCCCCTAGTGTGCCCACTATGAAATTTTTACCATGTTTACCAACCTAACCTAACCTACTAAAAACATCTTGCATGTGGTTGTATGCTCTATTACAAGTCTAATAAGCACTACATTTTATTTGGAAAACATGAAGCCACTGGGCCCCCTATTGAGGTTATCCAAGTCATGAGCTATATTTTATTTTATAATAAAACTGTGCAAAATGCTAATCTCAAGTCAGCTAATGAACATACAACATTTACAATCTACAAACTTACTCTGTCATTCATGAAAATGTCCAAATATTTCTTAAAACTAACTATGAGCTACTATTCCCTACTTCGTATGTATGGCAAGTCATTCCAAAAATCCACCACTCCATAACTGAAAAAGTATTTTTGTAGATAGTCTACAAATCTGTTTTCTAATTTTCTTATTATTTGTGCTTGAGTTATTCCATCAGCCTCTAATGAGAAAAAGTTACATTTAAATCAGTAGTTCCCAACCTTTTTTTTTTTTAGGCCAACACCCCCCTTTATGTCTATCAATATTTGCTGGTGCCCCCTCTTAAAGATAATATAATGTGATAAGTGATTTATTAATAGACAGTAACAATTTTACAGTTTCCTAGCATCCCTGTAAGATTCTCAAACACCCACTGGCAGGCAGTGGTGCCCATGTTGGGAACCACCGATCTAAATTGCCCGTCCAAACCTGAAAACCTTTTGAACATCTGTATCATATCTCCCCTCAAACAACAACTCTCAAAACTAAACATACCCAGTTCCTTTAATCTTTCCCTGTATTCCAGTCTTCTCAGGTTAGGGATAAGCTTGGTTGCCATTTGTTGCACACCTTCAAGTACATCAATATCATGTCTGAGTTGAGGGGACCAAGCTTAAGTGCAGTATTCTAAATGAGGCCTAACATAAGAATTATACAGAGCATTTGAAAAGTCTCTCCGCAGTCAACCAACACTTAAAAAAAAAGTGTTTGACGACAAGTGTAGACGAGTTGCTCTGTGCCTGCAAAATGGTGGAAAACACTTTCAACACATGCTGTAAAATCAAAAGGTTATGTAATAAAATCACTAAATCATGGTTGAATGAAGACATTGTAGTTTTTCAATTTCCTATGCATTTAACATAGCACTGCGGAGAGACTTTTCAAACACACTGTATAATTTACAGATGACTTTCTTACTCTTGTAAAGTTCTAACAGTCCTCTTAATAATCTGAGCAGAGTATGACTTAAACAGTTATACAATATATATTTATCAGAGAATGGATAGGTAAGGGGATGGTTTAGTCTTATACATTGGGAATGATTTAACTTCAGTTCAGAATGATAGTGTTGAATTAGACAACAAGGTAGAATCAATTTGGGTTGATATTTGTGTATCAAGTAGAGTATACTGGGATAGGTGCATTTTACAGACCTCCAAACCAAACGCAGGAAGTTGATGACAGTATGGTTCAGTAAATAAATAAAGGTTGTAATGCTAGAACATTAATTAGCTATGGGAGATTTCAACCTGCCTTATATAGACTGGAGCCTTTTAGAAGTAAATAATTTAGGGAAGGAAACTACTATATTGAATGCTGTAATGACAGCTTTCTAATGCAGTTTGTAGACAAACCAATTAGAGATCAAGCACTCTTAGATTTTGTTCCATCCAATGATTATAAGGTTATTAGGGAACTTGCAGGAGGAGAGTTATTCAGAAATAGTGACCATCTGATCATATGTTTTAAGGCAGAATTAAATAGGGATCTAGTCAACAATGACTATCTAGTTCCTTGCTTCTCAAAGGAGTTGTTAAGCTCAGTAAAGTAGGATAATGAATTTGCCAATAAAAATTATATCAAGATGTGGTCCAGATTCAAAGAAATTTTAGAGGATGTACAATGGAGGTGTATTCCTTTCAGAACTGTTAGGAATAACAAGATTAGGAAACCTTTGTGGTCGAATAGGGAAATGGCTAAAATGATTAAAAAAGTCATTCAGGGAATTTAAAAGCAGTAATAGCCTTGCGGACTTGGATAACACAGGTCAACAAAAAAACTTTTTTTTTTTCATTGCCAAGGAAATTCGCACGAATTTAGGGTATTTTGGGGTTGCTGAATTCCAAAATGAAAGTAGTTTTTCCGATTTGGCTCTAGTTCTTGAGATAATGAATACCCTCAATTAATAGGAAACGTAACCATAACGCGTGCATATGGGAAACTACCGGAACATTCTAGATGGTGAGACCGAATAAAATGCCATTATGTATTTCATGTGTTTACTTTTGTATGATTTGAGACAATTTCAATGCGATTTGTAAGTAGGCTCCGCCTGAACATTAAATTTTGTGCATTTTTACGTGTTTCAATGGGGTACCAATTAACTCATAAATTAGAGCCAATCTAGCAAAACCGATGTCATATTCGGAATCAGCACCACAAAGTTACCCCAAAATCACTCTAATATGATTGGCAATAAAATGAGTGTTGACCAGTGTAATTATAGGCAGCTAAGAAATAAGCTAAACAGTTTGATTAGGAGGAGCAAAAGGCATAGTGAAGTAAATCTAGCTAGAAATACTAATAAAGATACAAAGAAATGCTTCAGTTTTTATAAATATAATAATAAAAAACATGAGAGGATTGATCCAATAGAACGTGATGACAGGATATTTGAAAATTATCAGGATATTGTTGATATTTTTAATGATTATTTTAACTCTGTTTTTACTGAAGAAAATTTGAATAACTTTGATTTTAATTCTTCAGATTCTGTAAATTCAGGCATCCTTTATAAGATTCATATAAGGAAGGATGATTGTCAGGCAAATGATTCATACAATGAAGTCAAATAAAACCTGTGGACCTGATTAATATAGCTATATATGCTAGGATTCTCAGAGAAGGGAAGGATATCTTATCTGAGATACTAACTATTTTGTTTGCTAGGTCTATTAATTATGCAGAGGTACGGTACCAGATAAATGGAAAAAAGCAAATATAGTTCCCATTTACAAAAAGGTGAGTAAAAAGGAGGTAGGAAATTATAGGCCTGTTAGTTTGACATCATTGGTAGGAAAGATACTAGAAAGAATTATAAATAATAATAAAGATCATTTTTTAATTTTTAATCTTATTTCAAGTTTGCAAAAATGGATTTAGATCAGGAAGATTTAGTTTGTCTAATCTCTGACACTTTTTAGAGTCTGTAACTGAACAGGTAGATAATGGAAATGATGTAGATGTTATTTATTTGGATTTTAGTAAGGCATTTGACAAGGTTCCACCTAGGAGACGTCTATATAAATTAAAAGCTCATGGGATATCAGTCAGTTATAAATTGGGTAGAAAAATGGTTAGAAAACAGAACAGAGTAATTCTAAATAACCATGAATCTGGGTGACAAAGTGAAAAGTGGGATACCACAAAGCTCAGTTTTAGGTCCCGAGGGGTTCCAGCACAGGTGAATCAGTGCTTAACACCCGACCATCTCAGATCTTGCTTATTTTTGGTGTATAAGGTACGTTTGTGCAAGAAAGCCAGCTGTGAAAGTTTCAGCTTTCTACGACCATTACTTCACGAGTTATGAAGGTCAGAAAAATCAAGGTTAAGGTCAAAATAGCTCAAGGTCGGCATCTTTGGATGCACCTCACACATTCACTAATTATCGTAACCATATGAAACTATATGTTTTTGGACTCAGAATGAGCTATAGAATCCAAAAATGCAATGAAAACAGCAATAGGAGAACAAATAAAAATGTTCACCCTTTTTCAAGGAACGAATTGACCCTTTGACCTTGAAGTTCACACATTTTGGGGAAACATTTTTTACACAAAATGAAGTTCCACCATTGCACTTTTAATATAAACAATAAAAATGTATCTTATTCACCATCTATACTGTCTTAAAGAATTTTTCAAATTGGCTATTTTTCAAATTTCTGGCAAAATTGCCATATGTATATGCATATATGTACTGTACTGTTAAATAATATATTTTGTGAACATAAATTAATTACTTATTTTATGCCTTTCTTACAGATAAACAAGATGGGTAGAAAAGTTTGTGCTGATCCTCTTAGAAAACATAAGAAGAAGATCGAAAAAGCACTTGTGCCAGTCCGTAATACACTGCAAGGAATTCACGGATTAATATATGGAGATTACATTTGTAAAAATTATGTTAATGATATCAATAAAATCAAAGCTGAAGACAAAAAAGTCTCTGATATTGTCTCAGATTCGAACTCAGACACTGATGCCACTGCCACAGAAAAACGTTCCTCTGCCTATGGGTGTACTACTGAAATAATGTTTGAAGATTTCCAAGGAGATTTAGACACAATTCTTCCAATGCTGAATGTGACACCAGTGAAGACAAGTAAGTTTAAGTATTTTTAAAGTGTTAATTTATGTAGATATTATAGCAACAAAACATCAATATATATAACTACATGTATGAACATTACAACCTTTATATATTTGACAAATTCAGATGTATGCATATCAATTTATATAATGAAGATCAATACAGTTATGATTATATATACGGTATTTACCAAATTATATGTAATGTACATCTATAGGCCTACAGTTGATTAAAAAAGTTATAACAATTATTTATTTGTTTTTCAGAGGGTCTGTCACGAAAAGGAGATCTTCAAAGGCTGAAACAAAATTTGAAATGGCATCAACATCCCTGAAGAGAAAGCTAGAAACTTCATATGACAAGTTTTACACAAGAAAGTGAAGAAAAGCAATCTAAAATGGATGACAATAATTTGTGAGTACTGTATATATATCTGTAGTACCTTCATTAAAGTATACTAAGCCTATATATAGATCATATGTTTGCATATAAATTTACTCAAACATGTATATCATTTTCGCAGGCATGCAGGAGTGATGCAAGCACTCAAGAATGCCTTCAGTGAGACGACTGACTACAAGAGGAAGATTCAAATACTAACACTCTCACCATACACCATTCACAGAACAGCATCTTTCTTCAATGCATCTACAAGAATGGTTTCAACCAGCCGCAAAATAAAGAAAGAACATGGCATATTACCAGAAGTTCCACATATTAGCAAAGGTCGGGTTATAACAAAGAAAGAGAAGGAAGCAGTGTGCACTTTCTATGAATCAGATGAAATAAGCAGAATATGTCCAGGCAAGAAGGATTGTCTATCAATTAGGAATCATGAAGGAGAGAAGCAACTACAGCAGAAACGATTGGTGCTTGGTAATTTACGTGAGATTTTCGCTGTTTTCAAGGCAAATGACACTAATCCAAAAATAGGTTTCTCATCATTTGCTGCATTGAGACCCAAGTGGTGTGTCTTGGCAGGAGCTGGAGGAACACACTGTGTGTGTCTGTACCTACCACCAAAATCCCAAACTTCAGCTATCAGCTTTGGGGGAAAAACAACTATCATATAAAGACCTCATTCTCTATGCAGTTTGTGACAGTGAAAAGGAAGAGTGTATGCTACAAAAATGTGCATTGTGTCCAGGAGAAGAAGGTGTTATTGCATTCCTTGAAGGATTGGAATCTGTTCAGGATGCAGTCGGCACCATAATTACATACAAGCAGTGGACTTCCACGGATCGGACAACCCTTATTAACATCGGTGAATCCCTTGAAAACTTCATTAAGTCTTTGGCAACTAGAATTTGTGCACTAACAAGACACACTTATGTGGCTGATGCACAAGCAAGTTTCCTAAAAAAACTGAAAGCTAATCTGATGGTCACTGAAGGTATTCTCCTAGGAGACTTCTCTGAAAACTACTCATTTATTGTACAAGATGCTGCACAAGGTTACCATTGGGAAAATAGTCAGGCAACAGTTCATCCATTTGTGTTCTACTATAAAGTAAATGAAAATGATGTTGAAATTAAAGTTAAAAGTTATTGTTTCATTTCTGATGACATGAAACATAGTACAAACCTTGTCTTTGCGTTCTTAAAGCAACTGATCCCCATGATAAAAGAAGAGAGCTCAGGCCTGCGGAAGATTCATTACTTTACTGATGGTTGCGGAGGGCAGTATAAGAATAAATATAACTTCACCAATTTGTGTCACCACAAAGAGGACTTTGGACTGGATGCTGAATGGCACTTTTTTGCAACTTCACATGGCAAAAGTGCTTGTGATGGAGTCGGAGGCACAGCAAAAAGAATGACGGCTCGTGCCAGTCTTCAACGTACATTTAAAGACCAAATTCTGACACCACTTGACATGATGAAATTTCTGGATGAGAAAGATACCAGCACAAAATTTGTATTCTTATCGAAACAAAATGTCCAGCAGACAACTGAATTCCTGGAAAATAGATATAAAAATTCTGTAACCATCCCAGGTACTCGTAGATTTCATAGATTTGTGCCTATTAGTCATACCCAGTTGGAGGTTGGTGAGATTTCCTCAGGTCCTACAAAAATTATGACAGTTGTGCATCCATCGTTTAAAGATAATTTACATGAGCAAAAGCACATTTCAACTGAAGATATACAAGTTGGGGTATATGTAGCTTGTAACTATGATAATAAAATTTGGTTTGGATTAGTGGTTGAAGTATCAGAAGAATTTAGTGATTATAAGGTCAATTTTATGTCTCCACATGGAAGACGTTCTAAACATAGTTTCCCTTCTCGTCCTGACTCATGTTGGATGTTATCATCTGATATTATCCAGACAATGACTGCTCCATCATTGACAGCAGGTTCAAGAATAATTCAGTATGCCTTTGATGATCATGAGATGCTAACAGCTGAGGGTAATCATGCAGACCTGTTTGCCACAGTTTCCTGTTCTTGAGTCGAAAGTGTACAGAGCTCTAGTTTAATATGTATCTATAGAATACAGGTCTACATAATATGATACTCCTTTTTTACTCCTATTTTATATGATACTCCTATATATATATGTTTGTATTAATGTATTATTAATAAAAGTAATTATAAAAAAAAGTAAAATATTTCTAAGGGTGGAAAGGTGTGGTTGTAGGGGTGGAGGAGACCACAATAAAATAGAGATCTATATCATAGTTATACCTATGGTACCTAGCTTATATCTAAGTGATTTTGTATCACGTTTCTAATAATATTTATTTTTGCTTAAGTAGTTTAAATAATGAATATCTCTAGATTTTAACAGTACATATATGCATATACGGTACATATGGCGATTTTGCCAGAAATTTGAAAAATAGCCAATTTGAAAAATTCTTTAAGACAGTATAGTTGGTGAATAAGATACATTTTTATTGTTTATATTAAAAGTGCAATGATGGAACTTCATTTTGTGTAAAGAAATGTTTCCCCAAAATGTGTGAACTTCAAGGTCAAAAGGTCAATTCGTTCCTTGAAAAAGGGTGAACATTTTTATTTGTTCTCCTATTGCTGATTTCGTTGCGTTTTTGGATTCTACAGCTCATTCTGAGTCCAAAAACATATAGTTTCATATGGTTACGATAATTAGTGAATGTGTGAGGTGCATCCAAAGATGCCGACCTTGAGCTATTTTGACCTTAACCTTGATTTTTCTGACCTTCATAACTCGTGAAGTAATGGTCGTAGAAAGCTGAAACTTTCACAGCTGGCTTTCTTGCACAAACTTACCTTATACACCAAAAATAAGCAAGATCTGAGATGGTCGGGTGTCAAAATGAAAATTTTTTGCTTCACCTGTGCTGGAACCCTCCTCCCATTACTCTTCATTTTATATCTAAATGATTTAGAGAAGGGAGTAAGTAGCAAATTTTCTGAATTTGCAGATGATACAAAAGTAGTTACAAATATAGAAAATTCTTATAAACTGCAAAAAGATCTTGATAGATTAGTTGCTTGGGTTAGTAAATGGCATATAGAATTCAATGTTCAAAAATGCAAAGTCATCCATTTTGGTAGAAATAATGAAAACTTTAATTATGAGATGCAAGGAAACTGGTAAAAAGGATGTTAGACAGGAAAACGATCTTGGCATTGTAGTTAGTAGTGATCTAAAATTTTCTAAGCAGTGTTTAGAGGCTAAAAATAAGGAAATCATCTGTAAATTATATAATTATGTTAGGCCTCACTCAGAATACTGCATTCAAGCTTGGTCTCCTTGCCTTAGACATGATATTGATATGCCTGAAGGTGTGCAATGTAGGGCAACCAAGCTAATCCCTTCCCTCAGAAGATTGTAATACAAGGAAAGATTAAAGGAACTGAGTATGTTTCATTATGAGAGACTGTTTGAATGGAGATATGATACAGATATTCAAAATGTTTTCAGGTTTGGACAGGTTACATAGAAGTAACTTTTTCTCATTAGAGGCTGATGGAATAACTCAAGGGCATAACAAGAACATTAGAAAACAGATTTATAGTTGATCTACAAAAATATTTTTTCAGTCATTGTAGTAGATTTTTGGAATGACTTGCCATATGATATGGTAAATACACTACATTCACACTTATTAAGCAAATTATATTTTCTCCAATGTTTTCAAAAGTTTTTCCCGATTTCAATGAAATTTGCAGCAAATAATCACTATATATAGCAGCATTGATGTTATTCATTTTGATAAAATATTTTGATAATTAAAATAATTATCTCATTTTATTGAAAAATATGTAAAATATTGTGTTCTGAATTATTAAGCAAGTATTCTATTTACGGATCTAAATGGTGAAAATGGGTAAGGAGGATGATTTAACACTAACTGAGAAAAGAAAAATAGTCAAGTTACTCGCTGAAAATATAAAATCTATTGAAATTGCGAAGCAGTTTGGCAGAGCTTATCGAACTGTAAACAAGTAAGTTTGTAGCGGAGGGTACCAAACTGAGGCAGTGAAGTGATAAAGGAGCTATAAGAAAAGTGACAAGGCGGCAGATATCTGTAATCAAGTGCAAATTGCAAAGCATCCATTGTCCTCAAGTAAAGAGGTTTTTGAGCAGGCTGGCATACATAATGTACCAAGAATATCTCAATGCGGAATCCTCCAAACAATTGGCAAGACGTGTAAACCTACGATTGTCACCATTAACACTCAGGTACAAGCAGCAGGGTGTTGAATGGGCATGTCAGTACGTGAAGACAGATTTTAATACTGTATTGTTCACTGATGAATGAAAAGAAACCCTTGAGGGACTTGATGTTTGGTCAAGAAGATGGATTGCTGAGAGCCAATTTCTACCATCGAGATTAAGACACCAACAAGGTGGAGGTAGTGTCATGTTTTGGGCAGGATTGATAGTCAATGAAGTAGCTATCCCATACAGAGTGCCTGATGGTGTAAAAATGAATGCCCAGTCTTACACAAACTTTCTAAAAGAAAATCTCATTCCATGGTAGAGATTGACCCTTAGCAATCCATCTTCTTGACCAACCATCAGATCCCTCAAGGGTTGCTCTTCATTCATCGGTTAACAATACAGTATTAAAGTCTGTTTTCATGTACTGACACGCCCATTCAACACGCTGCTTCTTGTACCTGGGTGTTAATGGTGACTGAATCGTAGGTTTACATGTCTTGCCAATTGTTTGGAGGATTCCACATTGAGATGTTCTTGGTACATTATGTATGCCAACCTGCTCAAAAACCTCTACTTGTCGACAATGGATGCTTTGCAATTTGCGCTTGATTACAGATATCTGCCGCCTTTTCACTTTTCTTATAGCTCCTTTATCACTTCGCTGCCTCAGTTTGGTACCCTCCGCTACAAACTTGTTTACAGTTCGATAAGCTCTGCCAAACTACTTCGCAATTTCAATAGATTTTATATTTTCAGCAAGTAATTTGACTATTTTTCTTTTCTCAGTTAATGTTAAATCCTTCTTCTTACCCATTTTCACCATTTAGATCTGTAAATAGAATACTTGCTTAATAATTCGGAACACAATATTTTACATATTTTTCAATAAAATGAGATAAAATATTTTGATGATCAAAAAAATTATCGAAATGAATACCATCAATGCTGCTATATATAGTGATTATTTGCTACAAATTTCATTGAAATCAGGGAAAACTTTTGAAAACATTGGAGAAAATGTAATCTGCTTAATAAATGCGAACGCAGTGTAGTAGCTCATTTGTTAGTTTTAAGAAAAATTTGGATGCTTTCATGAATGAGATATAGTTAATAGATTGTAAATAGCGTATATTCTTAGTTCTGTAAATAGTTGTAGCTATGTTAATTAGCTGACTTAAGATTGAGATTTGCACAATTTTAGGTAATTATGCAGTAAATGCCATGACATGACCTGGACTTTGGCATGATAGTAGGTTTGTCCGTACTTACGTATTATCGGGACTACCAAACTGTTTATTATGTATTTTTACTCTCGTCATTTTCATTTAAACTAACGAAAATATCATAACTTAACCTAACCAATTATCAAGGGTGTACAGTTGACCTAACCAAGCATTTTCATACAAGACGAAGGAACTGAATGATGCTGGTTTTGGACATTTCAAGGTCATTCATAAGTACAACTTCATTGACCCTGACATGGGAGTGTGCACACAATGGATTGAGAGGATTTGGGGGTCAGCAAAATGGAGGAATAAGAAGCACCGTGGGACTGCCTGCCCTCACTTGGAATCCTATCTAGTGGAGTTTATTTGGTGTCAAAATCTCGGAGGACAGGACCCTTTCAGTGCCATACTGGAAACAATTAAGGAATATTGGCCACCTGAAATTGATTAGCGAGTGTTTATCATACTTATCTTATGTATATCATATATTATCCACAATGAATAAAATTGCTTAAAATGGAAAATGTGTTTTTTGTAGGTAGTCCCAATAATACTAGATGAAGACAAAGCACTGGATGTTTTTATCAATTACGGCATTATTCTCTCATCCTTAACTTGCCTGAAATGTGACAGTGAGTGCCAAATATGAAAAGCTCAGATGATATTTAGGTGAAATAACCAATATTAACCTGTTAGGTTAATTGAATGCCTGGTTAGGTCAACTGTATGCCCTTGATGATTGGTCAGGTTAAGTTGTGATATTTTCGTTAGTTTAAACAAAAATGATATTTGGTAGTCCCAATAATACATAAGTACTGGTTTTTCTTACACAGAATTTAAATCTGAATCTATTTTCTTCTATGGTATTTCTTGTGCAAATTGATATTAACAGAGATAAAGCAATTTTTGGATCAATTGAAATCAGCGTATGTTGACATTGACGTACAGTATGCATTTTCCCAAAAGAAAATGACATTGAGCTCCAAATTAAAATTCATCATGACCAGTGTGTGTACTAGTTGTAACCTCTCCTCTTACAATGTCAACATGGTTTTTCTAGTGTATTTCAGTTATTTGTGCATTTCTGACCTACAAATATCCCCAAAAGGGGGGTCTGGTGGGCAAAGCCCCCAGCTAGGAGCATAGTGTTAGGCCTAGATTAGGTTAGATCAGGAGCATACCCAGGATTTGGTCAAGGGGGGTGTGAGAGTAACTAAAACAAAGGTGTATATGCCATACGAGTATGTATATACAGTTGTCCCTTGACATTCATGAGGGTTACGTTCCAAATGCAGTTGCGAATGTCAAATTTTCACAAATACTTGATGCCCCCTTATACGATGACAATGATGAGTTGATGAATACTGACGAGAAGAGGGTACTGTATGGCATGATGAAGCTACTGGAGATCAGGAAGGGGTGGATCATCGACATCTTCATCCGAGTCATACTGCGATAATGGAGGAGAAGGCGGCGTTGTAGGCTCGGTGGGCATTGCTGCTTTGCTCTGACTGGTGGAAGGGGTGGGAGAGGTGGTGGCAGTGGTAGTGGGAGCCGAGGTCGAAGGTCAGACAGGTGTGAAATACATTGTGATCTCCGTTTGCTTCTTTTTTCTTTTCATTTCATCAAAAATGCTTCTTCATCGCCTTCATCAGCTGATTTCATCAATTCACACAAGTCCTCATCGGTGAGCTCTGCTGCATTCGCATCGATTAACTCCTCCACCTCATCCCCCTCCATGTTGGCAAAGCCCTCACCACCAACTTGCTTTGCAATACTCACAATGTCATCGATGATCTTCTCACCAAACACACGATAATGGAGGACCTCGTGGATAGTCAAAGTCGCGAATGTCAAGGGACAACTGTACATAAACATTTACTAGAGCCAATATTCAGGTTTGACGAACTGCTTGCTGATGCTGCATAATCACTAGATGCACTTGGGACACCAGAATTTGAAGTCTTGGTCTGTATACTATTTTTGCCACAGATTGTTCAAAATTGTCAATTTGATTAAGTCTATATTTGGCAAATTTACTCTGATTACACTAGGCAACAAAGATTTTGTTACAGAAGACCAAATAGGTGCTCCTAGCTAATTTCGGTTGCTGATTTCAAATCTATAATTAGATTTTTTCTATCATGTCTAGATTTTGTGTAAAATGCAAATCACTTTTAGTAAAATTTTCTACCATGTCCAGATTTTGGTTTTAATCGGCTTAATGCCAGTAATATGAAACATTTTGATAAATAAAATTTATCCCGAGTTGGCAACACTGAGTCAAGAGCATAGTAATGGGCAATGGCCAAACGGTCAGTCGCTACATGACAGTCAAGCAGAATGGTTGTTGAAGCTCTCTGCTGATGAGCAAGTGACAGGTTGTGGTGACTTGTGTGTTTTTATAGCATTTGTTTTGTACTACGGTGTGTATTTCTTTTTATTTTGCACATCGTAATAATTACTTTCTACGTTTTTTCAGATATTGTATGGTAATTCAAAATGGCATCAAATAGACGTGCTTGTGTAAATCACCCAGACAACTTCTGCTTTGTCTGTGGACAATATACACCTAAGCCACAACGTAGAAACATAACAACAAAGATTAAACTTGCCTACAAGTGTTATTTTGACTGTAAGTTAGGAGACCAACAGAGGGACTGGGCACCACATATTTGCTGTGCATAGTGCAATGCAATGTTAATAGCTTGGATGAATGGTAAAAGAAAAGCTATGCCGTTCTGTCCCCATGGTTTGGCGTGAGCCGAAAAATCACTTCAATGATTGTTATTTTTGTTTGACAAAGATTGCTGGTTTCACAAAGAAAAACAAATCAAAGATCACGTACCCAAACTGCGAATCAGCAATGAAACCAGTACCACATGATGAAACAAATCCACCACCAGTTCCACCAGCAACGATAACAGACAGCAGTTCATCTGAAGATTCTGCTAGTGATATAGAAACAGGGAAAGATGGCATATATGTTCCAGATGCAAATATTTCCCCACATTTGTTAAGTCAAGCGGAGTTAAATGACTTAGTGCGCGATTTGGAATTACCAAAAGAAAAGGCAGAGTTGTTTGGTTCAAGACTTCAAGAATTTAATCTTCTCCAACCAAACACCAAAGTTTCCCATTTCCACCATCGCCATTTGCAGTTTTCATCATTTTACTTACAGGAAGAAACCGTTTGTTTCTGCCACGATATCAGTGGTCTGATGCAAGGGATTGGCTGTCGCTATGATCCAAAAGAATGGAGACTGTTCATTGACTCTAGTAAAGCTAGCCTTAAAGCTGTATTACTGCACAACGGCAATGAAAAACCTTCAATACCTGTAGCACATGCCACTGGCCTTAATGAGACTTACGAATCGATGAAACTGCTGCTAAGACTCATCAAATATAAGGACCACACATGGAATATTTGTGGCGACCTTAAAGTTGTATCATTACTTCTTGGGTTACAGTTGGGCTACACAAAGCATATGTGCTTTTTGTGTCTATGGAACAGCAGAGATGACAAGAACCACTACAAAAAACATGATTGGCCATCTAGAACTGAACATGTTGTTGGTAAATACAATGTGAAACACCCAGCACTTATTGACCCTCAGAAAGTACATCTTCCACCACTTCACATTAAACTTGGCCTTATGAAAAATTTCGTGAAGGGTATGGATCATCAAGGTAGTGGTTTCCAATATTTAAAGGATAAATTCAAAGGAATATTGACAGATGCTAAGCTAGAAGCTGGAGTTTTCACTGGACCACAGATCCGCAGTGTCATCCACGACTCATCGTTTCCATCTAACCTAAATGAGAATGAACTAGGAGCATGGACATCTTTCGTTGAAGTTGTCAAAAATTTTCTTGGAAACCATAAAGCTGAAAACCACCGTAAACTCGTAGAAAACATGCTTAAATCTTATGAAATAATGGGATGCAGAATGTCTTTGAAAATTCATTTTTTACATTCTCATCTTGACTTCTTCCCGGCCAACCTTGGGGCTGTAAGTGACGAGCATGGTGAGCTTCCACCAACAGATCTCAGTTATGGAAAACAGATACCAAAGTAATTTCAACCCAAATATGATGGGAGATTATTGTTGGTTCCTGCAGAAGGAGAGCTCGTCATCCTACAAGCGACAAAGGAAGAGGACACACCAAAGTTTCACTTAAGAACAGGAATTTGCCTTTCAGTAGTAACAACAAAATACTAACGCGCTTTGGGTGGATGGTTGGGCGCAGGGGTGGTAACTCCGCCAGCGGAATTCCGCTGTCTGTCTTAAGCCAGAATAAAGGAGGAAAGACATCCCTGTTCACTAATTATTTAAGTATGCTTAACATAAAACGTGGCACGGAAAAGTAGCTTAGACGGCTTTCGTAATAGAAGCGGGTGAGAAAAAAAATGAAAAATAGGGGTTTTCGGTTACACAAAATCTGGATGTGATAGAGAAATTTTGATATCAGATCTGAAATCAGCATCAGCGCTTTAGTAGGAATCAGTAGTTCACGTGTCTGTAACAAAAAAAAAGTTGAAATTTGTTGCCTAGTGTTATCAGCTTAATTCATATTTGCATCACATTTTTTCTTTTGAAATAATGATGAAGATCCATGATGGCAGCTCACTTTACAATGTATGAGTATACAATGCAGGACACAGAAGCACTTGATAACAATTACAAGAATTACAAATTGCCAATACAGAGCATAGAACGAAACAGAACTAAAATCATAGTGAACAGCCCTAAGGATGCCTGAGGGACAGTTGCCAAGTCCACAGTTTTCTCGCCAAATTGGCGGGTAAAAATCTACAGTGGTGGGTTGGCAAATTTTTTACTGTTTTTAAGTCCAGATAACGTCTTTTTGACCAATAGTGGAAAGTTTGAATATTCAACAAATATAAATACTGTAAACTAAAAAAATTGCATGTACTGGTTCACTGATACATGCAAACTTTTTAGCATGTGAGTAATTAAAACAAAGGTGTGTGTATATACTAAGCAGGTTTAATGCTATTACCTTACAATCTCTCTCTATATATATATACACACGGGGCTCCAATAAACCTTAGCCCCCCTGCCCATGGCCTAAACCATTAGAGGTACAGTAAAACTAAACACACCTTACAAAAGAGAATTTAATCCTGCATTTAATGAGAAACAATTAAAACTTGGTGTTCCCACCATTGGCTTCCAAGACAGCCTGAATTCGCGTTGGGTAGCTTGCCAAAAGTGATGTGAATAGATCTTGATTGTTACGCAAATTTGCTAAAACAGTTTCAATGTGTTGCATCATTGTATCCTTCGAAAATTGATTTGCTGCAGGTTCTTGAAACAAGAGACATTCAACCTTGTCCTTTATAACTGATCCAATGTGTTCACAGACATTCAGGTCAGGAGAATTTCCTGGCCATTCTTCATTTCTAAAGAAATCAATCTCATGGTTCCGCAACAACTGTTGAGTGGCTAATGCCTTAAAGCAGTGGGCCTTATCGTGCAGAAGTGTGACCTCATCGACATCCATAACATTGTTTGGGTTTCTTAGAAAAGGAACAACATGCTGGGATAAAATAATATCACGAAAATACTGTCCATCCCAACTCTGACCATTTGGTTTTAGCACCCACATGAGCTTCTTTGCAGTGAACAAAACAAACATACCAACACAGTCTGGACTTTTTAATAATTCGCGATAATGTTCATTGTCATCAATTTCATCTGGTGCTGTGGCCCACACTCGATCATTTTGGTAGTTAGGCAGACGTGTTACATAAACAAAAATTTCATCAGAGACAGCTAAATGCATGAAATCCACATCCCAATCTTCAAGATAATGGGCAAACCACATTCTGTCATCGATGTTAAGTTGAGTTTTTCTTGGCTTTGGAAGTTCATGCCAAGGCTTTAAACCTTGCTTATGACGGTACAGTCGAATGATCTCACCACTATTGATCTCTCTAGAAAGTTAGCATAGCTGTTTTTCCGCTTATGCGTACCGCTTTCAATCAGTAGTGAGAAAAAGTTATGTACATCTAAATTGTCCAAACCTGAAAATATTTTGAACATCTGTATCATATCTCCCCTCATACAATGTGTCTCAAAACTAAACATACCTAATTCCTTTAATCTATCCCTGTATTCCAACCTCCTTAGGTTAGGAATAAGCTTGGTTGCCCTATGTTACACACCTTCAAGGATATCAATATCATGTCTAAGGTGAGGGGACCAAGCTTAACACATTTGAAAAAAATGCATTTCCGACCAGCTTTGAGGAAAAATATAAAACAAATTACATTTTTGCTGTAAAAAAACAAAATTAAAAATTGGTCTTATTAATTCTTTATAAAATATTTTAACTGGTGTACCTTAATCTAATGCAAGAAATACATAAATTTGAGTTTGAAAAAAAATACATTTCTGACCAGCTTTGAGGAAAAGTAATAAAATAAATTACACTTTTGCTGTAAAAAAACAATATAAAATTTTGTTTTTATTAGTTTTTAACTGGTGCTCCTTACTAAAGCAAGAAATACATAAATAAGGTTTTCCTTCGCACATATCGCAATAGGTAGAAACTTTTTTGGCTTTTTTTGATGCTACTTTTGAACCCTCGCTTACAGATATGTCATAACAACCTTTGCATCTTTTTCTTGATTTTCTCTTTCAGCTTCCTCTAAGCAATGATTTGAAGTTCCATCAATCTTGGCACCCACTTTTCCAGGTTTCAAGTTCTCTTGAGGAGTTCCATTGAGTAAGGAGAGAATTATCGATTTTTTGAACATTAGCAAGGACCATTTCTTTTCAGCATAATATTTATTGAATAAAATCCAGGCATTTACAATGGATGTACCAGTGATTAGTTCCATCGCAACTTTTTTATTCCATTTATTTGTTTTTTTTCAGAGCTGTGTAGTAGGATGACGTTTGATCTGAAATGTCAACACCTTTTTTTTTGCAATATAATCTAAGACACTCTGGGGCTTTTTTATTTCAATACCAGCTCTGGATATTTTGCCTGTTGCAACGAGTTTGTCATCGTGCTCTGGAATTGTAGATAGTGTGAGCACATTCCATTCGTCTTTCCAACTGAACACTTTTACACCTTTATCATTTTCCAAAGCAACGATTTCCCGTGTTTTGGTACTCACTGATGTCCATGAATTGGAAGAAATTGATATACTTTCTAAGTCATCAGGATTTCTGTCTGATTCAGCAGTTGTTTCATTTGATTCTGGTTCTTCTTCAGAAGAAGAATCATCTTCTGGCACATAATATGAATTGTCTGATGAACTATCATCAATATCTTCTAAGGAATCATGTGAACTCGAATCATCTTCCATATTTCTCAGCTGACTTGGCCCTCCATAAAACGATGATGGATTCATTATTCTAATTCTGAAGAGTAGAATAAAAATAAATAAATATATGTGTAGGATATATAAAGCATATTACATATATTGATATATATACACACACACACAGAGAGAGAGAACAAAAATAATAGCCAGGTATGAGTAGATATATATATATATATATATATATATATATATATATATATATATATATATATATAGCCTATAAAGCAAAAGAGCTGCACCCAGTAGAACGTGAGTCATTTTCATAGCCTATAAAGTATAAAACAAATGATTATATTTAAACTACAGTAAAAGTCCAAAAATCTGGACCCCAGAAATCTGGACAACCTGAGAATCTGGACTTTTTAAAATTGCACACTTTTTTTAATTTCGTGTTCTTTTTTGTATTCACGCTCATTTTAGAAAGTTCCAATTGAAGCGCCACAGACGCGCGGTGGCAACAAGTGGCAACTCTACATACAGAAGCGATAATTCGCCATTGTAAATCGTGAAATCACCCTGTGACCACACACTAACTTACTGTCCTGCTGTTTTCATTTACGTATACAGTATACACGTATTTACAAACTTTTATTAACCCATAATAATAGCTCCAAAAGTAGATAAACTTTGTGGTGTTAAGAGAAGGAAAAATACATTAAAATTAAGTGAGAAACTTGAAATAATTAAGAAAATAGAGCGTAGTGTAAGCAATGCTGTTCTCATGGAAACTTACAGCATAGGCAAGTCTACAATTTACGATATAAAAAATGCAAAGAAGAAAATCTTAGAATTCACAGCATCTTCGGAGCCTAATAATACAATGCTTCAGGTCAGCATAAAATTAAGCTTTGGGTGATTGGCAAATTTCAGCACCCATGGGCCTTTAAAGGAATTGTGCACTTGCCTGTCACCTATAAAGCACAAAAAAGTGCATGGATGGATAAGGAAATATTTTGAGATTGGTTCATTAATCATTTTGTTCCATCTGTTCATCAGAACTTAAACAAATTGGGGAAGCCTAAAAATACAAAGTGCTTGTTACTTCTCAACAACTGTAGGGCCCACCCACATGAATCTAAATTAGTATCTGATTGTGGGAATATTTATGCATGTTATTTGCCACTGAATGTAACTTCACTTATTCAACCAATGGATCAAGGAGTTATACAAAACTTCTAATGTCACTATAAAAATGATTTCATGAAGAAAATGATGCATAAGAATGTCGAGCCTCAAGAATTTCAATGCAGTTTTATGCTTAAAGACTTAATTTATTCACTAGTGACTGCATGGGAGGCAGTCAAACCTGTAACTCTTTTGAGAGCGTGGCGAAAGTTATGGCCGAATGTGATGTTTGCTGAGCTTGAGTCTGATAAAGACGAAGATTTTGAAGGATTTCATATAAGGCAGAGGGCACAGGAAATGCAAGAACTGATAGAAACTGTTAAATTATCTACTGAAGACAATCCTCTGTCTAAACTTAATAGCGACAACATGGAAGAGAGGGTAAACATTGAAAATGATATTGAAGTTGCAGCCACTTTCACTGATCAACAAATCATTGAAAGTATCACCACTCCTGATAAGAAAGAAGAGAGCTGTTCAGAAGAATCTGGTGAAGAAGAAAATATAGTTCAAGAAAAGATATCTTGGGCTTGTGCAGAAAAGAGTATAGAAAATGTTATAAAATTCGTGGAACAGAACCATAGCTTTAATCTTCAAGATGTCATGCATGTGCATATGGTGCAGAACAATTTAATCAAAAAGAAATTAGAATCTCTCAAACAAAGTGACATAAGAAAGTATCTTAAAAAAGCAATAGCAGCGTCTGTCAGTGAAACAAGTGTTCCATCCACAAGTAGTGCATCAGATGCAACAGAAGTCGTCGAAATGAATGACTAATTCTTCGTAGTGAATAATTTCTGTCAATTATTTTTTTTATAAAATGTTTGTTCTTATGAATGATTCAAGAATTAAACACGCTGTATTTCGTAGTGAATAATTTCTGCTTTCATTTTTTGTCAATTATTTAGTATATTTTTTTTATAAAAATATTTGTTTTTATGAATGATTTCAAGAATTAAACACACTGTATTTCGTAGTGAATAAACTATCATAATTTACATGTTCTTTTCTTCTTTATTCCTCCTCAAATTTGAATTTTAAAATTACTGCCTGAGAATCCGGAAAATCCAGAAATCTGGACCCTCCCAATCCCCGAGCAGTCCGGATTTTCAGACTTTTACTGTATATTGAAAAAAATATGCAACCCACCAGTGGGTCATATTGCAATAGAATACAAAACTTGTAACTTCTCTGCGATATGACCCACCAGTGGGTACACATTCTTTTCATTGAAGTGGATTCAAAATACCAAGAGTAAAATACTTACATCCTCCTCCTCTGAGATTTGGCAGCCTACTGATGTCAGTAGCGAATTGTTGCCATTCGCACTGGGAAGAAAATTTGAGAATCGGCATTCATAAGAAACATGTTAAATGCAGTATTCTAAGTGAGGCTTAACATAAGAATTACCATATATAATTTACAGATGACTTCCTTACTTTTGTAACTAACATTCCTCTTAATAATACCTAACATTTTATTCTTTATTTCTAGTCTCTAAGCACTGCTTAGAAAATTTTAGATCACTACAAACTATAATGCGAAGATCCTTTTCCTTTGTAACATCCTCTGACCAATTCCCTTGCATCTCATAACTAAAGTTTTCATTATTTCTACCAAAATGCATGACTGCATTTTTGAACATTGAATTCCATCTGCCATTTACTAGCCCAAGCAACTAATCTATCAAGATCTGTTTGCAGTTTATAAGAATTTTCTATATTTGTAACTGGAGCAACTACTTTTGTATCATCTGCAAATTTAGAAATTTTATAACCAAATCCTTTCTCTAAATCATTGCTATATAAAATAAAAAGTAATGGACCCAAAACTGATCCCTGTGGTACCCGACTTTTCACTTTCTGCCACCCAGATTCATGACCATTTAGAATTATCCTCTGTTCTCTGTCTTCTAACCATTTTTCTACCCAATTTAAAACTGACCCTAATATATTCTGAGCTCTTAATTTATGTAAAGTCTCCTAGGTGGAACCTTGTCAAATGCTTTACAAAAATCCAAATAAATAATATCTACATTTCCATTATCTACCTGATCAGTTACAAATTCTAAAAAATCGAAGAGATTAGACAAACAAGACCTTCCTGATCCAAATGCATGTTGTGAACTTGAAATAAGATTAAAATTCTTCAAATGATCTTGAATATTATTCTTTATAATTCTTTCTAGTATCTTTCTTACCAATGATGTCAAACTAACAGGCCTATAATTTTCTACCTCCTTCTTACTACCCTTTTTGTAAATGGGTATGACATTAGCTTTTTTCCATTCATCTGGTACTTCTGCATAATTAATTGACCTAGCAAACAAAATAGTTAGTGCCTCAGATAAGCTTTCTTCCCATTATCTAAGAATCCTAGCAAATATATTATCAGGTCCAGCAGCCTTATTTGATTTCAATGTGTGATTCACTTGCCTAACATCATCTTTCCTTATATGAATATGATCAAGAATGTCTGAATTTATAGGATCTAAACTCATTCTAAAGGATTAAAATCAAAGTTATTTAAATTTTTGGTGCTCTTCCAATATGTGCTCTACCGCGAAACTGTGATCTACCATATTCCATATTCCAGGCTAACTAATGAAAATATCATGACAACCTAACCAATCGTCAAGGGTGTATAGTTGACCTAACGATTGGTTTGGTTAAGTCATGATATTTTCGTTAGTTAGCCTTATAAGGCTAGTTTCACGGTAGAGCACGTATTGGAATATGGTAGATCACAGTTTCGCGATAGAGCACATATTGGAAAAGCACCAAATTTTCTTCAGTAAAAACAAAGCTAAAAATAATCATTAAAAATACCAACAATACCCTGATCTTTTTCAAACATTCTATCATGTTCTATTGGGCCAATCCCTATCATGCTGCTTATTATTATATTTATAAAAACTAAAGAATTTCTTTGTATCTTTATTGCTATTTCTACCTAGATTTATTTCACTATGCCTTTTACTCTTCCTAATCAAACTATTTTGCTTATTTCTTAACTGCCTATAATTATCCAAGTCCAAAATACTATCACTGCCTTTAAATTCCCTGAATACCCTTTTTTATTTATAATCATTTTAGCTATTTCCCTATTCCACCACAAAGGTTTCTTAATCTTATTATTCCTAACACTTCTGAGAGGAATACACCTATATTGTACATTCTCTAAAATTTTTTTTAAATCTAGACCACATCTTGATAACATTTTTATTGGAAAATTCATTATCCTACTTTACTGAGCCTAACAACTCCCTAAATCTACTATAGTCATCCTTTGAGAAGCAAGGGACAAGATTGGTCATTATTGACCAGATCCTTATTTAATTCTATCTTAAAATGTATGATCTAATGGTCACTATTTCCTAATGACTCTCCTACTGCAAGTTCCCTAATAAGTTCATGATCATTGGAAAGAACCAGATCTAAGATTGCTTGATCCCTAGTTGGTTTGTCTACAAATTGTGTTAGGAAACAGTCATTATATAGCAATCAATGAATAAGTTACCTTCCCTATTATTTCCCTCTAAAAGGCTCCAGTTTATATGAGGCAGGTTGAAATCTCCCATAATTAATGTTCTAGTACTACAACTTTTATTTATTTCTTGAACCATACTGTCATCAACTTCCTGCGTTTGGTTTGAAGGTCTCTAAAGTGCACCTATACAAATATACTCTCTGCCTGAAACACAGATATCGACCCATATTGATTCTACCCTATTGTCTAATTTAATACTATCATTCTGAACTGAAGTTAAATCATTTGGTAATAATCTACTTAAGCTCCCATTTCTCCACTTTCCATAAATTATACATCGGTAGCTTTGTTTCTTCATTAGGAATGTGACTTAGTCTCTAGTAAGGGAAATGCTTCAAAACCTAACCTAACCTTGCATTTTGAAGCACAGCTCACCTTGCTATAATGCCAACTGTTTTGAGACAACTACTCAAACCATCAGAAAAGGTTGCATGCCTTCCTTATTGCAGCAGCCCAGCTCTACCCACCATACTAATTGTAGAAATGTATCAGGTTATCCCATAAATAATGTCATTTTTTTAGATCAGAATTTGAAGGACAAAAAAAAAACCTCAACAAACTTTTTAATCTAGTATATATTTTCCATTGGAATCAACGACACTCTGCCAACATCCTACAAGCTTTTCAATGCCATGTTTATAAAATTCAGGCAGTTTTGCAGCAGCCCAGCTCTACCCACCATACTAATTGTAGAAATGTATCAGGTTATCCCATAAATAATGTCATTTTTTTAGATCAGAATTTGAAGGACAAAAAAAAACCTCAACAAACTTTTTAATCTAGTATATATTTTCCATTGGAATCAATGACACTCTGCCAACATCCTACAAGCTTTTCAATGCCATGTTTATAAAATTCAGGCAGTTTTGAGGCAAAAAACGTACAGAGACTGGTGTGCAGGTCATCTAAAGAAGTATACTGTTTCTCGTCAAGATACAGGTGTCCCCCGTTATACGATTGGGATGCGTCCCTAAAAACCCCATCGTATATCGAATGATCGTATATTGAACTGAAGGCCTTATGGGAAAAATAGGGATACGTTCCCAAACATTCTGGAAGACCCACAAAATTTGCAGATTCCACTATTATTTTGCTATATATTTTACTGTTATGTACAAAAAGTGTCTGAAAGTAAGAAATTGTGATTAATAAAAGACAATTTATAAATGAACACTCACCTAATCGTATTCAAATCCAGTCCAAGTCGTCAACAATGCATCAGTCCGAGGTAACGATGCCTACTCATCGCCACCGGGTGGTGGTGATGGGGGAGGAGGGCCAGCTCCCGCATCGGTCAGCGATGGAGGAGGATCGATGGGCGATGCTGGACACTGTCGACACTGTGGACTGAGCCAGTCCAAGAATCTTCGCTATCGAATTAACCCCTTGTCCATTCTTGTGATGCTTGACAATGTCAAGCTTAACCTCCAAGCTCAAACTCTTGCGAGGCTTCTTAGCAATACCCGAAGCACCAGCACTTGGCCTTTTCTGAGACATGCTTTCAAGTTGGAGATCGTTAACGCGAAATAAGGCAATCGTAAATCGAAAGATAGGGGTACTTTTTTAAAATCGTTAACGCGGGAAATCATAAACCTAACGATCGTATAATGGGGGATGCCTGTAGTTTTGCAGACTCCTGAAGAGATGATAATCTGAAGGCGCAAGGTCTGGAGTGGAGGATGTGGAAGTTTTTCCCACCCAAGCTCCTCAATTTTTGCAGAAGTGATCCGATCACTATGAGGACGTGCGTTGTCGTGGTGGAACACAATTCCTTTCCAATTAACCAAAGAAGGTCTCTTTTCTTTTAGTGCAGTGTTCAATCAATCCAGTTGTTGACAGTAGACTTGAGTGGTGATTGTTTGGTTGTGTGGTAAGGTTTCAAAGTGTATTACACCACCTTTATCCCACCAAACACTAAGCAACACCTTCCGAGGGTGAAGATTTGGTTTTGGCCGTGGTGTCGTTGGTTCTCCAGCACAAACACACTGTCGATGGCACTTAACATTCTGGTACAGTATCCACTTTTCATAACCAGTCACTAAACATTGCAAAAACGGATCTTGGAGTTCACAGGAATGAAGAGCTGTGCTAATGTTTACCCGCACCCTCAGATTGTCAACCAACAATTCATGTGGCACCCATTTTCCTAACTTAGGTACTTTCCCAAGTTGTTGCAAATGTCGATGGATGGTGGACGGGGATGAATTGAGTTTCTGGGCCAATTCTTCAACAGTTGTTGAACAGTCTTCTTCAAGTGCGGCTAACAGCAGGTCATCATGAAACTCAGCAGGGCATCCAGAGCGTGCTGCATCTGTCAAACAGCAGTCACCATTCCTAAACTTTTGAAACCATCTTTAACATTTCCTCACATGCAGAATATCGTTGCCATAAATGACCTGAATGTTTCGTGTTGCTTCAGTAGCACTATTCCCTTTTTTGAACTCGTAAAGCATTATATGCCTGATATGTTCTTCTGATACCACCATGTTTATGAGGGGTTCACATAAAGCAAAACACACGTCTTCACTGGTCAAGGTCTGTAAAGTATGTAGTAAAATACGATATCTCCTCTCAGATATAACCTTCGTAAAATTTATGCTTAAACCAAGTAGGACTAGTTTAAACTTAATCTATCATAAAAAACGACATTACTTATGGGATGACCTGATACATTCAGCTTCTGTTGGGTAAGGTTAGGGTAGGTTGTCTCAAAATAGGGTAATTATTCATTTTTACACCCAGTCTGTTTTTATGATGAGAAACTTTTCTGGTCAATTTTGAGGTGTTTTGGGTAATGGTTCAGAATAGGGGTGCCACCTCAATTTTTGTGTTTTTTCCGCGAAAACATGCTAAAACCATTGGTTTCCTGTTGTTTAGGATGAATGTGACCATCGCCATTACAGTAAATTATTGCTTGAAGTTATTTCACCCCCCCCCAACCCCTCCTACAATCGGGGGGGGGGGGGGGGACCACTGTGGGTACCGGGGGTTTTGGGTGGGGGAACACAGCACAAGCAATAATTTACTGTAATAGCGATGGTCAGATTTATCCCAAACAACAGGAAACCAATGGTTTTAGCATGTTTTGGAGGGAAAAAAACATGTCACGAAACATCAAAAACCTAGGTTTCATGGAAAACCTAACCTAACTAACCTAAAAAATATAAAACCCTATACCGATCAATTTGTGATACGTGATCTTTATGGGGTCTCCGCCCCTGTACCCCTGAGACCTAAATTATACAAATTGGACACACTACATTTAAAGGGAGAATACCATGCGAGCTCTACTAGCGTCACCTCACATCCATCACAGACTGAAGCAATTTTCAAACTGAAATGAATGAACGATACGATAGTAGAGTTGCCAACTCAAAATTTCCTAGATTCATACCCAAAAATATGTTTTTCGTAATTTTCTAACTTCATTTTTTTGACCATGTGACACATGCAATCAATGTATTTTAATGAAACAACTTTGTCTCTATGGTATTTTTCAAAATTTTGCTTGTGGCGCCTGTATTCTGAACCATTACCGTGTTTTGCACCGCGCAGCGCGCATTAGGGTGCATTAAACGCCCCATGATTTTCAAAAAGTTGTTGGATTTTAATGTCTATTCCCTCAAATGTTACACTTGTTGGTAGAAGTATGTATGCAAAACATAAATCAAATCGGCGGTGGTCCTGGGTGGCTACCGGCCACTTTTATATATTTAGTAGTGATGCACCGAATATTCGGCAAATATTCGGTATTACTTATAATACTAATATACAAATATTTGGTATTACTATACTTACATTGATTGAAAGTTGAAAATGTATAAAACACAACGCCAATGTCACTACTCCAACTTTGCTCATTTCCGCAAATTTGGCCTCGCTTTGCGGTCACATTCAACCACTTGAAGAAGATTTTGGAAGTGGTCTTCTCCTCTTGCAGCTGAGACAAAATCAGTTGTGAGCTTTACTGCTCTCTCCACAGGGTCATTCACAACATTTAACCCATCCACAATGGACTTGGCTGCCTTGAAGTGGTCATTGTTCTGCCAATTGTCAACATCCTCTGTTAGGAAGGTCATATCCAGGTGAAGAAGGTTCACTGTAAACCACGAGTCCTCGTTCACAAGATCAGCCAGGGTTGTCGCTTCTGTAATTTTTGGAAATGACGGTTTGCCATATCCAGAGCGTCAAACACATGATCCAGGATTACCTCTCCAACATGATGGCGACATGCACACCACAGAAGAGCACGGTCCAGTTTTGATTGAATGGTAACACAGGCAGCTGTAACGTGTCCAGTGTTTGATGCTGTTGTGTCAAAACATAAGTTGACAACTGACTGTTTGCACTTCCATGAATGTAGAAACGTGTAAGTGTGCTCGGCAATGATGTCACCTGATGACATATCACTTCCACGAGGATATCTAGCCACTCCCAGTAGCTTTACATCAGTGGCATTCCCAACCAACACTGGCAATCTTTCTTCCTTGCCATTCTTGTTTGTGAGCGTATGCATCTGCTTGCCATCCCAGTGAAGTGTTGCAGCTGTTGGGGCGATCCAATTTTCTTGAATATCTTTGGCGATAGCACTTGTTATTGATCGTCGAGCCTTATCAGCAGTTGAATATGACTTGGCCACACGACGTGGATCACCTCCTGCCTCTTGAATTACAGCTTCGGTGAGCACAGCCTGTTGAACAGGAGTTATGTTTAGTCGAGTAGCAACAGACACGACTGAAGGCCTTTTCAGAATATCATGAGGAATAAAGGCAGACGTACCTGCATATGTTGATCTGTGGTGACTACGCTTCCTTTGAAGCTCTGGAATCGCCTCTTCTTCAGTTTCTTCCAAGCTATCTGCAGAGGCACTATCATCAGAGCATACAGAACTTTTCATCTCTTGTACACTGGATGATTCATGACGTTCTCGTCTTGAAGCTTCCGCTAAGATGCGTTTTTCTTTTCTACGATCTTTATCAGCTTTCTTCTTGTCAACACTACCAAATGAGGCTACTCTGTCAGATTTCATTGACTCTAAAAATGCTCTATCTTCCTCATTCTTAATGTTTGTCATTGCATCTTTTGTCCATACACCAAAGGTCTTATCAAGACGTTCATTCATGGATTGCAACTTAGCCAAAGTGTTTGGAGATTCTCTGCGAGAAACAGGTATTTGACGCAATTTGTTATTGTCATTAAGAAGGTCAAGTATTAGTTTGCAGCATTGATGGTCTGAAAGCATAGGAATATTTGCTTTAGTGTAGAATGTTTTCAGCTGGATAAGGACTATGCTGGCAGATTTCCATTTGAGTGGCTGTGTTTGTTTGCCTTCACATATTTCTTTCTGGATGTGCCACATCACGCATCGAAGAACCTGCTGGCAAGTTGGGAGGCAGACTCCTGTCAATGTACCATCTCCTTCTGTAAGAGCATTGCCAAGACCAAAAATTGCACTTGCTAATCTGGTCTTCTTAGCTTCCATTGTTTCTGAAAGACAATAAAGGATATTATTAGACTATAAGTGAAGTTTCGTTTATGGTACATTTTATGTAAATCACCCCTTTAGGGTGCATCAAACGCCCTTAGGTTCTTGGATTTTAATGTCTATTCTCTCAAATGTTATGTAAATCACCCCTTAGCAACTCTATATTAAAAGAAACAATGTAAGTAGTCAACTGGTTGGTAAATAAAAAAAATAGATATTTTTACATAGCGCAGCCCCCGAAAATTGCTGCGAAAATATAAAAGTGACCGGTGGCCATCCAGGACCACCTCCGATTTAATTAATTTTTGGCATACACACTTCTAGCAACAAGTGTAACATTTGAAATAGACATTAAAATCCAAGAACCTAAGGGCGTTTGATGCACCCTAGCGCGCATGTGTAGTTTTTGAGATATTGTCATCTCAAAAACTGCGCATTTGCACAGGAAATGGATAGTAGTTTTGTATAAAACACCTCAAAATTGACCAAAGAAGTTTGCTCTCATCATTTTCATTTAAACTAATGAAAATATCGCGACAACCTAACCAATCATCAAGGATGTACAATTGACCTAACCAGGCATTCAATTAACCTAACCAGGCATTCAGTTGACCTAACTGGGCATTCAGTTGACCTAACTGGTTTATGGAAAAAATAGGTCCTGCTCCAACCAGAGTAGCCTAAACACAATCTGGGCTACGTTGGAGATGGAAGACCTAGGCCAAAGATGAACCAGCCTAACTATTTGTCCATAAACAGGACTTCCATACTCTTTTGTTAAACAATTACAGCTGAAATGTCAGCTTATTTAACCTAAATTTAATAACCAAAGGGAAATTTATGAACTTCTTACCTTGAAGTTAATATAAATTTCATTTCTTGACACCAATAATGAACATTTTTATTCCGGCTTCTTTCGTCTTATGTTTTTTTCATCCTCCCTATTATTCTGCTTATTCAGCTTATGCAGATCTTTTTCTTCTTTTTCCCAAAACCATGTTGCTATTTCTAGCTATGGGATCTTTTTTTCCTTTCATCCCATATTTGTTTCTTTGTTGGTGTCTTTTTAATTTTTCTCAGCAAGAGTTCATGTTCTCCTGAGTTATTTCTTATTGTTATTATTTATTTTAATGTCAATATGGCTTATCCAAGATTAGGTGGGTCTTCCATTTCGGTACTCCCAAATTTTCCACACATTGGGGCCAGCCAGAAAGGAAAAATTGCATGTGAAACCCAATTTTTTCTTTAATATTTATTAACCCAAATCAGGAGGATTGGTCTTCCTGAAAGATCTGGAATGAATCCTTTTGCAGGTGACAGTTATTCAAAACTGTCTTCACAGTCATTCTGCCTTTGGGTATCCAATACAACTTTCTAATGGCATTTAATGTTTGTGGAACGCCCATGTGATAAAGTTCATTGTGTTTCTCTCTAAAAACACTGGTCAACAAAGATTTTTCATCAGAGTAAAATTTGTGGTGGCTGGATAGCATTTTTCACGCTGATTCCAAAACTGCATTCAGATTTTTTCTAGCACGTATAGTTTTCAAGATGAAGGCATATATATAACTACACAGATTTAACCATTTTAAATAGGCAAAATACTAATATTTCAACATTTGATTGTGTTTATTTTATTGTGTTTTTTTAGTTTATTCATCTTATTTATTTCAATTATCTTAATTATACATCTTATGTATTTCAGGTGTGAGCTTTTACGTCTAGCAGCATTGTGATTCAGGCAACAACGCCGTGCTTTCTGTGTCAAAAGATCAGTCCAGTCCAAGAACTTGTTGTGTCAAGTTGGTGTACATTTTTTTTTAATTTATAGTTTGCTCAGGTCAGTCAACATGCCTCGACAATGTAAGAATGACCCCGACAAGTTCTGTTTTGTATGCAGCCAGTTGACAACTAAAACACAGCGACGAAGTATTACAACCGACATTAAGAAAATATACAAGCTATACTTTGGTTGCCATCTAGGTGACCAAGATAAACCATGGGCGCCACATCAAATCTGTTCTGGCTGTCCAAATGGATTACATGATTGGCTTAACAAAAAGAAAGCTTTAATGCCATTTGCCATACCCATGATATGGAGGGAGCCGAGAGATCATCATGAAGACTGTTATTTTTGTAGTGTGAACTTAATGGGGTTTTCTGCCAAGAACAAATACCAGATTGTATATCCAAACTTGGATTCAGCACGTAGACCAGTAAAACATGATGAAACATTGCCCATTCCAATTCCCCCAAGTGATAGGCTAGATTCTATCATAGATGACATGGAAAGTGATGAAGGTGCAACTGGCGTTTCCGGACCATCTACAGAACCAGAGTACACTTTTGAAGGTAGACATTTAGAGCCTAAAAAGTTAACCCAAGGACAGTTGAATGATCTTGTTAGAGACTTATCGCTGTCTAAAGAGAAATCAGAGCTTCTCGCCTCAAGACTAAAGGAGAACAATTTACTTGAGAACAATGTTCGTATTAGTTACTACTGAAAGCGGAATTTTGAATTAACAGCATTCTTTTCAGTAGACGGTCCTCTCTGTTATTGCCATGACATCAATGGACTATTTACAGCCATATCTCAGATATGTGGCATCTGAGTGGCGCCTCTTTATTGATTCGTCGCAGAGAAGCCTGAAAGCAGTTCTTTTGCATAATGGTAATATAATGCCATCCATCCCCATTGCCCATTCCGTCCATCTAAGAGAGACATATGACAATATGGATATACTACTTAAGGCAATCAAATACGACAGTCATCAATGGAATGTTTGTGGAGATCTAAAAGTTATAGGAATGCTTATGGGTATGCAGTCAGGATTCACAAAATTTTGTTGTTTCCTTTGCCTGTGGGACAGTCGCGCCACTATAGAACATTACACCAAAAGTGACTGGCCACTTAGGTATACATATGTCCCAGGGATAAGCAATGTCCAGTCTGTCCCTTTAGTGGATCCCCAAAAGATCTATCTGCCACCTCTTCACATTAAACTTGGTTTAATGAAGAATTTTGTTAAAGCAATGGGTAAAGTCAATTCTGAAGGGTTCCAATACCTTTCAAGGAAATTTCCGAAGGTTACTGCAGCAAAATTGAAGGAAGGAATTTTTGTTGGGCCACAAATAAGGGAGGTTTTGAATGACACTGAATTTGAAAAAGTCCTAAGCCCGCTGGAATTGAAGGCTTGGCTGGCGTTCAAATGGATATGTGAAAACTTTCTTGGAAGCAACAAGTCACCTGCGTATAAGGATGGAGTCAAGAACCTCCTTGATGCCTTCAAAGAAATGGAGTCGAATGTCATTAAAAATTCACTTCCTGCATTCCCACTTAGATTTCTTTCCTGAAAACCTTGGTGCAGTGAGTGACGAGCAAGGAGAGCACTTCCATCAAGATATTCAGATGATGGAGAAGCGCTACCAAGGATATTGGAATGAAAGCATGATGGCAGACCATTGTTGGATGCTGTATCGTGACAATCCAGGCCAAATTTACAAAAGGAAATCACACTCACAGCGCTTTTAATAAAATAATGTATATATTCTTTATTTATAAGTACATTGAATAAGGTATATGATGTATTTGTTGTTTAGCATTCCTAAGTGTGATCTATACATCCATAAATTTTCTTATAGCAATATCAAAAACTTAAAAATATCAAAACCAGTGTATCTATATAACTATACATGCTAGAAAAAAAATAAAACCAGATTCGGAATCAGCGCGAAAAATGCATTAAGAAAAGTATGATCATGTTTGTGATGAGAACAAAAAGTTTCATTTTGTTGGCCAGTGTAATTAGGATTGTAATGTGATGGAACCTAGGAAGAAGAAGGGGTTGTTTACTGTTATATGTGATTTGTTTAATCTACCCTTACATCTTAATAAGCCATCTTTGTCAATGTAAAGATTCAAGTTTATTACCACAGAGGGTACTTTGTTCATTTGTTTACCAATTGTTAGAAAATCTATTTCATTTTTGTATTCTGTTTGTTGTATGTGGTTAATCCAATATTTGGTAGCTAGACTTGTATACATTTCATTATCATTATTTCTTTGTTTATTTATTTTCTTTAAACAGTTGTGAATGAATCTGAGACAGTAAGATGTTACCCTTACAAGTTTGCCAGTCAGAATAATTGTTATAATCTAATAGTGGCTCAACTTTATTTGTGGTTATCATGTTAAATTTTACATTAATTTGTTCTGCTGGCCACATTGTTTCATCCTGAATGAATTCAGGTCCATGAAACCAATTTTTGTTGGATTTTAGTAATTTACAGGATAATCCTCTTGTAAGAAAGTCTGCAGGATTTTGTTTTGTTGGAATGTATCTGAAGGTTATGTCCAAATTTTGTCTAGCTTCTTTAATGTCTCTTAATCTGTTATGGACAAAGATGTTTTTTGAGTTTAACTCATCAGAGTTGATCCATGCCAAGCAGATTTGACTGTCAAGCCAAATATATGTAGTTATGATGTTTACATCATGATAGACTTCATGGAGAAATACTGTTATTTTTACAGCTAGATAACCTGCAAGTAGTTCAAGCTGAGGAATAGTTTTCTTTTGTTTTAAGGGTGTTACTTTCCCCTTGGCATAGATCAAATGGCTGCCATCCTCACCTACAAGGTAAGCACAACAGCCATACACCTTTTCACTGGGATTGCCAAATACATGCAAGGTTTGAGGTGTATCTCTGTGTCCACAAACTCTGGGAATATTTGTTTTATAGTTTATTGAGATCTTTAGCTAACCTTTTCCAGCTATCTTGTTGTTTATTGGTTATAGGATCATCCCAGTCTACTTTCTGTTTCCAAAATTCTTGTAAAAGAACCCTGGATCTGATAGTAGAAGGAAGGAGTAAACCCATAGGATCAAATATTTTTGAACTTTCGGATAAGATTTTTCTTTTTGTGTTAGCTGTTGTATCTAAGGTGTAGCCTTTTGTGCAGAGTGAGTCATAAACTTTAGAATCTGAGTTCAAATCCCAGATCATACCTAATGTTTTCACCCTGTTTGTTGGTTCTGTCAATCCTTTGTCTTCTGATTTTATTTTTTTATTTAGTCTCTCATTATTTGTGATCCACTCTCTTAATTCAAAATTACCTTCTTTCATTATTTTATCTGCTTTTATGTAAACTTCATTTAATTCTGACTGTTTTGGTTGATCCTACAAGGTTATCTACATAGAAGTGATCTTTCAAGAACTGAACAGTTAAATCATTTTCATCATACAAATTTAAGTGATGTTTGATGGTTAAAGCCAGTAAACTAGGACTTGCATTTGCTCAAACAAAACCACATTAAATTTAAATGTTTTAAACCCTTTATTTAAGTCATATGGATCATTAAACCACAAGAATCTTAGTTGATCTTTGTCATAGTTATTTTTCAGATGAATTCTCAAAAAAGCTTTGCTTATATCACTTTGAACTGCATAGTCATCTAATCTAAATCTTAGAAGGATTTTTACAAGGTCTGAAATAAGATTAGGCCCCTCTATGAGACAGTCATTCAAGCTATGCTTATTGCCATCTTTAAGACTACAGTTATACACAACTCTAAGTTTTGTTGTGGGTGCATCCTTTCTATAGACTCCTGTGTAAGATAATGGCAGTTATCTTTTTTAAAGGGGTGATCTTTAACTTCCTCAATGAAGCCTTTTTCTAACTGGTCCTTGAAAACATCATCATACATTTTAATTCTCTTGTCATTTTTTAATCTTTTCATCAAATTATAGAGATGACCTTTAGCTACCTTTAGATTATCATTTAATTTTGGACTATTGATCTTCCAAGGTAGTTCAATTGAATAATGGCCATTTTCATACATGATGGTATTTTCAAAATTTTCAACCATTAATTGATTTTCATCTGTATGATCACCATCTTGCACCCCCACTGACTCTAATAGCCAGAGCTGTTGTACACCTTTATCTAATTCTTCAGTTGTTAATGATTTATTTAATATTTCAGTATTTATGTCATTATTTGAGTTGTGTAAGACCTTGTCATAATAGGGCAAGTTTGTTAGTCATATATTTTTATTTTTCATTGTTATTTTATATTTATCTGTGTCCCAGTGGAGCTACACCCCAGTGAGTATCTAGAGCAATCCCATCTCCTATTCTGACTATGCCCTTCTGAATTAAGTGAATATAATCAGCTCCAATTAACATTTGAACATTATCTATTGTATCATCATTTAAATTTCTATCTGCAATTTTATATTGCTTTTTAAGTTGTATTACTTGTTTTAAATTTGGTATTTTAAATTTTTGTTGACCAACTTGTTCAATGACTACTGCTTCTATGTTTGTTGTTTTATTCTCTGTGGGTATATCCAGATCTAAATTGACTGTACTATATTTTTCTTTCTGTTCATTTTCTTTGACAAATGATGTTATACACAATTCTTGTTCATTTTTATGAGTTTGTAGGCCTAATTGATTAACTAATGATTGATCTACAAATGTTTGTTGGGAACAAGAATCTATTAGACATCTTATAGGAGTTGTCCCACCTTTTTTATTTTTTAAATCCAAGGTTATTGTAGGTAGGAGTACACTAGAATTTTTATTGACATTATCGATATATGTCCATTAAATGTTTTTTTCATTTTTCTTTGGGTTTTATTTGAATTTTTAAATTAATCACAAAGACGAGAAGAGAGATGATTTAAACTTCCACAATTAACACATTTGAATCTTATTTTTGTTTTGCAGTCTTTGTTAGTATGTCCTGCAGCTGTGCATTTAGTACAAAGGTTTAACTGAGAACACCTGTTTATCCGGGATTCTAAGTCTATATATTTAGTACATCGTGTGCTATTGTGATCATCAGCCGAGCAAAATTTACACTTACGTACAAATTCTGTCGTAACATTAAAATTTTGTAGTGTAGGAGTTAGACCTATCACTTTTTGTTGTTGTGGCTTTGGTTTTGTTTGAATTTTCTTTGTTTGGTTTATTTGTGAATCAATCTTTGGTTTATTTGTGAATCAATCTTTGAAGATTTGTACATTGACAAAACATTTGGAAATTCATTCCTTATTTCACCAAGGGTAGGGTATGTATTTCCCATTATTCTTTGGAAAATATCCCTAATTTGGGTAGGTAAACAATCAAATATTATGGCTTGGATAAACCATGCTGATTTCTCTAGATCTATGTCATTATTTTGTAGATGACATAACATGCATTCAATTTCACAATAGAAATTGTACAGATCCTGATGGTTATCCTTGGCTGGTTTTATATTTTTTAATTTTATTGCTAAATCATTTACTATTTCTTTTCTATTTAGGAAATTTCTTTCTAGTAATTTGAGAGCTATTTTATACGAACTGCCAATTGCCAGTAAGGCATCAACCAGTTTTAGGGCTGGGCCCTTTAAATAATTAAGCAGATAACTGAATTTGTCAACATCAGATATATAATCTTTGTTGCCAATTAAACTATCAAATTTTTCCAGAAAAACTGAAATTTTGCTCGATCACCCTCAAATATTGGTACTTGTAATGTTGGTAACTTGGCTGTTAATTGTTTATTGTCATCATTAGAAATGGATACATTTCTGAAGGCCTCAATCAAACTTTGATTTGTAGCCTCTAAATTATTTGGTAGATTATCTAAAGCAGCATATAATTCATTTGTGAGAATCTATTTCAAAAATATTCTGTTCTTGTTCATACAAAAGTGCTGTATATGTCTCTTCACCAACATTTAACCCATCAGTTTCTGTAACAATTTCCTCATCTATAATTATTTCCTGTTTAATTCTATTTAAACCACCCAAAAGAGTATCATAATCCCTTTTATTTGGATTTTCTTTGCTATTAAAGCTAGTTAAAAGCCTGATAATGACTCCCTTCCTTGCTGATCTCTTCCTTTTTAATGATTTAACCTTTGCCTCAATTGCTTCACATTCAGCCATTAGTCATGGGACAATACCTAAATTTCAATCGATGCCAATAAAATGTCCCAATTCCAATGCTGATTCTCAGTATTTTTATAGATAAGAGTTTACTTGGTGCTCTTCGGAAAACTATACCTATGTAGTCCTATTTTATTTATTTGTAAGACTAACTATATAAAGTAATAGTATGGTAATATCACCTTAGAATCTAATTGATTAGGTTGTAAATATAAGAAACAAATATATCTGTTAGATTTAATCTTATTAAAGAAACATTTTAAAATTTTTCCTTTAATAATTACAATTGAACTATAATTTGTAATCCTTTATTCCTTCTAAGCTTACAATGCAATTCTTACATTATTTAAACAAATTTCCCACCTTATTTAAAACAATTTTAGAAGGCTACAAAAGCAAATGAATAATGAAAACTAAGTTATAAATTATTTATAATCAAAAGTCATCACCCTTAAATTATAATGTAAAAACAGCATTTCTCCTGTTTCTGCATGCATTCTGTTTCTTTTTGGAGAATAAATTGTACCTCCAACACTAAATAGTCTTTTACTCTCCACAGAAGGTGGTGCACATAAATATTTCCTAGCAAGAACAGCCATATTTGGAAAGCTATCTTTATTTGCCATCCACTACTGTAATGGACTTTCTTCATTTTTAATCATTTTTAAGTCTTAGTATCGAATCATTTCTGCTTTTATGGCATCTCTAACCTTTTCACCTAAAGAGTCCTTTTTTTGCTTTGGGATTGGGTTCTGTGTGTCCTTTCGCCAATTTCTTTTTCTCTTTAAACCAGGGTTGTGGAGTCGGTCCAAAATTTTCCGACTCCGACTCCACACATTGTCAAAAATTCGACTCCGACTCCACACATTGTAAAAAATCTAAAAATCCGACTCCGACTCCTCACATTTTAAATATACGACTCCGACTCCTCTAGTGTTTCACTTTATAATTATCATAATAAGACATTTCATCACCACCACACTAAGTGTGAAATTTTATATTTTATATTTAAATAAATATTAATTGTATATTCTGAAAATGTAAAAAAAAAATATTAAAAAAACTTAATCTAGGGGCTGGGCTATCAATGAATAAGGTTTATTGACCAAAAAAACTAAATAACCTAAATGTTAGTATTTAGGATTTAGAAATTAAGGGTGACACAGGACACAGAAATTGGAGTCGGAGTCGGAAGTTTTTTACCGACTCCGACTCCGACTCCACCCTGAAACGTGCGACTCCACGACTCCGACTCCACAACCCTGCTTTAAACTCTGAAAAACAACTTGTAAAACTAAAGTTAAAATAATTTTCAGCATTACTTAATTGACTTTTATCATCTGCTGATATATCAGAAGAGTCTGAAACCTGAGACATGGGAGTAGTAACAGATTTGCTATTATTTGCAGAGTATATATCTTCAATCATCCACTGCTTAAGAATTTCTTCAACATTTTGGTTATTATATTCATCTTCAAGGAATGTATGTTTAAAGCGTGGATCAAGATAGGTTGCAAATATAAGGTTCTTATCAATGAAGTATGTGCTAAATCTCTTTGGTTCATTTTTGTCACTAAATGACAAAGAATCGTTGTAAGAATCGAAAGTCATAACCAAATCTTATGATTCCGATGCAGATGCCGATTCCTGAAAAATACTTGATTCTTCCGATTCTCGATTCCAATTCCGATTAATCGTCCCATCACTATCAGCCATATTTTGTTTATTTTATTTTTCCAAAAATAAGTCCCCAAAATCCTAAAACCCTTTCAACTCTATAAATAAGCTTTATTTTATATTATGTATACAATAGTTAAGCTTTATTTTGGTTAAATAGGCTAGGCTTCAGATTACCCTTATTCTAGAATTTTACCACATTTATGACCAAATGATAAGTTTTGAAGCATTTAATTATTTCTTATTTTTATTTTTAGTTAGGGCTTCGTAATTTATTATTTATATATAGTAAATATTTGAAAAAGCCAAACATGGAATAAATTCTGTTCAGATGTCAAAATGTTTGATAAGGCGTAATTTTATTATTTTTGTTTATTTTTATTTTATTTTATTTTAGGTTAAGGTTTTCATAGCAAATAACCCTTCCCTGCATGGGCCACCAATTTAGATATGGGAAAAAATAGGTCCTGCTCCAACCAGAGTAGCCTAAACACAACCTAGGCTACGTTGGAGATGGAAGACCTAGGCTAAAGATGAACCAGCCTAACTATTTGTCTATAAACAGGACTTCCATACTCTTTTTTTAAACAATTACAGCTGAAATGTCAGCTTATTTAACCTAAATTTAATAACCGAAGGGAAATTTATGAACTTCTTACCTTGAAGTTAATATAAATTTCATTTCTTGACACCAATAATGAACATTTTTATTCTGGCTTCTTTCGTCTTACGTTTTTTTTCATCCTCCCTATTATTCTGCTTATTCAGCTAAATGCAGATCTTTTTCTTCTTCCCAAAACCGTATTGCTATTTCTAGCTATGGGATCTTTTTTTCTTTTCATCCCATATTTGTTTCTTCATTGGTGTCTTTTTAATTTTTCTCAGCAAGAGCTCATGTTCTCCTTCTGAGTTATTTTTTATTATTATTTATTTTAATGTCAATAAGGCTTATCCAAGATTAGGTGGGTCTTCCATTTCGGTACTTCCAAATTTTCCACAAGGTTAATATTGGTTATTTTACCTAAATATCTTCTGATCTTTTCATATTAGGCACTTACTGTCACATTTGGGCAAGTTAAGGATGAGAGAATAACGCCGTAATTGATAAAAACATCCAATCCTTTGTCTTCATCTAGGGCACATGATGAATGAAGTTCACAAAGTCAAAATCATACGAATGGCATGTCATAATTCTATCACAAATACCACTAAACTGAATCCAATTAGAAAAAAAAAATAGCCAGAACAAAACCTAACCAACTAATTAAGTAAGTGTGTAGCAAAAAAATAGCCCAATCAAGAAAAATATTTTATAAAAAAAAAAAAAAAAAAAAGGACATTATAGCCAAAATAGGAAATATATTTATTTTATTAAAAAAAGTACATTTGAACAAATTTGCACAAGATAAGATATATATTTTCTTAGTCAGTTTTGAATGGCAATTCAATATATTGTACTGTTTTAACCACGCATAAGCAGGTTAAAAGATGAATATTAACCCAAAATAGTTGGCATTATAGCAAGGTGAGCTGTGCTTCAAAATGTTAGGCTAGGTTTTGAAGCATTTCCCTTACTAGAGACTGTCTAAATCGCATTCCTAATAAAAAACAAAGCTATTGATGTATAATTTATGAAAATCAGAGAAATGGGAGCTTAAGTAGATTATTACCAATCATTCTTAATGTATAAGACAAAACCAACCCCTGCCTATCTATTCTCTGGTCTATGCTAGCCTACTCTTGGATATTTTAAACATAATCTCTTCAATTTCTGGTCTGCTACACAATACATGATAGCTATAGCCTTGGTTTATGAAGTTATCACGCCCAGGTCTATTCACCTTAGATAAAAAAATTTGGGTATTATTATAGTATTACACCCGTCTAACGTCCAGCAATTATTATATATTCATTAGGTAGATTTTTTAATTCTAAGACACTTTTCTTCTATAGCGTTTCCGTCGCAGATGCTTCATTTTCAAGATATAAACATTTTTTTGGTGTGTATCTAGTGTGTGTTTGTACGTTCGTTTGTGTGTTCGTGTTGACGTCACATGTCTGCCCAATCAGAGCGCTCCATCCATTTCAAATTTGAATTAGTTTGCTACTGGAATGGCTTCGTGTGACGTGTGTTCACGGTGTTCTACCAACTAGTGAAGTGTCCACATTGTAAAACGGAGTGTACATATCGTCAAGACAAAAAACTGTGGCATTGTAGAAAAGACGGTATTGTGATTATTCTGTCTTAGATTTTAAAGGTAATTCCTATTTTTCTTTTAGGTTAGGATAGGTTAGGTTTAGTTAAGTTAAGTTAGGATAGGTTGTCAGGTCAGGTCAATTTTGAAGGTGAAATTTGTTTTTCCTATGGTTTTTGATGTTTTGAACGAATCTGACCTTCAAAACCATCGGAAATGACTCGTTTTCTGTGATTTCCCCCACATTGCCAGCTGGGGGTGGGAGGTTATCTCAAAAACGAGTCATTTCCGATGGTTTTGAAGGTCAGATTCGTTCAAAACACATCAAAAACCATAGGAAAAACATAAATTTCACCTCTAAAGAGAGATGAGTATAATACTATAAATTTACCAAAATTTGGAACTATTGAAGAATAAGGACCCCAGCCTTCTTTAGTTAGGCTTATAAGGCTAACTAACAAAAATATCACGACAACCTAACCAATCATTAGGTTAACTGTACGCCTTTGATGATTGGTTAGGTTAGGTCAGGTCATGATATTTTCGTTAGTTAGCCTTATAAAGCTAATTAAAGAAGGTTGGGGTCCCTATTCGGTAATGGTTCAGAATACGGGCGCCACTTAATTAAGCAAAATTTCAAAAAATACCAGACACAAAGCTTTCTCTCATTAAAATACGTTGATTGCATGTGTCAGTCAAAAAAACGAAATTAGAAAATTACTAAAAAAGTGCATAACTTAACGTTATTACATTATCATTTGTATAATTTAGGTCTCGGGGGTATGGGGGGCGGAGCCCCTGTAAAGATCACGCATCACAAATTGATCGGTATAGGGTTCACTTTGATGTGTGATCTTTACGGGGGCTCCGCCCCCGTACCCCCCGAGACCTAAATTATACAAATGAGTATGCGACACATGCAATCAACGAATTTTAATGAGCGAAACAACTTGTCTCCATGGTATTTTTCGAAATTTTGCTTAAGTGGCGCCCGTATTCTGAACCATTACCCCCTATTCTTCAATAGCTCCAAAAATTCTAAACATAAGCAAGCAGAACTTCCGCCTAAATTTATTAGTAGGCCCTAATTTTTGGTTACCTCTGGGTGAAACCGAAGTGTGCTTAGTTTATTTAAAACGCTATATTGATTCGGAAGAGGGATAGTTATTATACATCTTGCTTTTCTTGGAAAGTTCACAGAAATTTAAATTTCAAGCTTAACCTAGGCCTATTTACTGTAGGCTTAAGTTATCACTGATGAACACGTGATTAGGCTGGCTTGTAGTTGCGCCCAATTTGGATAGTCGTGGTTACATAGTATAATAATAGCAAGGCATATCTCTTGGAAAATTGACCAGCTCAGTATGCTTGAAAATACCTATTGGGTCCTTGACCCCAATTACTTGCCTTTCAGTGTTAACACAGCATAGGTATATTTACAGTGTTGGGCTTTCGGTATTTTCAGCCTTCACGGAAATCTGACTGAGTCAGCAAGCAGACTCTGTCGCTCAGTGACTCTTGACTCCATTAACCCAAAGCAGAGTCACCGCTCACCCCCCCCGTTTCTTTTTACATCATTGTTGACGTATAATCTGCAGATCATACCGTATACGTACCTACAAAATTTGTGTTAGTCTGACCAAATATTCAATAGGCCAAGCATATTTAAATAATTATGTTGCCTACGTTTTACTAGAAAAAAAGTTATGCGTAAGCAGGTCACATAATATCTTAATAATTAGGCTTAGTTACAAGCCACTAGGCCAGTGGTTCTCACCCTGGGGTACGCGACGGGGTCCTGAAAATATAACCCTTTTAATTTTATATACGATTGGATTGAATTGGTGGTAGCAAAAAAACAGGCCCAGCCTTCTCATTAAGTTTAGTGAGTGTTGTTCGTGCTCGTGATAAAGAAATTTTCTTCACTAAAAGTATTTGGTGGAATGAACCATGCTTGTCTGTTTACTGTTCTCAATGTTAAGTCAATCACGCTCTGGGGTTGGGGGTACGTGACCAGTGCTGAAAAAGGTTGAGAACCCTGGCTAAACATCTCCAATGTTTACTCGGGCCCAGCCCCTAACATTTATATACAGTCGACTCCTGATATGGAGGTCACTTTGGGACCTTCCCCGTCTGACCTCCTTATTCAACTAACGTACATTATATATCTTACATTGATGTACTTTACGAATACTGTATTTTAAAACAGATTAATAAAAATATGGTAGGAACATAAGCTCAAAATACTGATATATTACAGGGCCGGACTTTCACCTGCTGAGGCCCTAAGCTATATGAAATTTGAGGCCCTTCTCTAAAAAAATTCGGGTAAAAAAATTTAAAATAATGTCATTATTACTATAATTATTATTTTTTATATTAATGTTAATGATAAAGAAAAAATAATATATATATATATATATATATATATATATATATATATATATATATATATATATATATATAATTTTGATGAATTAGTGTTAAAGAATAAAAACTAATGATAAAATAAAAATATATTTAAAAAAATGAGGCCCCCGAGGGTGTGTGGCCCTAAGCTATAGCTTATTTAGCTTATAGGTAAGTCCAGCACTGGATATATACTGTACAGTCGAACGGGCAAATAAGTGACAAATTAAAAAGTAACTTTTTATTACAGAAATTACAGTACAGTGCATCAATTACTTTATTTCCAGTTTTCTTTCCGTACCTATCAAGTAAGTTTGATAAAGCACTAATTTCATGACGTGATAAGGGTTTTACTTCTCTCTTGCTTTCATCGTCTTCATTGTTGCTTCCCTCAAACTCAATGTCATCTTTCATCTTGATAGATGCAATAATTTCATCATCAATTGCTTCCTCACTTATAGGCTCACCTTTATCATTCTTTGTAACACTGAAAGCGTAATATTCTTCTGTTGAGCAAATTTTCGCTGAGATATGCTCGTGGTGTTATTATTCCATTTATAAAAAAAAAAAATATTTAGGGTTATGATTTATTGCCGTCATCCTCATCCATTGGAAATTTCCAGCAGATATATTGTGGAGAGTTGAACAGCAAAAACCCTATGTTTTTCCGTTAAAAAGTTGTGTGGAGGTCTTCAAAAGACCTTGTTAAGCAGTGACTTTTTGGTTAATGTTTAATACAGGGTGTTTATAAAGTCCCTATCTATTGCAGTGAAAACGTAGCAAAAAGGGTAAAATTCAATAACAATATAATAGAAGACATACATTTAATGAATACTTAACTGGGGGGGGATGCAGGATTTGCCGGAGGGGGGTTCGGTACGAGCGCCGAAGGCTTCTAGGGGGGTCCGGGGGCATGCTCCCCGGAAAATTTTGAAAATTAAGGCTCTCAGAAACGCGTTTTTAAGCAATTTGCGGAGTGTTTGTTCAAGTTTATTAGCTTTTACAACATCTAAGTTATGTACTGATTTGCAAGAAAATTATACAAGGAAAGACAAAATTCGTGATAAATCTTAAAGAAACACTGTTTAAAAAAATTTCACAATATCAAAACCTAAATTTCTTTTGAAAATCATACTTTATCATTCTAGATTTGTTCATTAATATAATTGAAGTTATTATATTTTTTGACAAAGTTTTGTGTTGACTGAGATATCCAGGGGCGGATTTAGGTTTCCTGGCGCCAAGGGCCATACTGATTTAGCAGCCGCCGCCCTTTGGACACTTACGAAGTTACCATTTAGCAATAAATAGTTATTTGATATAAGGGTTTTCAGTAAAATGTAGTCAAATGGTTTAGGCATTTATTCAGGAAAATATATCTTAACATATAAGATATTTTTATATCAATCATAATATATTATATATATTATGATAAAATTTTCTGACATCACTGACCGTAGGTAGTTCTTTAGTCGTCGCAGTACAGAAAAAGATCTTTCGACAGAACAGTTGGAAGCCGGCGTACATAGGAAGATCCTGAGCGCAATATCAACATATGGGTAAACTGCTTTTAATCCTTTTGCTTGGATCATCTCACTCATCTCAAGAATGCCCATAGGAATTTATTTTCTCCAAATTCAGAAGAAACCTACGGAAATGAAGACATTCATTAACAAATGCTTCCGCCACGTCATCCTTGTAAAATTCCCAAAGCTTAATAGCATTGGCAGTTATATCTGTCGGATTCAAGGTGGTGACTTTTGTAAAGAAAAATGTAAACCGTGCATGGAGGTTTTCATACACATCTTTGCAACGGTTTAATTCCGACAATAATCTGTCAAGTACCACAAGATAAGTATTAATGAAGAAGTTCCTCCGTCCATCTAATTCTACCTCGCCTTCGCGAGTTTCGTCGACTCAAAGTTTTCTTTTCTTTTTTCTTTTCATTGTAACTTCATATTCGCGGATAGATGATTTCTTAATTGCTGCTGCTTCATAAAAGTCGAAGTTGTCTCTTGCATCTTTTACATAGAATGTTAATGATGCATACAGTTCTGCTACGACACCAAGATCAATGTTAACTGCTTGGAGCTGTTTACGAGTAGCATTGAACCTTTCCAGAATGTCACCCCACATTAAAGAAAGAATTGTAGTTTCAAGGCATTGCAATTGATTGTGGTAGCCCGATGCTTCACTGCGTGTGCAAGGTTTTTCTGATTCATCTTCTTCAGTGGACGTAAGTGCCTCTATAACCTCTTCCCAGTCTTTATTGAGACGCCTACACGCTTCTTCACGTGCTGACCATCGAGTGTCTCAAAAGCTCTTTAGCGTTTCTCATTTTCATTTGGTAAAAAGATTATCTAGTATTTCCCAACGGTGAGTGGAGGCAGTGAAGAACACGTAAAGATTTTGGAGAAGTGCAAAAAAATAAATGGCTTTCTTACAGTAACTTGCTGCACACTGTCCCAATCAAATTTAATGTGTGTGCAGAGCAGGGTACGTAAACTGCTACGAGGAACGCTTCTTTTATTCTGGCTTGCAAGCCGGAGTAAGTCCCTGACATGTTGGGAGCGTTATCATACGACTGTCCTCTGCAGTTTGTAATGTCGAGATCATGCATTTTTAATATGCTGGAAATTGAGTTGCAAAGCTGCTCTGATTTGTGGCCTACGCTGGGAAGGAATGCCAAAAATCGCTCTACGGGATTCCCATATTTTTCGTATCTCAGAATAACTGCAAGTTCAACGACATGTGATATATCTGGGGTGGAGTCCACAATAATGGAATAGTACTTTGCACATTTCTTCCTTAGCTATTTGTTTGGTAACTTTGTCAGCCATTAGTTTGATGAATTGCTCACATGTAAACGAAGACAAGTATGAGGTATGACCTTTTCCTGAATTTTTGTATTTTGCAATATGTTCCGCCAGAAAAGGGTCAAATTCAACAATAAGTTCCAAAGCCATTCTAAAGTTTCCACTGTGGACAGAACCAAATTTCTCAATGTGGCCCCTAAAAGGTAAACCATGAGATGCCAGTGACCGGACCACTGCAACAACTCGTTGTAAAACATTCCTCCAATACTACTACTCATCAATTTGATAGAAAAGTTGTCTGTCAATTCTTCCGAGAGTTGAACTTCTCATTTTCATAGCTAACACACATGACTTATGTTCAGAGGAATTTTCATCGCTTGTTAATGCTTCACTGCCATGCTTCTAGTCATCAAATCCTTCCTTACCAATTTTAGTAGTTCCACCAAATAACTGACATGGAACGCAGAAAATTGAGCCTGTGCTCTCCGAATACATTAAATATGTTCTCTTCACCTCTTGACAAGCTGTGTTTCAAATAAGGTTTTACAAAAATATCTGAATCGTTCACGAAAAGGTATCTTTGATTGAGAAAAGTTCATGTTTTCTAGGTCCTGATTTATGCCATGCTCTGACACACAATGACGTGTAGCATCATTAACTTCCATAATGCTTGGTCTTATCCAATGGAAGTATTGCTGGAGGTAGTTGTGATGCTATCTACATCATAAGACTTAGTATAGGGTAGGCAGTATTCTTGAACTTCTCTACCAGATAATCTAAAATTACTTGGACCTCCATTAACATTTTGATTTTCTTGGAAACTCCTAATCTCGGTACATTCTAATTCTTTTAAAAGAACATTCAGATTTGTTTCAACATTTTTGCTCTTTATATCAGATTTCTTAAAGAAAGTATAAATTTTCGCAGTTTTGTCAATGACATCTCGTTGTTTTTCAGCTTTCTCCAGAGCTCTCTTCTTATACTCCGAACCGCTTAGTCTTTTTCTCCCATCACTCCTCTGAAAAAACAAATACATCTGAAATTAATTAAAAATATAAATAATATATTTTAAAATAGAAATATATCATTAAAATTAATAAAATATATTATAATTATATATTTAAAAAAAATAACTCAGCCAGGCTGAGTAGGTCTCTAACAGCTAACTACATATAGCAGTTAATATAAAAAATTCAAAATTGTCTTAAAAACTGCCGCCTTCTTACCTTGTATAAATACCATTACTGTACTAAACTGAGAAACACAATCTTTTCTTTAAATTTTAAATGTTGTCCAGTTTCAAAGTTCAAAGTTGCAAAATAGAAAAAATATAAATTAAATTTTATAAAGAAAACCTTAAACAAAATAATTTGCCAATTTTTGGCTTGATACTCTGTAAAGTGTAAACAATAAATCTGAAATAAAATAAAAATAATTAGCTTTAAAATAAAGATATTATTAAAATTAACAAAATATACTAAGGCCAAGGACCAACTTTGAAATCGACTTCGTTCAAACGTAATAAGATTTTTTTTAAGTGGTACTAACTTTTTTCCGTTTTTTTAGCTAAAAAAATACCAGGAATTTTGGATTTTTTCCCTACCTAAACAGTGCTTTCTTGTTATGATTTTTCCTCTAGAATTTTACTGCCCTCAAAATTTTGCCGCCTCCCTAAAATTTGCCGCCCTGGGCCATGGCCCATTTGGCCCATATGTAAATACGCGCCTGGAGATATCAGTTAATCTCTCGACTCTTAAAGACTGGATCGACGAGCGCCATTCGTCGGGGTTGCTGTTCAGCGAACCGTTGAACTACAGCTTCGTAATCCACGGGCTTGTAATGAATGATCATCATCGCCAAACCCGACAATCTCTCCGTGGACATAGTAGTCCTAAGATACCCCTTCAGAAGTTTCAAGGTACTGTTGGCACGTTCATTGTCAGCAGAAGTGACGGGTATGGTGCAAGCAATTCGCAACAAGCAGTTGATGTTTGGGAATATATCGGCATCGCAAGCCTGGAAAGAAAAAGTGATAAAGCTACAATTAAACTAGAATATTTTACACTAAATCTTTGCAGTCGGGGTAGATTGTCTTCTTCATCATTGTCAAAACGAGAGAGAATGAATTTAATATGAGCAATCGATCAGTAACTGTAAGTAGTTTTTAAAGTCATTGTTTTAGACAAATTAATCACACTCCTACGCGAGAATTGGCAAGTAAAAAGTCAAGCCGAATAGATGAATCAAAGTTGAGGATCGAATATTATGACCACAAATAATAATAATGCAAAATATTGTCGTGATAGGGATTGCAAGTGGCAAATGTTGATCAATGTTGCAAAGGGGTGGGTTCTAAAATGGGAAAACCGAGAATAGTATGGGCGAAAACACTAATGCAAATTTTTGAAACCATCGTGGTAGAGATTGCAAGTGGCAATACACCTTGAGATGTGATCATTAAGTCTACGGAGAGAAGATAAAGACACCATTAGTCAACCAATTAGGACATCCAAAGCGTGGACCCGTTATATCGGTGTTACGATTGTTACACAAAATTTAACATAGCTCCACCCAGTTACATTGACAACCAATCATCAAACTTACCAACCGCCTGCTTGGGGATTATGCATATAAAAGTGAGTATTTTCAGCTGGGAGTCACAGTAGTTATTTTCACCAGTGAATAAACATTCCCTCCGTCATGAATCAAGAACTTTACAGTTTACCAGATTTATATCAAGATGGTGACGTCGCGTTGTCCACAATTAATCTTTTTAACGCAGCCGATCGGGGCGGATTATTTCCAACACAAACCGTCGATGATATTTGCAATGACGCTCCTTACGATCCGACGTAAGGGACTGCCGTAGAAGTGTAAGTAATTATGTGCCTGTAATTTTATTTTTTGTAGCCAATTATTCGCGAACTGGTAATTTGTTTAGTGTGCCTGTCATTAGGAGAAAGAACGCTGTTCTGGATTATTTCATCATATGTATGGAGGGTTGAGTAGTTCATCTCATCACATTAAAAATGCTTCATTTAGGTATCTGCAATTATAGATTAGTTTGCAATTAATATTATGCTAAAGTCCTGTTTTGATTCATTGAATTTTTTATAGCAATCCTTTGCATATTTTAAATAATTTTATAAATTCCATAATAAATGTTATTCGGCATTTTCTCCTAAAGGAACTTCTCTGAGCGGTTCAAAGATATCTTCACATTGTAATACTCTCACTATATGTATACTCTGCATGTTTTAAACAATTGGGTTTTTATTAAAAAAGATTGTCTGAACTAATTAATTATTCTTTCTCTTTTAAGGTCCGATGAGGATTTGACACGTGTTATGCAATCTTTTCGTTTTGAAGAAACGCATGTCGTGGACCTGAATACAGAGGTAGAAGATTTACCGAGCAGTCAACCCAACGATTGTCACATCATTAACGAAATAATGTAAGTATTTCTTTTATGTTTCGATGTTTTTTTCGGGGAAGAAGACACAATGTATTTTCATCAATTTATTAAATGAAAGAAATCATGTTTTTAGTACAATAACATCTTAAGCTACAGAATATACAAACTAACATTATTGGTTACAAATATATATATATATATATATATAATATATATACATACACGAACAAAACATCATACTATACAACGAGTACGCACAATCGGAAAACGGCTTTTTATCTGTCTGCATACCATTTCGTCGTTTCGTTGAGTGTGACACGGGTCGAATAATTTTAAAAATTATAAATTCTTTACCACGTGACATATGCATGAGAAATGAAAGGCAGTACATCCCACAAGTATTACTAAAATATCCTTGTAGCCGGAAGGGATTCCATACAACTTCGGGGATATGCATCTGATCGAGAAATTTTACAATAACAGGGTCACTCCAGGGTTGAGTCCGAGTGAATCAAAATAGTACATGCGGTCCCTATTTTTAAAATAGATTGCAAACCAATGAATCCCTTCACTACCAATAACATCTGTGTTCACAATAAGGCTACCGCAATCTCTCGTAGTGGCAATTTCAATGTTTCATTCTTCGCAAACACACCGATAAATTTGGAACGTGTGATTCGTTCACTATTCATTACTCTCTGAAGTGTATTCGCATCCATTTTAAAAGTCAGTGACAACGCTCCTAAATCTGTCTACTTCTATTAGGGCTTGTGACTCGAGGTATACTAGTACACTTATAGGCGCGTCTATAGGCTTGGCGAATTCCAATCTGACTGAGATGTTTCCACTCTGTTGTGGACTTAAGTGTGTATTTACACTAGCAGATAAGTCAGGTGTGATGTCAAACGGATAAAGGTTAAATTGATCGATGAATTCTTTCTGCGTTACCCCAACCCGAGCTCATCACAATCACCTGCAATATGGGCCAGATTACTATATGCTCTCGCGCAAAGCGGGAACACAGCGTCTGATGAATAATCCATATCCATAGCCCGCCAACGCAACGCCATTAACGTATAGAGTTATATTTTTAAGGCCGAAATTCTCGAATTTAAAGGCATCTTTTTATATTTTCCATTCACCGAAGCATGGTCCTGCATTCCAATTAATATCCTTTTAGGTAGATTTCCCAGGGCGATGTTTTCTATCTGTTTCGATGCCAACCCTGCTGGCACCGTGTATAGTTTGATCTGTGCTCTGTTAATTGGGTATTTTACTGTGGCTGTAGTAAATTTTTCTCAATTTCTATTTGTTTTGGTGAACTTAATTTCACTCGCCGTACGCGTAGGTATGTCTACATAATGTGAATCACAACGGGTTTTGTTCCCTCTTCTTGATCAGCTCCCGGATTTAAACATATCTCAGGATTCGTGTGGGTGAGCTTTATTTTCATATCCATCCCATTCACAAGCAACTTCTCCTGGAATGTGAAGTCTGTATGCAAGCGTCCAAAACACTCGTATATCTTCTTTTTAGAATTTTTAAGGTTGTCCTTTATACTACTATCGTCTTTAGCTTGATAATAACCCTCGGCAATTAAAAAGGTATCCTTCGCTTCTTTGGAAAAGTTCAGCACATTTTCCGGATAGGATTAGGGGGTAGTACCCGTTCCTGCCGATATGTTGACCTGATTTAAATATACGTCACACTGGTTGAATAAGGAGTGCAGAAAGTTTGTTTCAGGGTATACAGCATATTTGTCATCACAGTCTGTTCCATCAGAATGGGCTATACGTAGTTTAGCGTACATGTGCACATAGCTTGGATCAAAAAAGTAAGGGCCTGAGCCGAGTTTCATGAATTCTATAGGGGCACTCGGGGAACTAGTTGTGTTTAAAGGGTTAATTGTAATAAAGTCTGTGTTCAATAGAAACTTGAGTTGGAGGCATGTCAAAGAGGGACAGCTCCGATTTACAACATTGTGAACTACACAGATGGATGAAGCGTGTCATGTCGAGTTAGAAATAGTGCCTCCTCTCGACAAATATAAACAAACTATGATTCATGAGATCAATGTCCTTAGCTTATGTCAGTCAAAAAAAATGGTCAACCATAGGTTTCATTCCCTTAGAACACTTCTTTTTTTTATCCTTTTACGTTTAATGCCACGTGGTGGTAATCCCTTCTTCCCGACAGCCATCATCTTCCCACCACCACGCATTTTTCTCTTTGCATCTTTGACGATTTCGTCCCGTGTACGCTTTAAGTCTCTTTTTAGAGCTTCTTTAGGTTTAGCCACAGCCAATATGTCTTCTGCTGTGTTAAGACCTGATTGTAACGCTTTCCTCCCGAGGTATCTGGCACACCTTCAACAAGGGGACAGCCGTACGTAGTATGGTTGAAAAAATGGATCCAAGTCCACTACCACGCTGGTATCTCGTACCTCGATAGACTGTGAAAGGCTTTCTGTCCATTATAACTCAGTGCGTCGAAAGTGCAGCTTCACTGTTAAGCTCCCGTTACCGAATGGGAAATTTTTTCCTCAATCGTTCTTATATATATTGAGATATTGGTTATTAGATTAGCTGCGACATTCACATAATGGGCCTGTCATATGTAATACTCAAACTCCTTCCTCTATGGTTGGGATGTGCGCTATGCGCAGCAGGCGTGCCTGGGTATCCCCAACAAACTGGTGCTCCACTATATTGCTGTAAATATAGCACATATCTGGGGTTTATAGCCATCAACCATTTTCTCCAATTTCAACTGATACATTAGGCTGGACAAGTCGTGTTGTGCCTCGTGAAATGTATCTCTTTGGATGACTGATCGATATCATCCATCGGTCATAATTTTGAACACTCTTTGGTCTTTAATATTTCGGTTAGCCTGCGACTTTAGGGCCATAGTACATGCATGGGGATCATTGTTTACGATTTAGTATACTAAATCGCCCGTAAGATTTGAGCTTTTTAAACTTACGTTCAAGTCTCTCACAACATCCTCGACTGCACCATAGTGACCCGGTCCTAGTGTTACTTCTGTACTGTAATACCGTGCATTCCCAGTCAGGGCGGTACGCATGGTTTCATCCCGAGTTACCCCGGCTTTTTCACACATTAGTCTCTAAGAATCGTAAAAACGGGTTCTTTATAATCAATACTTTAAAAAAGGATATTCAGCTGAATTTCGCATATACCAACATCATACGTATCACGACCCAATTCAATGGGTCCGTGGAGTTCTGTTACAGAGTTGGCTAGTGTGTTGTTAGGGTGTACAGACAGGGACGAGGAGGACGGGAGTGTGACGTAGAAATGGTTAGGCGCCATGTTGCATACTATTTAAGCTTCATTATTGCATCAGTTTTTATATAGGTGTTGAAGCTTTCTGGGTATCCTAGCCATTTCACCGGTACATTTTTCTCTTTTCTGAACCTTTGCTTCCTAAGATTTTTTTTCAATTTTAAACACATTTTTTCTAAATTAAATGTCGCTTTCTGCAACTCCTCGCGGTAAAAGCCTCCTGCGATTTCTTCCCCATTCAAATCTTCTACGTAATACATTATCTCGTCTTTAGATTTCATAGCCCTAACTTTAAAAATCTTGCGTGTCCATCCTTGCTCAAATCCTTTCGAATTTATTTCCCGAACGCGACAGCCTTACATAATCATTCATTTTGAGACGCGCAGAGTGTGGTGGGGATGTTCCATATCTTCTCACATCAGGCTCTGTGCGCGCACCTCTTTCTAAAATCTCGTTAGGTGTTGTCCCAATCGTGCGATGGTGTGAGCGGTTGTAGGATGAGGCCAATGATTCCAGAATGTCTATAAATCTGTATGTGTTTTGTGTGTAAAATAACTGTGCATGCGTTCCTTTATGGCACAAAAATAGCCAGGAACCCTGTTTTCTTTCAACATCAACGTTTTGGTGGCTTTAGCAACTGTTTCAGGCGATTTATTTTTAGAGAAATTAGCCACAGATATCTAGAGAATACATCTATTATGAATAGGATGTAGAGGTAACCATCGTTATACGCTGAATGTCTTTGCATGTCTGTTAAACCTGCTTGCCAAATAGAGTCAATCGATGCCGCTGTTGTCTTGGCTGTTTTAAACCTTTTTCTCACAGGTTTATGAAGTGTATAAGCGTCCTGCTCCCGCAAGAAAACTCGACATCTTTTTTCCTTACTCCAGCATTGAAAACACTTCTGTACAGTCTATCTACGCTTCCGTAGGAGGCTGGGCTAGAAATATCATAATAGCGTCTTCTTAATATGTTAGTCATTTGCGTATTTTAGAGGCACGTGGGTTGGGTTTATCGTTGTTTATCTTCTTCTTTCTCCTCTTCAGAGGTGTTACCGCCGGGGGTGATGGCGTTTTCAATCGTGGCACGTGCGATGCATGTTCCAAGTCTTTAACCTGTTCAGATTTCCTATCATTGTTTTGGGGACATTTATTTGTTGTAGTCTTGCTTTAATATGCTTCCATCCTGATGATGAGGGCCTATCCCACTTTCTCACTAGATCATGGACGTTGTCTACAATATTCGATCCCTGTACCTTTGCTCCTTCAACAATGATCTCACCTGTATCGGTCCAGTGTATGTTGGGATCCTCATTCAATAGATTATAAAGACAAACCTTTATTCCTCAATGTATGTGGGATGGTGGTTTTTAATAAATGCTCGATATGTTGTGCGGCCGACCCGTTAATCTTTGGTTGGTCAGCTCTATCGTCGGACACAGGCCCTATGTCACCATGCCCATCGTTGTCCGTGCTGTGCCTAATAAACACGTGGATCTCTGTCGGATTCTTATAATTTTCGTACTCGTGAAGAAATTTCTGCAGAGCTTCTTGGTATAAGATTCTTTTCTCATCAGATGTATTTTCACTGTTTAATAGGGCTAACAATTCATTTTCCATTCTTTTAAGCCTGCTTTTACGGGGTTCTAGAACCGTGTCTCGATTCTTTGAACTTTGCAGTGAAGCATACACCTCGTGTGGAATCACTACCACTTTCTTCATTATATTAATCTAGTCAGTAAAGGACCCAAAACTGAAAATAAGATGGGGAGGAATGACCCTCCTCTTTGTACAATAATTCGTTTTGTCATCCCCACAGTTTGACTTTTACGACTTTCACGAGCGAGTGCACATATTATGTTCTTGTAACGGCGTAGGCGAGCATTCTGAGGTGGTTTCATTGACACACTGCAATTTATAACGTTAAGGCAGATTTCACAGATGCATTTTAAAAAGTCCGAGTCGATATTTTTAGCAAACAACTGTTGCATTGCCCGGGGCAGTCGATGATAGATTTTTATTAATTCATGGTATTTCTTTAGCCTCTTTGTCATTCTGGAATATACACCGTTTCAGGCTCGTTTGGAAATATATTAGTTCTTAGAAGCACCCTAAACGTGTTTCGTGGATGAAGGTCGCAGAGGAAATATCCGTAACGCGGGCTTGTAGCTTCTTTATAAACTTCCAAAAACTCCTTACGCTCATTCGGGAACATTTGATTGGCTAATATCCAGTGGTGGGCACCGTTAACCAAAAAGTTAACTTCGATAACGATAATCCGTTAACCCCAATTTTTAACTCCGATAACGATAATCCGATAATTTTACTACAAAGTTAACGGAAGTTAACGATAATCCGTTAACGATAACTATTTCTTTACTAACATTTAAAAAAATCAAGGAAAAAAGCTTTAAAACCCATAGAAAATGTTTATTTATGCAAAATCCAACAATAAATAGGTATTTAACTGTATTTTTATCAAGTTTTGCAACTTTTTTTATTTTTAATAAAAAATGTACTGATTACATGTTTTGAAACCCTTGTAACCACTAACCATTAACTAAATTTTAATTTACCAGAGAATTATTATGGCGGGAACTGAAAGGTAAAATTAAATTTTAGGCACATTTATTAAAGACTATGACACAATGTGCTGGTTGCCCTTCAGAAAGACCAACTTCTCAAAGTTAGGCCCAACTGCCAGTCTTGACCTCTTGGGCCTCCCCAACCTCCCCTTGCGAGATCTGGAAGCAGACTGAAGTTATGGCGGTTTGAATTCATTCGCGGAGCGGTGATCTTCCGTGAATGACTCCTCGCAGTTAACGTGTTAACGGACTTTAACAGACTAAATATCGAGTTATCGGAAGTTAACTGGTCCGATAACGATAAATGGAAATTAACTTCCGTTAATAGTCCGTTAAAAAAAGTTAACTTCGTTAATTAACTGTTATCGGATTAACGCTTTAGTGCCCAACACTGCTAATACCCCAATTTGTGATCCATCTCTACGTTGCGTGAATAAGAGTAGATATTGTGTATTTAACAACACATCGCGCATGTATCTATTTTTTAAAAATAGATTCTGATTGATGAAGAACACGCTTATGTTAAGATGGTGGGAGAATACTGTAAATGTCTCGGTAAACGTTTTATCCATGTCCAACATGAGATCGTTAATTACAATGACTGTATGTTCAATTCCCTTTAACGAATTAACGTCATATACACCTTTGTGGAACAAAATATCATCTTGATGCTCGTTGAACACTGATTGATACGTCGAATAGCACCATATAACTTTATGCACAAATTTTGATAACATCTCTCCCTTTTCTTTAATGATTTTAAGCATAAACACAGTTTTACCAAATCCTGTAGGGCCGGATATAATACATGTGGATGGGCTCGTGAACCTGAATTTTTCTATAGAATCCATTTCTAACACGTCACACTCCTAAGTGGGTCATTTACAAAATATAATAAATATTTAAGTGATGACCCTTATATTCTAGTCTTGCTTTTCTCTTCACCCACAGAACCGTGAATGACGATGAGGTGCAGCACCCCACCATCGATATTACAGATGACCCCGAGGACAGTGTAGTTGTGATCACAGACTCCATCCCCATTGCCAAGTCCACACCAACGATACATGTTGCACGCGACAATTCAAAGCGGAGCCTTGATGAAGAGCCCTCCACGTCGGGTATAAAGCGTGCCAGGATTGCGCCGGTTGTTATATTACCAGTAATAGAGCCCCAACCTTCTACGTCTTACGACACAACCCCCACAATAGTACCTTCCTCAAATAAAAATATACCCCCTTATTCCTGTTCAACTCCGGCTACATCCTCCACAGCCGCAGCAGCTTCTCGTTCTGGAGGATGGTATAACATTCGAGTTGGTGCGCACCGCTACCCTCACCCCAGCCTTGACTAGAAATCGGTATATAGTAAGGGTTGTTCCTAGATCCATGTATAGCAATGGTGTTGAACACGGACTACGGCGCATAGCTGAACGTATTGTAGAGTTTGCCCTTCAGAACCGCGACGAACGTGAAGTCAGGACGAGGCTGTCCTTCGGGTTCGGGTCAGATGACGGGGATGTAGATGATTTTTGGGTAGTAATACCATTCAGATGCTTGGCAGCTGTAGATATAGAGTATATATTAGGCCGTATAATGCAGGCCTCTTCAATATGGACAACTTCACGGTAAATACTGACTGTGTATTCCGTGTTGCGGGTCATAGCGCCACACCTTATACTCTTAACTTCAATTCTCAGGCTATTTACAGACGGCATATAAACGTCGATCGTGGTTGCGGCTTTATAGCAGTAGTCTCAGCTCGTATGTTTACTGTACTAAATGCACGGATCCAAAAAATTTGGTTGCCTACGTTAGTGGAGCAGCCCCGTAAACTAGCTGTAGACTGTAAACTGGAGTTTGACTGTGCTATGGGTCCTGAAGAACTGAGAACGGTAGAACAGGAAATGAATGTTCGTATAGTTGTATTTGGAATGGATGATCGTCGTAGGACTGTGTATGTTTTTAAAAGCAGTGCGAGAGATGGTACAAGGCTCCTACTTATTTTAGGACTGTCCAGGGACAACGTATCTCCCCATCCCTAATATAAGGGACCTTTACGCGAGTTATGATAAAAGTTGAAAGTATGGACGACATCATGATTTGTGTAAGGGATGTATCGAGTTTGCGGATGATATAGTGAAACATTGTAAGGATTGCCACATGGTATGTGCGCAGTGTAAAAGCTCCAAATGTGAAAGCCGTGTAGTTGAAGCTGAGAAGAGGGATTGTGATGTGTGTAGACGCACAGTTTTCAATAATAATTGTTTTGAGCTCCATAAATCAAGTGGCACGTGAAGGAAAATGAGAATCTGTGAATGTGGCATGTTTCATATGATGGATAATTGGGGGAATTTCAAGTGATGAAATTCACTGCTCTACATGCCATGATAAATATAAGGCGGTTGGAGTAAAACATGTATGTTATATAAAAGACGCTAAGCCTAAAAATAGCCCTTGTATAACTGTGTACTACGATATAGAAACACACACGAACGCTGAAACCAAAGAGGTTATTCCACATTTACTTGTAAGCCAGACTATTTGTGATGAGTGTATGGAGATCGAGTGTGATGAGTGTCAGAAATGTGGTAAACGGACAAACGTTTTTAAAACGAATGCCCACGATAGCCCTGTGAAACTCTGTGTCCTATATTGTCAAGTTAGCGGACAAATTAGAAAAAAATACTGTATATTCTTGCCCACAACGGGCAAAATTTGACACACAGTTCCTTTATAAGGAGTTGCTTGAGCACGAGTCATCTGAGATATTTACAGATGATCCCTTGAAAAGAGGCAACAAACTAATACAGATGCAAATAAGAGATAATGTACAGTTTAAAGACACCCTGCTGTTCACACCTTGTAAATTAGCAAAGCTACCCAAGGTCATGGGCGTAGCTGCTGAAGTTTCAAAAGAATATTTCCCTTACACATTCCTCACTAGCGAAATTTTAAATTACGTAGGACTACCTCCACCCAAACATTATTTTAACTATGAATGTATGAGTGCAGATGAACGTGAAGATTTTGACCGCTTCTACAACAGTTTTAATGAATCTAATCATTATAATATAGCTGATGAATGTGAGCGTTATTGCGTGAATGATGTACTCGTGCTTAAAGTATATTTCCAGGCTTTTAGAAGAATGTACAGAGGCCGTTTCAAATGCGATCCGTTGGAAGTCGCAACGACCATTGCTTCATTGTTTTACGGTGTTCAAGAATAACTTCATGCCTAAAGACACCTTAGCCGTTATTCACAGAAACAATCCCGGCAGTTATGGCCACAAGGCTATTTACTGGCTCATACACATGCAGCAGCAGACAGTTGTATACATAAAGCATGCCAGCAACAAGGGGGGAAGTACCCACTAAGTTAATGGTCGTGTTTTTTGGGTTGATGGTCTAAGCGAAAACCGTGCTACCGGTGAGAAGGATGTGTACTCCTTTAACGGCTGCTGGTGGCACGGATGCCCACGTTCTGAGTGTGGGATCGTAGGAGATATCCACGGTAGATCTCCTGCCGACAGTCTTACGTGGACCCGCACCCACGATCAACTTATAGGCTCCCAATTCATTCACAAAGTCTTGTGGGAGTATGAGTATGATGCACGGATGGAAACAGATGGACAGTACCGTGAAGAAATAAACACGATCAAACGTTCAATGGTACTGGATCCTCTCAAATGCGGTGATAGCTTGTTTGGAGGGCTTAAAAATCCCTTCAAGCTATACTTTCCGCCTGCGGAGGGAGTGAAACTCCATTACTACGACTTCTGTTCTTTATATCCCTACGTGATGAAGAACAATCCGTACCCCGTGGGTGCACCTAAGAAACTGGTACTATTTCAGCCTTTCGTAGATGTGCGGCCCCCACGCGATTTATGGATGCCGATCTTACCCGTCGTTATCGATCACAAGCTCATGTTTTCCCCTGTGCGTGAAGTGCGCAGAGGCGAACAATGGGGAATGTAATCACACAACCAACCAGCGTAAGATCAGAGGTGTATATACAAGTCCAGAACTGGATCTAGCAGTTCGCCATGGCTACAGAATATTGAAGATACATGAGGTGTGGAGGTTTCAGAAGCTACCCAACCTTTTCATGCCATATATAAACGCATTTTTGAAGGATAAGGTAGAAGCATCAGGGTATCCGCGAGGTGTTGATACCAAAGACGAAAAATAGGCTTATATTCAACGTGAAGGTTTACCGTGAAGGTATACAGCTTGACCGTTCCCAAATTGTAAAAAACCCAGGCAAGCGCTTTAGTGCAAAGTTGTGTCTAAACAATCTTTGGGGAAAATTTGCACAGAATACTGGCAAAGGGAACGTTCATTTGGCACAAAGTTATAGTGAAGTCTGGGATTATGCCAACGCTCCCGATAAAGAGGTCATGGCGATCGTGAATGTAGGTAATACTTACCTACATAAAGTACAACAATACCGAATTGGCCGCAGATACCTCACGGGTTACAAACATACCTGTAGCCAGCTTCACAACGGCCAACGCACGCATCAAACTTTGGGGTCTATTGCATTCTCTTGGGCGGAGAATTTTGTACGCCGATACAGATAGTGTGATATTCACAGAGAGGGAGGGTGAATACATCCCTCCTGTTGGTGAATTCCTTGGAGAGTTGACTGATGAGATCAAGGATGAGTATGGAGACATCGCATACGCCGACCCTTTTGTCTCAACAGGGCCAAAAACGTATGGGGTAAGGATGAGGGTGGGGGAGGATATGAAATATATCGTGAAGGCTATGGGTATCACGCTCAACCAGGCGAATCGGGGGGTCGTTAACTTTGATTCGTTGAAGGATCTAGTGTGTTTGGATGATGATGATGGCGACCAGCCATCCCAACTAACTGTAGGGACCCACAATTTTCGAGCGCAGAAGCTGGGGGGCGTGAAGGAACTTAGGGGTACAAAGTTGTGCCGTAACACCTATAGGAAACGTTACCAAGTGCCTGGTACCTATGATACCGTACCCTTTCGATACCATAATCTTTGATATATGTATTGTTAACGATATGTTTATTTATTACACGTATTTGTAAATATATATATACACACACCTTGAATATTTCGTTTATTAAATAAGTCGTGTTTCAATTAGCGTTTCATTTTCTACTGTGTGTGTGTGTACACAGGCGAAAGTTCTAAGCTCCGCCCACCTGTATAGGTCACGTGACTCCTGCTATTAACTGGGCATATGTCTTCGCTGCGTGCTCAGTTGACCACTGCAAGCCTTGGGTCTCAGACGTGCATTTCCCCACGTAGACGAAAAATAGTAATGGCTACCTTCAATATTGGGTGTTCGACGTTTATGAAGTGATATTCGGCAAAGTGTGAAGATAGTTACTGAATGGCTCCCTATTCCACCTTCCTTTGATACTTTTAAGGCTACATTCAATCGTGCGAAGGAACAAGAGGTACAAATACTCTACGGCTATATTCTGGCGAGAGCATTACAGGATTTCGTAGTACAAGTGATGTATTGAACTATGTTGTAGGACTAAACTTTATAAAAGCTTACATATACCGTGAAGTAGAAGAAACAACATGTGCAGAAGAGAAGCAATGGATATGGTTAGCGAGTCTCGTTGATGAGTGGTGCGAAAAGCGATATTATGTCATGTTGCGTCATACCGAGTACTCGTACCCTGCGACTGAGAATGTAAATCTTGTCATCATGGAGAATCTTTAGTATTTTTACCACTACACTAATATATATCCTGACGAGGTTTGTAGTGAGGTTGTGGCTAAAGGTCTGCGTGAGTATTTAACAGAATTTAGAGATGAGTATCGCATGCTAAGCAAAAATGAAAAATATGGTCATATGTTTCTCTCAAATAGTGCGCTGGAGTGTGAATAAAATGTTTAGTTCGTGAAAATCGCCGTAAACAAAAATGTCTGGTGCGTATTCTGGGGAGTGGGAGTGATAAAACATTATAACCGGTATCGCTTCATGTATCGAAAAATTTCTCAAAACACCAACCCAGTATAATGGGATACAAGTATTCACGTTGGAACAACGCCGTACACGTTTCATCAGCTTATGGTGTGACTCTCTCCTCCCGTCGAGCCGATCCACTCGCCTGTTGCTCATCGTCATCTCAGAGCTTGAACCGAGTGGACGTACTCTCCTCGAATACGATGGAACTTCCTTTGAGAAACATTCTCAATGCCGTGTACGATGTGTTCGTGAAGAAGTCGTTGCGTGTGTTCAGGCGTGAAACCGGTACCATTAATTATGTCCTGGAAACGACTTGTAGAGAAGCAAACAAACGGAATGTTGTTTATTTAAGTGTTGAGGAGATGAATAAAGTCTTCGTGGTAGTTGAGAAGTGAGTGAGGATTGTTATAAAATTCCTGCAGGTGTAGGTACAAGAAGAGAGCAGATTAGTGATACCCCCTCATATGCCGTTGTTTGTACGTTGTGTATAAATAACGATCAGCCATGAATTGATATACGACTGATGTGGAAGAATGCATCTGATAATAACGTTCTTGTCCCTACGCGAAACCGATTCATCCTCGACAGAATGTTTGAAATCGTCGGATTGCGCAAGCTGAAGCCTATATTAGACGTGCGTATTACGGATATGCTTTTTTATACGGTTCTTGAATACGCATACACTGCTCTGCTCGATGGGTTTACCCAGTGTAGGACTGAACAAGGCGAGAAGGGTCTAGAGCTGGATGCTTATTTAAAGGGTTTAGACTCTCTTGAAATATTATGAACTTTGGTACAAAGCACTTGAGCGGGACAGGGCTAAGCTCACCTACACCATTCACCCTGAAGAACTATTTCTTTATAAATGAGCAGCTGTCGTTACGACTTAGAAGATTATTTCAACTGCCGCTATGCATTGTGAAGATGAGTTCACGATTGAAAAGCTCGGATCGGTAAGAATAAACCATCGATTGGAAAGGAGCGTTCATAAACTTGTATTTAATAATGATGTTGTGGCTAACGATGACCTCTTTGTGCGTGCTTTTGAATGTATTCTATCCGTGTTTAAAGATAATTTGCCAACCGAATATAAAGTGGGCACACAAATAGTATTGAACGATATGAAGGCCATTTACATAGAGTATAGGTATTCTTATAACTTGAGCGGTGAAATAATGTTAAGCCGTATTTACTGCGTGGTGCAAAGCAATAATGATGTGACTGTAGACTCGATTATGTGAGTTTAGTGTTTTGCGCAGTAGAACAAAGTAAATGTTTTTTGATGTATATTTATTTTCAATTTATTTAATTATTTAATATAATTGTGTGTATATATATATATATATATATATATATATATATATATATATATATAACTGCAATGACCACGCAGTATATAAATGAATAGAAACGACATAATATTAAGGAACGTTTCTGCACACGCGGAAGAGAAATAACGAATAAATGAAAAATGAGGCGAACCGCCCGGGAATCAAACCCAAGGCCTTCCAATTGCCGGTTGGATGCGCTACCATTACACCACGGACCTCAATCATTCACAAATCGAAATTCTCCTACATAGGGCAGAAACCAATGCCCTGAGAGGGCACCCTCGCAAATCGTGAATATGTGCATTTAACTGCAATGACCACGCAGTATATAAATGAATAGAAACGACATAATATTAAGGAACGTTTCTGCACACGCGGAAGAGAAATAACGAATAAATGAAAAATGAGGCGAACCGCCCGGGAATCGAACCCAAGGCCTTCCAATTGCCGGTTGGATGCGCTACCATTACACCACGGACCTCAATCATTCACAAATCGAAATTCTCCTACATAGGGCAGAAACCAATGCCCTGAGAGGGCAGTTTCATTGAAGTACATTACGTCGTTTACCATTCTTACAGTGTTTTTATATATTTATATATGGTTATAATATATGGTTATTAGTACAACACAAGTACATGAGACATGACACACATGATATAACATAACGCATGATAATGTTATAAATTCGAATCAGAGCGAAAGGTTTTTTATCTTTGAAGCGTTCGATTCTGCCAGTTAGTGGAATTTGATAACTTAACTAAGCATTTTCGAATTCAATGCGGGAGGTGATATAATAAAAAATAATAATGAAAAAAATAATACGAGAACGTATTTTTGCGTTTTCGAACGAATGCATGAAGTTTTGCGTTTCATAGATTGACACGAGTAAAAATGAATATTTAATAAAATTTATATAGGATAATGAGCAAGGGAAATTAATGACGTATAGATGAATATGGTTAAATAATAATATTTATACTACATAACACCACAACATTATTATTAAAGAATTTACCATACATTGAATACGGAAGATGTCCAAATACTAAGCACATGATTCAGTGTACAAGGTATGGGAAACGTAAAGAGAATTAAGTTATTTTATAACGTCATAGTGTATAAGTCATTATTAGAAAAGATGAATTAGGGAAATACAGTAATGAATAAAGAAGTACAAATCGAAATTCTATCCAAAACTCGCTTAGGCGATTTTGGTTTCTTATGTAAAAATGAACATTCAAACATAAAAACTATACGAACATAAGTACTGCATGAAGACAATGAATCCATATAATGATGGTATAGGAATTGTTCATTGTTCAATTTTTACACACACACACACATATATATATATATATATATATATATATATATATATATATATATATCCTGTACTGCTATATTGATGGTTATACTCCATCGTTTTGTATTATATTATTTTATTTTTTGATTATATATATTTCTCGTTCGTATTTCTTATACTATTATTATTTTTTATTTTATTTTTTGACTATATACTGTATATTCCATCGTTTGTATAGGATTGTATATTATTTTCTATATATTTCATGAAATTGATTCCAATAATTCGTTTAAATAAACAGAATGATGTAATGGTGTTTTATTTAATTCTTTTGGTTGTGTGCATATATAAACGATATTATTATTTAATTATATGTATACCAAATGACTGGTTACGCCTTCTAAACTGACTGACGGATTTCTAAGCCAACTGTCAAGAATATATGCATTAATGAAATAAATAGCGCTATCTGGCAACTCAACCCTAATAATGTACACCTGAACAAGCCATTTACGCCAGATTAAGCTTTCTAAACTGACTGATGGATTTCTAAGCCAACTGTCAATTATATATGCTTTAATTAAATAAAGAGAGCAGTCTGGCAACTCAACCCTAGTAATGTACACCTGAACAAGTCATTTACACCTTCTAAGAAGCCTTCTAAGCCAACTGGCGGATTTACACCTTATAAGACAGCGGGCGCTCGGATGAACTCTCATTATGTTGATACCCTTTCTTCTACTACTTCTTTCACCACCTTTCTCTACAAAAAAAAAAAAAAATGGTGTCAATAATCCAGCAGGGTTGAAAGCACCTTAAACAGAAAAAAACAAACAAAAAACAATCATTATGCGCTGGCTGGAGCCAGGCGAACACCCCTCCTCCTCCTCCTTTCCCTCTCTTAGGTTAAGGTTACCCCTTTGGGGGACGTTATCCTCCCTTCTCCCCTCCCGAAGCTCTCTCCCTCCCCCTTTGCAGCATTGATGTATTGCATAACCCCTTCCCCTCCATTGCATAAACCCCTTGCAGAATTTCCCCCTTTGCAACACTGATCAACATTGCAACATTCATGCACTCCCTTTTTGCACCCATGCTACTCATATAAGTCAAGTTGGTCTTTGTGGTTGGTCCTATATTACAGTGGTTAAAAAGTAAAAATCAGAATTCATTAACCCACCCCTAATATCTCCAGTATAATTGTAGAGTAGGTTAAGTTTAGCCTTGTAGGGGTCAGCCTACAGATTCCGGAAATGGTCCAGAGCGGGCAGAGTAAATTGAGGTCCACAGTAGGATTCCCCACCAAATTAGGTTAGGGTAATTTACCTTAGTCTTTGTTAAGCTATGAGTTGATGCTAGATCTTAGACCACAATGTAGGCCTAATTTAAATGGACCTAGTTTATATGCTATCACTAAACTGAGGTTTATAAATACAATTGTTCATTTACTGAGTGTTATTAAACAAGTTCTGATTTCTTCTTGGAGTCTTTCTTCTAGTTGCTTAATTTTTGAGAGCGTACTTGCTGGTGGAGATCTTTTATTGGTTTTAAGCCCCTTCGTTCCCCATGCCGTTCTTGATGCAAGTCCTTTTTTCCCCGGCTTTTTCCACCAGCGTCCTTTTTGTTTGTTGGTTGATCGGTAGTGTATGTCTACTACCGAGCGCGCTCTATCACACAGTATATAAATACTAGTGTGGAGAATAACTCTGGTGAGGAACCAATTGGTTTCATCCACCCAGTTATTGACATAAAACGAGTTTAATAATTGTTAGATTAACTACCAACCTATTCAGTGGACCATTTTCGTTACCTCCCAACTACCTATATGTATGAGTTTTCCATATTTTTAAAGTGTTAAAAAAAGGGCTAAGATTAACAGTAGTGGACAATTTTTTTTGTTTTATTTTAAAAAAATAAATTGCTTATTAGACTTTTAGTTGAGCATACAACCACATGTAGGTGGTTTTTTGTAGGTTAGGTTAAAATAATTATAACTTTTGCTTTCCCATTTTAAACATGAGACTAGTTCGTGTAGCGCAGCGTTTCCCAAACTATGGGTAAATTACCCCATTCGGGTAATTTGGCTTTTTCTGTGGGGTAATTTAGTACTCTGCAAGTACTTCTAAAGTACAGAAAGTGCATAAATAAACGACATGGCAACATTGGGACTGGCTTTACGTGAGGTACAGGTAGGGTGGGGGTCGTCATGAAAGTATCCATGCGAAAATGGGGTAATGACTCGAAAAGTTTGGGAACCACTGGTGTAGCGTATAGTCATTAGATATGTATATATATGGGCGATTAATTATAGTAGCCGAAATCCATATTGCGCTCCAAATAAATCGCCCAACAGAGCATACAACCACATGTACTGTACAGTAAGTGTTTCTTTGTAAATTTGCTGAGGTGTTGATTACATTAGATTTGTTTGAAGCCCAATATGGATTTCGGCTAATATGATTAATCGCCCAAGTATCTAAATATCTAAGTAGGCATTACCAAGTTGCGACTTGGAATGCATAGCCACCATGTTTAAATCTTTTTATAGTAAGATTCATTTTTCAATGAATTTTAGTGGCAAAATAGCCTCTTCTTGCAGCCATTGTTTTATACGCTACACCAACTAGTCCCATGTTTAACTATTATTTATAGATTTATGTACAATTTCTACTTAATAAAAACCACTTATTCATGGCATAAAAGGCTATTTGGAATTTATTGATCATTTTATTTTTTTTAAATAAAACAAAAAAAAAATTGTCTACTATTAACTTTTACATAGATTTATTTGGAGCCCAGTATGGCTTTCGGCTAATATATTTAATTGCCCAAATATTGAAATATCTAATGAGTCTATATGCTACACGAACTCGCCCCATGTTTAACTATTATCTATAGATTTATTTCCAATTTCTATTTACCAAAACCACTTATTCATGGTATAAAAAGCAATCTGGAATTTATTGATTTTATTTTTTTTAAATAAAACAAAAAAAAAATGTCCACTATTATTAAATTTTACCAAAAGTGGGCTAGCCCAGTATATATTATCCCAGAAGAGTTCCTTGTTCCATGCACTGTCTGTGTGTATCATTATATATATATATATATATATATATATATATATATATATATATATATATATATATATATATATATAATAGGTCTAGTATTTGCCGAGTGAAGTGATACTGATTAATTGATGGTTAGGTACATGTTAGGTACACCGAATGAATTACGAAATATACTGGTTAGGTGGGCTAAAGAGTTGTGCATAAATGGAACATAGAATTGATGATGCAGCCTACTAATGATAGAAAGAAAGCACTTACGTTTAGGACACTGTAAGTGGATTAGGCCGTCAGTAATGAAATGCTTAAAAGGATCACATAAACAAACGGATGCAAAATAAAGTGAATTACACGAAAGAACACAATAGCAGGATGATACACGATTACGGTATTGGAATGACACTTGAACTGGGCCTACTGCAGTTTTAACGAGAAAGTTAGTTTGAACGATATTGGAGACACTTTCGGTATAGTCTAAATTGCGGTTCTGCGATTACACTACGTAGGCTTCGTGTTAATTGTTTAAGACGAGGCAAAAAGGGGTAGGCTTACCGAAATACTGAATACATCTGGATGGAATAGATACTTGCAGGTTGACTTGTAGACTGTAGGCCTGAAGTGAAGTTGACCGCCCTATATTTCGCACGTAGAAGATTGACCTTGAGACCAGTGGCGTACTAAGGGGGTGCGAGGGGGGCGGTCCGCCCCGGGTGACAGCCAGGAGGAGGGTGCCATCGGGAGAGTTGAAATACCAGTAGAAGTTCTCAAACCAAATGAAAAATTCGCCAAAGTAAGAAAAAAAAATTAAAAATGTTCAAACTTTTACAACAGCTTAATGTTAATTTCCACTATAAAATAATTTTTTATTTTTATTGGCAATACAAAATTTACAAACGAAAAATTAAATATTTGATAAAAATTACATCGAAAGGCGAACTTTTGTTGACGTTCTAGTAATCAGGTTGTTGAGCATAGCCAGCTGGCTGCAACTGACATTCCAAGTCTTGTTCACTTGACACTGTGACTCCACATACATGAGGTATGTTTCATTAAATAATTATGATAAAGCATAAAGTGCTGGTGTTTATAACAATATCATGGTACTCATACCAGTGTCCAGTAATTTTTGACAATGTGGTATCATAGTGATGTTTAAGTGTTTATAAATGATAATTAATAATGATAATAATAATGATAATTAATTGTCTCTGCTTGTCTGGGTTGATAATCTGATAACTCAATGGGTATCTATCTGGTTGGAAAAAGTTTGAGAACCACTTGTTTGAAGCTTTTCTGTTGTAATAAATTTTTTTACTTCTTTATTTACTGGATATACTGTTAATTTTCATTTTGTCAGTGGTCTAGTTATTTATTTAGTTATTTTGCTGTCTGCTGTATGTGATTTCTCCTTTTTTGAGTTACCTTTCTTTCTGGTGTGAAGTCCTGGAAGAAATTAATCTCACACAAAAGTATTTGCGAACAGTTGGAATCAGCCTTGAAAAGTGCATTGTGAAGCTCTAAGCTCTAAAACTAAGTCTTCAAGATCAGCGCAATGAAATTGTGGAGAGGGCCATTCATTATGCAACTACAAAGTGTGAGGAAATGGACATTTCTATGCAGAGAAGAGGGAGAGTAAAGCTCCGAAAAAGGATGCCAGAAAAGATGGCAAAGAATGCTGGTCTCACATTGCCAGAGGAAGTAAAAAGGGCTATGTTTGAATGTCTTGATCGCTTTCATCAAGAATTGGAGATTCGTTCTAAGGCAATGGATCAAATTCTGTCAATCTTCGCTGTTATTCAGCCAAACACTTTGGTTGTTGCAACAGAAGAAGAACTTCGGAAGTATATTCCAAATTTGACTCAGATTTTCGATGAATTCTCTGATGAAGATATCAGTGTGGAAATTGGACGACTTCGGAGGCATTTGGAAGCTGCCAAAATCAGCGTTGAAGAGGCAAAGAAATGGACAGCATTGCAGTTTCTGGAGTTTTTGTGAAATGGGATTTTTGTGAATCTTTGCCAAGCTTGTCACTGTGTTTGAGATTCTTTTTGACTGTCTGTGTGTCTATTGCTTCATGTGAAAGAAGTTTTTCAAAATTGAAATTGATAAAAAATTTCTTTCGCTCGACCATGAGTCAGACAAGATTGACAAATCTGGCTTTACTTTCAATTGAACATGAATATGCAAAGAAGGTGAATTTTGATGAGGTCATTGATCAATTTGCAGAAATTAAGGCTCGAAAGCAGAGACTGTGAATCCTCTCTATTTACCTTGCAAACATAATATACTTTTCTCTGTGTTTAAATTTTAAAATTATTTATGGGGGGTGCCAAAGGAAGGATCCGCCCCGGGTGCCAAATACTTTAGGTACGCCCCTGCTTGAGACCCGCCGTTCGTGCAGTGGTGGAAGATGAACGAAGCGAAGTGATTTGGGGCTTGTAGCTTCGTAAAAAGTTTACGGACCTTTTCTTCGAAGATGTTTCTCTAGCGTGGTGAACTTTGCCGGTGCCCTTGAGTATGAAAGTTGAAAACCGGTCGAGATTGTTGTGAAGAGTCCAATGATGGAATGCCTACAGCAGTGGTGTCCTTTTTTGCAGGAAGGATTTGTAGCGTACTTCAAGTGATGCTTCGTTCTTGCACAATATACGGATGAAGTAGGACTTGATTTGATGCCGGCTAAAGTCGATGATGGCACTACGTAGAGAGTAGACGTTCGAGATGTACGCACGAGTGGAGTAAGAGTGAATGCCAGTAAACTGCGCCTTATATAATCTCTCGTGACGCTAAGTTTCGCGGCATTTCCGAGATGCCGCCAAGCGTCCTTTGATGTTAAGAGGCTAGCTTTCGCGCGCCTTTTGGGAAAAACAAACATCCTTATTGTTTCTGATTCTTTGAACACCACGTGTGTCTTTCGCTTCCATATGATTCTAAGATGTCTACGCACGGCGTGGAAGAGGGAATTTGTTTGTCTATTTCTCTGTCTGTTTCTTTGTTCACTACAAGTAGTCCCCTCTCAGAGACTGCACAGGAACGATAATAAAGAGGATCACCATTTCGGGGCAAAACTGACGCGGCCACTCCGAGTACGGACGCTAGGTCTTGCATTTGGTGGTGCTTCAGTGGCAGAAGGGTGCGAAACATCTTCCTGGACTGGGAAATCGGGTAGAGTTGGGGCTGCTGTAGTGGGTTGTGTGGGAATTATTGGGGAAATGGGGTCGTCCTCGAGGTACACCGGCTTCAGGCGATCGATCGACACTACGTCCTTGCGTCCAGCTCGATCGAGGGTGAAAGTCTTGTCACCCCCTCTGCAGCACTGGGAAGGGCACGTCGTATGGGTGTTGTAGGGGGGGGGACGGATGGTGTCGTTCCTGACGAAGACGTGGGTGCAGGAGGAAAAATGGGCGGGGACAAAAGTGCAACGATTATTGGGATGACGAGGGGAAACCGGGCGAAAGTTGCGCCTGGTCGTCCTTAAAGTGTCGGCATAAGTGCTTCCATCCACAGAAGGGTGTGCTCCTGACGAAGTGAAAAATTCGCCGGGTAGCCGCAAGGGAGTACCGTATACCAATTCGGCCGATGTGCACTGTAGGTCGACCTTGAAAGCTGCCCGAATTCCAAGGAGAACGAGGGGAAGGGCATCGGTCCAACGTGGGCCGGTGGGGGTCATCCTTAGGGATTCCTTCAGGTGGCGGTGTATCGCTCGACGAGGCCATTGACCATGGGCCTATATGCCGTAGTGTGGATCTGGGAACAGCCTAAAAGCTGCGTCAGGCTCTTCACAGCAGAATCCGCCGCCCGCGCCTTCGTCAGTGGTTGGGGCTCCCGTTTTGGAGTTCCATCAACAATCACAACTGACCGCGGTCGGCAATTCGAATCCACCCTATGGAAGAGCCTATATACTGTGTATATATATATATATATATATATATATATATATATATATATATATATATATATATATATATATATATATATATATACAGTATATATATATATATATATATATATATATACATATATACCTATATATATATATATATATATATATATATATATATAACGCAAACTCACAGGAAAAAGAAAAATGATTTCAAGGCCTTTCGTGTATTCCTTGACGAGGTGTACTTCTGAATACACGAAAGGCCGTGGAATCATTTTTCTTTTTCCCTGTGGTTTGCATCATTCATTCATTTCACGTGTTTAACTGTGACATTCATCATATATAAATAATTTTTTTTTATTGGGGTTGTTTAACCTCCTTCGCAACATCTTAGGTCATATGACGGAGGGGACCTACAGCTTTACGTGTGATCCGAACCACGGGTCGCTACATAATCTGGGCGCGGAGGACGGTCTCCCATCCACCTACTACCCAGACCCAATGTCGCTTAACTTCGCTGATCTCCGGGAAGCGGTGTCACGACATTGGCCACGACTGGGGCTGGCTGAAATGTCTTCTGGGCCGTAAGTTTGAAATTTCTACGCTTCACATAACTGGATTTTTCCAGTTTGAACCTCCCCCTCCTTGTATAAAACCGCTTTTAAACACCCTTGTATAAAACCGATGGTTAACGCAGTTTTGAAAATGGCGTCTGACAGTGATGTGCATCGTAAACAGAGAGCTGTTCTCGAGTTCTTAACCGCAGAGAAGGAAATAGTTGGAAATACTCACAAACGTCTACAAAACATTCACAGAGATGCTGTTGTTGATCGAAGTACAGATGGATGCTGGTCTAAACGTGCGAGATCTTCGGAGAGAGGGAGAGCCAGCCTCGATGATGAGCCACGCAGCGGTCGCCCGGCATCGACTGTGACACCTCACACTGTGCAACGTGCTAACAGCATCATTCGATCAAATCTGCGCGTCACATACAAGGAGCTATCACTGGAGCTAGGAATTAGTGAAGGAAGTGTGAATATGATAATTCAGCAACTGGGATACTCAAAAGTGTGTTCACGGTTTGTTCCTCGCCAACTGACTGAAGATCACAAAGCCCAAAGAAAAGAAATTGCTTCTGAGTCGTTGGTTCGACACGAGACAGAAGGGGATGACTTCCTTTCACGAACTGTGACTGGGGATGAGACTTGGGTACACTACTTTGAACCTGAAACAAAACGCCAATCTATGGAGTGACATCACGCAGACTCCCCACGCAAGAAAAAGTTCAAAATGGCTCCCTCTGCAGGAAAGGTTATGGCCACCATCTGGGACATAAAAGGGGTGATTCTGGTGGACATTATGAAGAAAGGACACACAATCAACTCGGAGGCATATATTGCTACCCAACAGAGATTCCAGAGACGTATAAAGGGAGTTTGACCGGAGAGAAAACTAGAAGACGTCCTTCTTTTGCATGATAACGCAATACCACACAACAGTTTGCAAACAAGAGAGGCCATCACAAAAATGCGCTTGACTGTGTTATCCCACCCTCCACACAGCCCGGATCTGGCACCTTCAGACTTCCATTTGTTTGGGCCAATGATGGATGATATTCGTGGAAGAAAGTTTCAGAGTGACGATGATGTTGTTGAGGAGGTTAAGAGGTGGCTCCAGTGGAACCCAGCGGACTTTTACCAGCAAGGAATAAAGACCCTTGTTTCGAGGTGGAAGGAAAGCCGTAGAAAAGGATGGAGACTATGTGGAAAAATAAAAACTTGTAAAAAAGATATGTAACTACTCGTGTACAAAATTTCTGGAACTTACAAGGAAACTTGGAAAGAAAAAAAAAAGGTGGGGCAAAATATATTGAGTGGCCTAATTTTACTGACCCAGCTTATATTATGTCCCCAAACTGGGTTCAAAAACACAACTGATCACTTTACTGAGTGTTATTAGACAGTCCCTCTTCTCTTTGCTCAATTTTTGAGAGCGTACTTGCTGGTGGGGATCTTTTTCCGTTTTTTAGCCTCTTCCTCTCCCTGTTCCGTCTTGCTCCCCCCTTCCTTCTTGTCCGTTCTTCCCGTGGCTTTTTCCACCAGCGTCCCCTTGGTTTTTTTCGGTTGGTTGATCGGTAATGTATGTCTATTACTGAGCACGCTCTATCACACAGTATATAAATACTAGTGTGGAGAATAACTCTGGTGAGCAGCCAATTGGTTTCATCCACCCAGTTATTGACATAAAAGGAGTTTAATAATTGTTAGATTAACTACCTACCTACTCAGTGGACCATTTTCGTTACCTCCCAACTACCCACACGTATCAGTTTTCCATCATCCCCTTACTTTCAACAATACACAACTCAATCCCTCCTCTTTTAACATTATTGGTGTTTCCTTTTCTCGTGATCTTTCCTGGAAAGATCACATATACTCTCTTTTCAAAACAGCTTCTAAGAGGTTAGGTGTTTTATACCGCCTTCGCAGTTTCTTCACCCCAATTCAGTTGTTGTCTCTGCGTCTGTATTGTTCGCCCCTGTCTGGAATCCGCTTCTCATGTGTAGGGTAGCTGAACTCACACACCTCTACTTGACTGGATCGAACGAAAAGCTTTTCATCTCATCAATTCCCCGCCTCTTACTGACTGTCTTCACTCCCTCTCTCTTCGCCGCAATGATTCCTCGCTCATTTTATATATATATATATATTATATATATATATATATATATTATATATATATATATATATATATATATATAATTATAAGTGTAATTATTATTAATAATATGGTTTTTTTTCAGAATGATTGTTTAAAATAACAGCATCCTTTTAAATCCCCCAAATTATGTAAAACCCTTTATACTCCGTTAGGTTGCGAAAGAGCTTGTAACTTGTTGAGAATAGGGAATTGAGGAACTTAGCAAACTTTGAGCGTGTATAAATGAACATAGAACATCATCATCATCATCATCATCATCTGATCTTTCCTGGAATAATTTCATATACGCTTTTTCTAAAACAGCTTCTAAGAGGTGAGGTGTGCTGTATCAGCTCTGCGGTTTCTTCACCCCAACTCAGTTGCTGTCTCTGTACAGGGGTTTTGTCCGCTTTTGTATGAAATACGCTTCTCATGTGTGGGGTGGCTGAATCCACACAGCTCTACTTGACCAGATGGAATCAAAGGCTTTTCGTCTCATTAATTCTCCGCCTCTTATTGCCTGTTTTCAATCTCTCTCTCGCACTGTTGCCTCACTCACTCTCTTTACTATCGCTATTATAATGGACACTGCTCTTCTGAACTCTAACTGCGTGCCGCCTCCTTCAAGGAGAGCACGCAGTACCCGACTTTCGACTCGTTCTCGTTCCTTTTTTGTCCAACTCTCTAATGCAAGAGTTAATTGGTATTTTCAATATTTCATCTATTCATCCGGTCAACTCTGGAACAATCTTCCTCATCCATCTTTCCCCCTGTCTATGACCTCCAATGTTTCGGACGCAGTGTGTCCAGGCATCTCGAAAACCCTGACCATTGATTTTGGCTCTCTTCTTCCTGTATGAGGCAGGAAGAAGAGAGCCCTTGGCCCCTCCTTCCCAAGAAGATATACTCTATACCAGTGATGGCGAACCTATGACACGCCGCAGGGTTTCAGGTGACACGCGATGGATGTTGAAAATGTTTGGTATTCTGATGAAAAACTGCAATAAATCGTCTACGCTCTAGTACTTTCGATTAATAAGTCAGCTATCTATGATTTTGTAGTTAAATTTAAAATGCATGTATGCAAGTGACACGCCAACAATATCATTATTTAAAAAACACGAATTTTGGCACACTTGGATAAAAAGGTTCGCCATCACTGCTCTATACTATATATTACAGTGGTGGGCACGCGCAACGATTTTTGTAGCGCCGCAACCGCAACCGCAACTCTGCTGAAATAGTTGCGCCGCACGCGCAAGCGCAACCCTTTTCAAAAAGTTGCGCCGCAAGCGCAAGCGCAACCAAAAATGTTGCGCCGCAACTGCCCACCTTTTAATATATATAGGTTCAGATGGGCTTTAAACTTAAATATTGGAAGTACCTTTTCTTGAAGTTTATATAATTTTAATTTAGTTCCATTTTTTAGGTGTACTTTAAAGAAAAAAAATCCTTACTATAAATATTCCGTTGAAACTGAAAAGTAAAATGACTGACATTGAACCACCAATGGCACACGAGTTTTCGTCAAAATATTTAATGGTAAGATTGCAATTTCGTTTGTCTTATATGCATATTCTGCATAATTGTAGACTAGGTTTTATAATGTGTATATATTTAAATAAATTTAAGAGTCCCAGTACGTAAATAAAGCAGATTTAGTAGAGTGTTAGAGAGTTCTATTTGACATTTATTTATGGTTTAAATATAATGAAATGTTTCTTGAATATTTTTTAATTAATAAAATTCAACATAATAATAAGGAAAGAACATTGAACTTTCGGAAAAAAAATCATGCTGATCTTTGTATAAAATTTGTAATAGTGATTTTTACGTGTATAATGTTATTATTTTGTACTTTTTAAAAAATTATAATCACTTTCCTGAAGATGCTTGAAGTATTTGGGCGAAACGTTAATATATAGGCTATATATACAAGGAGTGATCAAAAAGTATCGATAATTTTATTGCTACGGACAAATGAATACAAATAAGAAATAACCTTTTACATATGAGTGTCTTCCTGCCCTCTGGCGTCTGCAGTCTGAAGCAAAATTTGCTACCATGAGTCAGTAATTGGTTGGAGCGCTTATAAAGGAGGGTGTGTTTTTGCAGTACGTATAAATCTCTGAAATGGAACAACGCGCGTTCAGAGACGAACGAAATGATTAAAACAGCTTTTGGAAATGATGCGCTCAGTGTAGCTAACGTTTACAAATGGCACAAAAAGTTTAAAAATGGAGAAACATTTGCTCGTACCAGAAATCGAATCTGTTGGACATTTTCATCCGTAATGAGAAGTGGAAGGGCGGCTACTGCGTTCCTTGTCTTAAAGCGATGTTTCTCCATTTTTAAACTTTTTGTGCCATTTGTAAACGTTAGCTACACTGAGAACATCATTTCCAAAAGCTGTTTTAATCATTTCGTTCGTCTCCGAACGCGCACTGTTCCATTTCAGAGATTTATAAGTACTGCAAAAACACACCCTCCTTTTAAGCGCTCCAACCAATTACCGACTCATGGTAGCAGATTTTGCTTCAGACTGCAGACGCCAGAGGGCAGGAGACTCACATATGTAAACGGTTATTTCTTATTTGCATTCATTTGTCCGTAGCAATTTTCTCAAAAATACATTAAATTATTAGCTGGCCTTAAATTTATTAATAATAATAATAATAATAATAATAATATTATTATAGGTTGAAGATTGTTCTACCAAGAAAACAAGACGAATTTCTTATTATAAAGTGGATGGAAGGGGACGTGCAGGAGTTGTATTTATTCCAGGATTCATGGCAAACAAAGAGCATACAAAATCAATAGAAACTTTAAAATATTGCCTCAGAAATGACATTCAATGTATAAGGTATGCAATATATATATATATATATATATATATATATATATATATATATATATATATATATATATATGGTAATATTTCAAAACATCCCCCAAATTTAGGTTTTTCATTTTTTGCTTTTATTCATGTTGGCGGTTATCATACAAAAAATAATTCGAATCCACTTCTGTTTCTTTCCTTTAGTAGCAATTTGTCATTGTCCGTAGCTTGATAGTTAGCATTGTTTCCCTACCGTATTCCCATTGGATCGACGAAACCATAACATCGTCACTTCAAAAAACTAACTTAACCTAACTTAATCTAACCCACAATATACTTCTCGATGGAACGTCAAGTCGATGAGATGTTGTAGTCCCGCGTTTCCCTGTAAGCGAAGTGAAAATACTGAAGTCGAGGGTTCGAATCCCGATGATACTGGTACTAATACTTAAAATAATAATAATGTAGGAGTTAAAATTTTTAGTCGCATTAGTTGGCCTGAGCTCTGACAGTTTCTGGTTTTCCTCAATGATAATTATTTAAATGATTGTATAGTAAATGTTCCTTACATTAGGCCAATAGTTCCCAAACGGGGGTGCCGTAAATGTGTCCAAGCGGTTCCGTGAGCTCCGCAAGAAAAGGTTGGCGTGAGTGTCGTTGGCAAGGGGCACCTTTTTCGCTCTGGAAGAGAAGCAAGAATTTTGTGAATTACCGCATGATGAGACCTGGTGTGCTAAATTAGCTTACTTAGTAGATGTATTTGAACATCCAAACGAGGTAAATCGTAGTATACAAGGGAGAAACGAGAATATTTTATCTTCTTCAGACAAACTTACTTCTCTGAAAGAAAAGATATGACTTTGAAAGGTGAGAACGAAAGGGGGCAACATGAACATGTCCCCAAATTCTGTTGCAACAAAAAATAGAGGTAGTAGTGCTGATTTGTGAGCATTTGACATCACTAGACGAGAAAATCCGGCATTACTTTCCAGATTTATCCGTTGACAGCTATGACTGACTGAGAATTCCATTCATTGAAACTGCGTCCAACAACGCGCAACTTAGTCTTACAGAGGAAGAAGAGTTGATAGATATTAAAGCGCACGGAACTGCCACTGGATACCTTCCGGATACAGATAAAAAGGGAATACCCCAACATAGTGAAAAAGGCACTTTGGATTCTTTTGCAATTTTCCACATCTTATTTGTACAAGTTAGGATTTTCCGCACTGCCGAACATTAAAAGTAAGATGATGAATAAAGAACGTGTCTAAATCTCATCATTTCCGTGTCTCACTGAAACCAATGAAAAAGGCCATGACAGTTTTCATTGATTTCAATATGTTGACTTTTTGTGACCACTGATTTTGAAACTTTTTTATACGATTCTTTACTCTGAATTTTATTTTTGGAAATGTAGGGCAACAATAAGAAATTAGCAATCCATGTTGCAATGTTCAATTAAAATAAATTTGAATCTTTAACAATCATATCTATTCAAAATCCTTCTCGTTGAAAAATATTGTTTAATAGAGCGGTCCATTCACACTGAGAGAGAGAGGGGGTGCCAGGAAAACATAAATTGAATGAGGGTGCCGTCAGTCAAACAAATTTGGAAACAAATTAGTGTTGACAATTCCGAATTCTAGAATTTTCTCTTTGAATCTTCATGGAAGACGGATGATTGTACAGTAAGCAATGGGTCGTCGTGATAAAGAGCTGTCTATAGATCTTAAGAGATCTGTACTGCTGCACACAAATCTGGAGTAATTTATAGAAGATAGGAGAAGAACTTCGAATTCCATTTACGACGGTTGCTACAGTTATAAAGAAATGGAAAGGCTTTGGAATAATCAAAACTGTACCAAGGTGTGGACGACCTTGCGAGATTTCAAAACGTACAGCTAGATGGATTGAAAGAATGGCTGCTGCAAATCCACGATTGACTGCAGGTGATATTTACCAACACATTAACACTGTCCAAAATCTATGTCCATCCCTTTACTGTACGTCGCACATTGAGGAAGAATAGGTTGCATGGAAGAGTTGCACGAAGAAAACCTCTGCTACGAAAAGCGCACAAAGAAGCTCGTTTAAAGTACTACAAGGATCATCAAAATGATGGATTTCCCTTCTGGAAGAAAGTTCTTTGGACAGACAAGACCAGTATTGAATTATTCGGGAACAATGAGCAACGGTATGTTTGGCGAAAATCAAACACTACATTCGAGAAAAAAAAACATTCTTTCTACGGTTAAATATAGTGTTGGTAGTTTGTTCCCTTGGGGATATTTTAGTGCTTCTGATCCAAGAAAGCTTTTTGTCGTCAATGGAATCTTGAATTCGAAGAAATATCACAAAATTTTAGAAGAAAATGCATTGTCTTCAGTCCGGGAGTTGCTAATGGGTTGCAATTGGGTACTGCAACAAGATAATGATCCAAAACGTAAAAGTAAGAGCACCATGAAATGGCTTCAACCAAAGAAATTCATACTTCTCGAATAGCCCAGTCAAAGCCGAATTTAATTGAGGTTTTATGGTTTGATTTTAAAAAAGGTGTCCGCAAGAGAAACCCTTTGAATCTGAATGAATTGCAAACATTTTTTTTAGAAGAATGGGCTAAAATTTCTACTGAGAGATGTCGAAACATTGTAGAAATACCTAAAACGAATCATTGAATTGAAATCATTCAAGCAAAAGGTGAACACACAACGTATTAAATAATTTTGTAAATAAATGCACGAAAACTTTTGCATTTCAACTTTTTTATTTTCTTCGAATTCTTTGATGTTTTATATTATATAATGAAGTTAAACTAATTTTTTTATTTGTTAAGATTTTCCAAACGAACGGGTAAACTTTTCATAATTATCCTATGCATGGTACGAAAGATAAGGACGAATATAACTGAAATATTTCTCTGTATGAATACTTATGAGCGCCAATATATATATATATATATATATATATATATAATATATATATATATATATATACAGGGTGGGCGGAAAGTAGCTCCCTATTTTGGATTGGTAAAAAAATACGTATATTATCCATTTATTTCAGAAGAAATAATATGAAAAGGTAGGCATACATGGTAGGTTTTCTCTAAAATTCAATGTGGGCTCCAACTCTTTCCACCAGCTTCTGGAGCCGCCCAGGAATGGCGTCCACTGACTTTAGCAGGAACTCCGGTGGGATGGAGGACATGACTTCCCGAATTCGGTCCTCCAGTTCTTCCAATGTCCTCGGTTTGGTGCGGTAGACTTCTTCCTTTACCCACCCCCAAAGAAAGAAGTCGCACGGTGTCAAGTCGGGGCTCCTGGCTGGCCATTGATGTGGACCACGACGACCCATCCAACGCCCAGGGAAGTGGGAATCCAGCCACTCACGGACAACAAGAGCGAAGTGCGGAGGGGCGTCATCTTGCATAAATATCAGATCGTCGATGTTCTCCCATGTGCTGACAACCGGCCAGACCTCGTTTCGCAACATAGCAAGGTACCGCTCAGCATTCATGGTGTTGCGCAGAAGGAACGGGCCCACAACCTGATCTGAGGTCATACCACACCACACCGTTACACTGAACCGATTCTGCCGTTTTTCAGCGGTAACCGTGCGACTTCTTTCTTTGGGGGTGGGTAAAGGAAGAAGTCTACCGCACCAAACAGAGGACATTGGAAGAACTGGAGGACCGAATTCGGGAAGTCATGTCCTCCATCCCGCCGGAGTTCCTGCTAAAGTCAGTGGACGCCATTCCTGGGCGGCTCCAGAAGCTGGTGGAAAGAGTTGGAGCCCACATTGAATTTTAGAGAAAACCTACCATGTATGCCTACCTTTTCATATTATTTCTTCTGAAATAAATGGATAATATACGTATTTTTTTACCAATCCAAAATAGGGAGCTACTTTCCGCCCACCCTGTATATATATTATATATATATATGCTGTTATTTTAAACAATCATTTCGGAAAAAACCCATAATATTAATAATGTAGCCTTACATTTTATATATATATATATAATATATATATATATATATATATATATATATATATATACAGGGTGTTTGAAAACTTTCTGTACAAATTGTAATGGAGGATAGGCAACACCAAGACAAACCCTTTTCGTCTATAAGTGTATGTCCGCTGACGTCACCATTCGGCGCGAGAGGGCGCCGCTGCAATTGGCTAGAAGGTGAAGTGGGCTAGACTCGCGCTTGCCGCGGGTATTCTTAAATCGGACGTAGTACGCGTAACATGGAGCGCTTCACGACTGCTGAGATGGCTGACATGCATATGGTGTATGGGGCTGCCAATGGAAACGGAAGAGCTGCTGTGAGGTTGTACCGACAGCGCTTCCCAAACAGACGTGTGCCAAACCACCAAACGTTTGCGCATTTGCATCGGCGACTGCGAGAAACTGGAACATTCCATGCAAACATGCATGACACTGGTCGGAGAGAGAAACGTGCGCACTCCTGACATGGAAAAAGAAATCCTACGGCGATTTGAGGACAATCCAAGCGCAAGCACGCGAGGTGTTGCACGTATCCTCGGTGTGAACCACGACCTGGTCTGGAGAGTGTTGCACGAGCAGCAACTTGCCATGGACGATACCCGCCCAAACATTGACGGCGAACCGTTCTTGATGAGCATGCACCCGTGTAGCATGTGGATTTGCGTGCGCCCACACGTGAGAATTGTGCATGTTAAACACACCCTCACGTGTGAAACAGGCCTCATCTGAGAACAGCACATAAGCCGGAAAATTAGGCTGCACCGCTGTCTGCTGCAGAAACCAGCGTGCGAATTCCACACGAAGAGGGTAATCCCGAGGTTGTAATGCCTGGACTCTCTGACGATGAAACTGATGTAACTGCTGCTCGTGTAACACTCTCCAGACCAGGTCGTGGTTCACACCGAGGATACGTGCAACACCTCGCGTGCTTGCGCTTGGATTGTCCTCAAATCGCCGTAGGATTTCTTCTTCCATGTCAGGAGTGCGCACGTTTCTCTCCCGACCAGTGTCATGCATGTTTGCATGGAATGTTCCAGTTTCTCGCAGTCGCCGATGCAAATGCGCAAACGTTTGGTGGTTTGGCACACGTCTGTTTGTGAAGCGCTGTCGGTACAACCTCACAGCAGCTCTTTCGTTTCCATTGGCAGCCCCATACACCATATGCATGTCAGCCATCTCAGCAGTCGTGAAGCGCTCCATGTTACGCGTACTACGTCCGATTTAAGAATACCCGCGGCAAGCGCGAGTCTAGCCCACTTCACCTTTTAGCCAATTGCAGCGGCGCCCTCTCGCGCCGAATGGTGACGTCAGCGGTCATACTTATAGACGAAAAGGGTTTGTCTTGGTGTTGCCTATCCCCCATTACAATTTGTACAGAAAGTTTTCAAACACCCTGTATATATATATATATATATATATAAAATGTAAGGCTATATTATTAATAATATGGTTTTTTTCCGGTTTTTTCCGAAATGATTGTTTAAAATAACAGCATCCTTTTAAATCCCCCAAATTATGTAAAACCATTTATACTCCGTTAGGTTGCGAAAGAGTAGGGAATTGGGGAACTAAGCAAGGTTTAAGAGTGTATAAATGAACATAGATCATCATCATCAACCAAGAGGAGGAGGGTCTGTACGGCATCCAACCAAGAGGAGGAGGGTCTGTCTCCCAGGGGCCAGGGTTGACAGAGTTAGAGACGAAGTGGATAGGATTGACGTTGCTTCCCGTCACTCGATGTTGGTGACGATGGTAGGAGGCAACGACTCGTATAGGCCCGATACGAGAGTGCCTGACCTTTTGGAGAGATGTAGGGGTTAATTAGGTCCCTGAAGGCGAGGTCAGATAGGTCTTTAGTTCTAGGTATAGGGTGGGGCACGGGAACCAAGTGTTTTTGGAATAATCAGGAAAATGATATTTATTTTTGTAAAGAAAATATATTGGTAGAACAACATTCGTAAGAACATAGCATTTCATGTCATAATAATCATGTACCGAAAATTATATCTGGCATATGATGTCCTTGGCCGTCGACGCATTGTTGAAGGCGTTTACGAAAATTGGCCTCCACTCTTCCCAGCAGGTCTCTGTTGATTTGGATGATTTGTTGACGGATCGCTTCCTTCAATGCATCTAATGTACGGGGCTTGTCCTCGTAGACACGTGACTTGAGGTACCCCCATAGAAAGAAGTCACATGTGGACAAGTCAGGGGACCGAGGGGGCCATGCAATGTCACCAAATCTCGAAATGAGATGGTTGGGAAACAGGGGGCGAAGAACAGCCATTGACGCTCTGGCGGTGTGTGGCGTGGCCCCATCTTGCTGAAACCACAAATGTCTACGAGCAATACGCCTTCTTCGTAACTCAGGGATGAAAAAGGTGTTCACCATCTCAATGTAACGCCCAGATGTTATGGTAACGGTAACCCCATTTTGTTCGAAGAAATAGGGACCGATGACGCCAAACTTTCCCACCGCGCACCGAACTGTAACCTTAGGGCTATGCAGCGGTTTTTCATGGAGTTGTCGCGGATTTTCAGCAGCCCAATACCGACAGTTTTGATTGTTGACGGCCCCATTAAGGTGGAAATGGGCTTCATCACTCATTACCACCATCATGTTTTCATTCTGCTCATAAAGTGCAAGCATTTCCTGTGCAAAATTCAGTCGTTGGGGGCAATCGTTTACATTCAATTCCTGCACCATCGCTAACTTGTATGGGTGAAAATGTAATTCTTCATGCAAAATCCGTCTAACAGTACGATTGCTGATTCCGAGTGCAGCTGAATGTCTCCGAGCAGAGCGGCCTGGGCTTTGCAACATCGCTTGTCTGACCCTTTCAACGTTCTCTGGAGTACGCACAGTGCGTTGCGGCCCCTTCGGTTTTGTTTTCATTATTGAGCCTCCTGTTCGAAGATTGTTAACCCAACGTAAGATTGTGTCACGAGCGGGAACAGAGTCATTTCGATGAATGTTGAATCTGCGGCGAAACGCACGCTGAACTGCTGTCACTGACTCGCCACTCCTAACAAAATGATCATACGCGAACATGCGGTGTTCTAACGTCCACTGCTCCATGATGGCACCTGAAAGATAAAGGTGAGTGTTAGTTAAAGTTAAATGCTATGAACCCAGGAATGGAATGCTACCTACCGCACGCCCCTCCCATTCCTAATGGCCGATTACTAGCTATTCAAAAAACACTTGATTCCCGTGCCCCACCCTGTATTACCCCTAGGCACGGGTTGGGTCTTAGGATTACGTCAAAAACAATATTTTTTAATACTAAATTAGAAGAGATTTGTGCTGAGGAAAATGTACCCTTCGTAAAGCTGTGGTCCGAATTCAGTGATCCTAGCCTTTTTATAAAAGATGGGGGTGCATTTTAATGAAATAGGTAATGCTAGGCTAGGTAGGTTAATAGACGAAAACGTGCGAAAGCTGTATAGGTCGAAGCCTTCTTTAAACGTTGTGGGTCCGGGGAACGCGGGCCCGACGTGAAAAATAGTTTAAAACGCCGGCCCGTGGTAAAAAATAACTAAAACGTCTTTTATTGTAACGCGCGTAGTACTGTATAAGAAATAAATTAAACGAATTTAAGGCGATAATTTATTCCGGCAACTACGATATAGTTGCTATCACTGAAACGTGATTAAATACCGTAACGCGGGACTTGTTGGGGGAACTTGATATACCGGGTTTTAAATTCTTTACTAATGATAGGTTACATTGGTTTGGTGGCGGCGTTTTGCTGTACATTCGTAACTCCCTTCGGGCTATCGAGGTTAAGATAGATTTTCCGGCAGCAATTAATGCGATATGCGTTGAAGTTAGGGCGCGTAGTATTAGTTTTAATTTTGTTTTTGTTTATAGACCTCCCGTTCAATCCTTCGACACCGATACTAGATTTTATTCACTTCTTGGTAACTTTATTGACAATCGGAATAGTATAATTGTCGGAGACTTTAACTGCCCTAATGTTAATTACGAGACTTTTACTGGTAATGAGGAGGGTTTGAGATTGACTGAGTTCATGGAGGATAAATTTTTACGACAGATATTTACCGAACCAACGCGCGGTGATAATATTTTAGATTTGGTGATGACGAACGGCGAAAATATAGTCGATAGTTTAGAAGTAGGCGAGAGTTTAGGATGTAGTGATCATCAAATTCCTAAGTTTAAGTTATCGATAGAAAACACTCAGGATGGTAACGTAATAGAAGTCCCTGATTTTCGTAGGGCTAATTTTGATAGTTTTGTGGATAGGATGAGAGTAGTGGACTGGGATAACTTATTTATGGGTAATGACACAAATTTGCATTGGGGGCCGTTTAAAGAAAGTTTTAGGAATATTGAAAGGGAGTTTATTCCTCGTAGGCCCAAGCGCGCTAGAAATCATGGTAGGCCCAAGTGGTGGACGAGGGAAATAGGCGAGTTCATAAACGAGCGTAACAAAGCGTATAGACTTAATAAGCGCAATGGCACGGCAGCTAACTTTAATAGATATATCGAGCTTAGACGTCAGGTTAAAAGATGTTAGGAATGCTAAGCGTAATTTAGAGATACTTATAGCTGCGGATAGTAAACATAATCCCAAAAAGTTTTTTGACTACGTCAATAATCGTAAGCCGATAAAAGATAACATAGGCCCTCTAGTGGATGTTAACGGCGCTTTGGCTTCTGACGCTCAGGCGATGACGGGTATTTTCAATGACTTTTTTGCGACAGTTTTTACCGTAGAAGACGTAAATAATATTCCCGACGTGGACGATATCGTTCCATTTAGTAGCGAGACTATTTTGGATGAAATAACTGTTTACGAGGGTGAGATTGCGCATTATATCGATAGGCTAAAAGCCCCTTAACGAAGATTTTTAATCAGTCACTCGAAACGGGGATTATTCCTGAAGACTTCACATTAGCTAACGTCACGCCCATTTTTAAAAAAGGCGACCGCACGGTAACTAGTAATTATAGGCCCATTAGCTTAACGTCAATTGTAGGTAAACGTTTGGAATCCGTAGTTAGGGATCGTATCATCGACCACTTAGAAATTAGAGATTTGATTAATAATAGTCAGCATGGGTTTCGACGCCATAGATCTTATTTAACTAATTTGTTAGAATTTTATAACGAAATAGTGCGCGAATACAATAGGCATAGAGCGGCTGACGTTATTTATTTAGATTTTAAAAAGGCGTTCGATACAGTTCCGCATAGAAGATTAATTGCGAAGGTTAAAGCGCACGGTATACGCGGTCAGGTAGCTAACTGGTTAGAGGAATGGCTTCGTGCTAGGAGACAGAGGGTCGTTGTTAATGGTAGTGAATCGGGGTAGTTGGATGTAGGTAGCGGTATCCCACAGGGTTCAGTGTTAGGCCATTGCTATTTGTAATTTACATTAACGACATAGCTGTAGGATTGACTAGTAACGTGTCAAAATTCGCGGACGATACTAAAATAGGCGGTAAGGTTGTTAACGAGGACGATAGAAATAGGCTCCAAGACGATGTAAATAGGATTATGGAATGGACGGATAAGTGGCAGATGCAATTTAACGTAGGCAAATGTAAAGTTTTGCATATAGGTTATCGTAACAATAATTACACGGACACGATGGATGCTAAAGAGTTGGCGAGCGTTGACGAGGAAGTAGATTTAGGCGTACGCGTATCTAAGGATTTAAAAGTTAGGAACCAGTACCTGGAGTCTTGCGCTAAAGCTAATAGGATGTTAGGCTTCATAGCGCGTAATTTCGAATTTAAATCGAAGGATATTATATTGCCCTTTTACAAGTCCCTAGTCAGGCCTCATTTAGAATATGCCGTTCAGTTTTGGTGCCCGTATTTGCCTGAGGATATTGATAGGTTAGAAAGGGTTCAGCGTCGTGCCACGAAACTAATTCCGTCATTGCGCAACAAGCCTTATGAAGATAGGATTAAAGAGTTAGACTTGCATTCACTCGAAACTAGGAGATTAAGGGTGGAGCTTATTGAAGTTTTCAAAATCGTTCATAACATCGATAACGTAAATTTTGACAAACTGTTCACTTTCGATAATAGTAATACTCGTAATAACGGATTTAAGTTGCGTGGCAGACGTTTCATTACTAATATCGCTAAAAACCTCTTTACGTTTAAAGTAATTTATAAATGGAATAATCTTCCCGCGCCCGTCGTGAACTCAACCAGCGTTAATATGTTTAAGAACCGTTTAGATAGGCATTTTCAAAATATTAACGTTTAAAATAAAAAAAAACAATTAGCAACAGGAGCTCCGGTGGTGGTGGTCGAGGATGAGTTGGTTGACGATAATGCCAGCTTGTGACATGCCAGCGTGTGATACGCCAGCAAGAAATTAATAAAAAAAAAATTAGACTAACATGAACGTAGATGTAGCTCGTAGCGTAAACTAACCCACTTTTTGTTATACTCTACCTACCTTTTTTTTCTTATCCTCTCCTTACTTGCATGTCTGTAACTCTCTACTTACATGTCTGTAGTTTGCATGGTATGACAGTGAGTTAAGACTGTGTTTGCATGGTTTGTAAGCGTTCTTATTTTACTTCTTTTCATCTTTCACCCCTCTCCTATTCTCTTCGACTATTTTTCCGACTTGTCGGCAGTGGCCGGCGGATGATGATGATGGGGAGTCTTTCTTTTTCTGAATGAATGTTAACCCACGAATGATAGGTTTTGCTACTTAACCCCTTATTCTCCTCTTTTAAACCCCTCCTCTTTCCTTTCGGGCTAACCTTAGAGTGGATCTTAGGGTCTTTGTTAGCCTTAGCTTCTGTAGATCTGTAGATCTGATCTTTCCTGGAAATATTACATATACGCTTTTTCTAAAACAGCTTCTAAGAGGTTAGGTGTGCTGTATCGGCTCTGCGGTTTTTTCACCCCAACTCAGTTGCTGTTTCTCTACAGGGGTTTTGTCCGCCTTTGTATGAAATACGCTTCTCATGTGTGGGGTGGCTAAATGCACACTAAGGTAGGTTGATTTTGGAACTGTGATCTTGGACTAGTCTAGATAGAAAGGTATTAATGTATAAAAAACGTTGCACCAACTCAGATTTGTGAAAATGATTGTATTTGTTGCGGATTGTTAATTATTTTTAAGTTGTAAAATTGCCGAATTTTACGCGTAAAATCGCGCGCGCGGCATTCGCTTAATGTAAACAAACAAAATATCGGACCTTATTTCATCAAAATAATCAATTAAAATTCGGCTTTTTTAACAAAATGATGCTTGAAACTTATTGTAAATGCATTATAGATGTTTATTAGTGTATTATTTCGTATTTTTTAATGATATTTACCTATAAAATGTGTGTTAAATTAAGTTATTTTATGATGCGTTCATTTAATTGTGTTTATTTTCAGATATTTCATAAAAATGGGTAAAAAACTCGGAGTGATAGTGCCAAAAAATTCAGTGGCCAGCCTTCCCCTTTGGATAAACAGAGCCTCCTACCCTCCGCCAAGTTATTCAGTACAGTTATTTCCTCCAAAACAGCCACCCGGACTTGAAAGACTATGATATTGCTAAAATGATAGCAAAGGATGTGATTGAGATCTGGCAGGCAGTGAACCCGCGGCTGCCCCTGTATGAGGAATATTATGTAGTGAAATTGGTGGATAAGAAAGCAAAAGAGATAAACAGGAAATCTCTTTCTACAGTCCAGAAGCAGAATCTGGAGGAAAAGCTGGATAAACTTTTTGACATTTCTGCTTGCACCTGTAAGCTACCTGTTCGTCCCTGTGATGACAATGCTGTGAAGTGCAAGAAAGAAAATTGTCAAACACAACACATAATCTGCACTTGTCCTCCCAGTAAGAAGGTAATGCTATTATTTTTTTAACTTTTAACTGGCCTTATTAGTGCGATTAGGTGCCTTTTAAATGGAAGGACATTCAATGCTTGTAATTGAAAAATATCCGCATTTTCCTCCTGTAATCTTCCTTTCCCCGCTCCTGGTAATAGAAATTAATAATCAATTTTTTTCAGGATTTTATCTCTTATTTTAGATCCGCTATTTAATATACTTTAATATTTCAGGTTCCAGTAGAGGAGAGGGAATACTTGAGAGATCAGAGGGCCAAAATAAGACCCAAGGGCTCTTTCCAGCTGGGATCTGTGGATAAAGCTGCTGTGAAGAGAGACCAGAGGGCTGCAGCTGAAGCAAAAAGATTACAGAGCCAGATTCAACAGCAGCAGGAAGTGGATTTGGCCACTTTTGCCTCCACACCTTCACAAGATATTTCTTTTGAATCCAGCTCAGGAGAATCAGGAGAGGTTATATATATATTTTTTCTTATATCTTATCCCATTTTTACCCAAATTTATCCCTACTTTTTGTCCCTATTTCCTCCCTTTTTTCCCCCATTTTCGCTTTAGTAATTTATTCTTTTTTTCGCCCATTTTCGCAAACTTTTTACCTGAATTTTTACCCATTTTTCCCCCTATTTTCTCACTTTTTTACCCCATTTTCGTTTAAGTAATTTATTCTTATTTCCGCCCATTGATGAAGTCTGATGACTTGGAAGTGAGGGAAGCTGCTCTCAAGAAAATTCTGTCCATCAGGTAAGCATTTATTAATTTAAAAAAAATGTGAAAAAAAAAATTTGATTAGGGGATTTATTTAATAAAAAAAGACCCGAGCTCTATAAATCCCCATAATCGAATTTTTTTTCACATTTTCTTATCCCAATTCCCCCCCTCCCCTTTGATAATGGAAATAATCTTACCTTCTTTCTGAAAAAAAATTCGATTATGGGGATTTATAGAACTGTTTTTTTTTTTTTAATTTAAGTTAAATTAAATCAGCAATTCGGAGACTAATAGGGATTAAATCTTAAACTGGAATAAAAAATAAATTAATTATTATTCTTTCAGAAGTGGGAAGCCAGCCAAGAAGAGGCTGAAGAAGATCACAGCCATCAACATTGAAGCTACCCACTGGTCAGAACTAATCAACCTTTCTCAAAGTGGCATATGTGAACCTGCTCTCACAGAAGACTTTTCTGACCAGGAGCTTCAAGAAGCATTGCTGAATGGCACCAAGCTGGAGCTGCCTGATCTGCCTTCACATTCTCAGAGTGTTGAAAGGGCCGTGAAGCTGACATCTGAAGCTTCCCATACTGTTTATGGACTCGAATCAAGGCACAAACACATTCTGGCCAAAGCCCTAAGCGCCAAATGAGGCCTTCCTTTGCTTCTAAGGGCTCTTACAGTGAAAATTATGATGATCTTGGGATCTAAATGTGTCTATTTGACTCTGTACATGTTTTTTTTTACTTTTTTTCAATAAAATTGTAACTTTTTTCAGGATTTTTTTATGAAAATAACATGATTTTTTCGGCCGAAAATTGCGAAAATGGGTATTTTTCGGTACGATTTTTTGACGATTTTTGAAACAGTTTCCTCAAAAAACGGTTAAAGCTAGGGATCTGAAATTTTTTGTCAGTTATTATCATATTAAGCCCTGACTATCTCGACTAGTCCAAAGTCGATATCTAAAACAATGCGGAAAATCAACCACCTTAATTCACACGGCTCTACTTGACCAGATGGAATCAAAGGCTTTTCGTCCCATTAATTCTCCGCCTCTTCCTGACTGTTTTCAATATCTCTCTCTTCGTCGCACTGTTCCCTGACTCTCTCTTTACTGTCGCTATTATAACGGACACTGCTCCTCTAAACACACTAACTGCATGCCGCCTCCTTTAAGGAGAACACGCAGTACCCGACTTTCGACTCGTTCCTTTTTTTTTTTTTTCCAACTCTTTAATGCAAGAGTTAATTGGTATTTTCAATATTTCAATACTCAACCGGTCAACTCTAGAACAATCTTCCTCAATCCATCTTTTCCCCTGTCTGTGATATCCAGTCTTTTAAATGCAAAGTGTCCAGGCATCTCGAAAACCTTGGAACTTGAATTTGGCTTTCTTCTTCCTCTATGGGAGGCATTTTTGCGGCCATTTCCCCTTTTCCCCCTCCCCCTCTCCTTCCTGCATAAGTAAATATATATATATATATATATATATATATTGAACATCATGCATGATCACGCACGAATTTGCATAATGCACAAATTTACCCCACCAGGATTCATGACTCAGGACCTCTTGTGTAGAAGCCGAGGATGTTACTACCGTGCTACGCATATTTCAACACGCGGGGAGCACACAACGCTTTTGCGACCAGAGGTGTTTTATGTGCTAGAACCCTCTGGTGTTGAAATATGCACCAGTTTGTGTTTAGGTTTCAAGCTGTCGTAGCACAGTGGTAGCATCAACGGCTTCTACACAAGAGCTCCTGAGTAGCATGGGCGCAAAATGGGAGAGTGCAATATGCAATGCTGCAAATGTCGATCAATGTTGGAGAAGGGGGATGTTGAAAAGGGGGAGGAGTCTTGCAACAACGGGGAGGGATTATCCCCCAAGATGCAATGAAGGGGGAGCTTTGGGGGAGAAGGAATGAGACTTCCCCCAAAGGGGTGCTTAACCTAAGAGAGAAAGGAAAAGGAGAAGGATCTTTGGGGGAGAAGTTGGGATGTCCTTACCCAACAAAGGGAAATCCTAACCTAAGCCTTAACCTAAGAAGGAGAGAGAGAGAGAGCTTTATTCCACCGGAGTCCATCGCATAATGAGCGTCCAGGGCATTCGCAGCTGTTACATAGAGGGCCTGGAGTTGCCAGATACCCCTATATAATTTAATTATGTTCAAGTGTACCTTATTAGGGTGAGTTGCCAGCTAGCACTATATAGTCTGTCTATTTATTTATATAAGTAGAGGTGCCAGATACCACTATATATTCTATTTATTTATTTATATAAGGAAAGTTGCCAGATTGCACCATTTATTTTAATTATTTAGTTATATATAGATGAGTTGCCAGAGAGCACTATTTATTTATTTACATATGCAGGGTTGCCAGAGAGTAGCATTTATTTTAACTATATTATTTAATAAAGGCAAGAGCGAGGGAGACGTTCTCCTTAATTTGCTCAGCAAAAGAATTAATTCTATACATTTAAACGCAAAACGAACACCAATATTACTAATAAAAGAAAACATTTGACTCCTTATATTAATCCATGGCTTAGCAAAAGAATTAAATAAAACACCAATATTAATAATAAAAGAAATACACAGGACTTTATATTGTATATTATTCCAGTAACATATTCTATAAGAATAATATTTAATTTACCTATAATTCGAAACCCCTGAATCGCTTTCATTTACTCTAAAGCCAATCCTCCCTATATAACACACTATATCTATCTATATATATATATATATATATATTAAATAATTGTACAGCACAAACGTATATATACTTTTATATTATTATTATATTTTTTAAAAGAAAATTCCGCGAAATCAAAGTAATTGCAAAGAATAGGAATCGCAGTTCTTTATTCATTTGTTTTTTATTTTCAAACTAATTTCAGTTAAAATTAATTCGAACTTTCATGCTAGTACAGCAATCCCTCGCAACCCGCGGGGGTTACGTTCCTGAAAACCCCCGTGGTTGGCAAAACCGTGGTTGGCAAAACCGCGGTTGGCAAAACCGCGGTTGGTAAAACTAAAGGCTTATGGGGAATAGGGGGTTAGGTTCCACGGCTGTGGTTGACACTCACTTTTTTCTTTAATTACGCATCGTATTCACTCGGTAAACATGATAAATATGTACCTGTACGAACAAAACAACATTAATATATACAGGGTGTCCGAGAATTATCTGTACAATTTTTGGCTGTTATTAAAAGTCAACCATGAAGTGTAGAAATTCCAGTGTTGTCCCATTTTACAGAGAATCTCATTAAGTTTTTTCTGATACCAAGTTGTGACAAGTTTTTTAGAAATTCCAGTGTGTCCGAACATTATCTGTACAATTTCATCTTTTAATAAAATTCTTGATAACACACGTAAAATTCTTAAACAAGATTATTTAGAATCTGTATTTTCAAAAGTTTCTTTTATTAAAGTAACGTTGTTACAAACATTCGATATGTGCACCATTAGTGATTCGCAAAACATCCAATCGATACTCCAAATGTTGCCATGTACGCTGCAGCATATCCACATCAATTCGCTCAATAGCAGCTGTGATTCTTGCTTTTAAATCATCAATGTCTGTCACCCGCGTACATTTCTAAAAAACTTGTCAAAACGTGGTATCAGAAAAAACGTAATGAGATTCTCTGTAAAATGGGACAACACTGGAATTTCTACACTTCATGGTTGACTTTTAATAACAGCCAAAAATTGTACAGATAATTCTCGGACACCCGGTATATTAACTAACATGAACATTAACGAACAAAACAACATTAAATATTAATAGTGAATAAGAATACTTTTATTTACCTTTAATAATGACCTTCACCTCACTATCAACATCAACTCGACGTTTAGAGGCCATAAATACACTTATAAATGCAAATATATACGAAATAATAAATGATTGCTACGGTGCGGAACACGAACAACCATGGTTAAGCAAAACTGTAGACCGCGGTAGCCAAACTGGTAAACAGAAAATTTTGCGTGAATACTCGAAACCGCCGTTGCAAAACCTGCGGTTGGCAAAGGATTGCTGATATTAAATTTGATAATAAACATTATAAATATTCTCATAGAATAAAATTTTAACAGTGTCTACATACTTTTGTCAAACCTTTCTTTGAAAGCATCTCTGGACAAATGTATAACAGTATAAATTCGACCCACTTTACACGCACGTGAATAGCCGGAGGCTATTTCAAAAACCGCAAAAGATCGTGGATAATGCACTTTCACCCGAAAGCCTCGCATCTTCCTCCTCTCTCTTTCATACGACTGTTTTCCTGTTACTGTACATAAATGTTTTTATATTTTATTAACTTCGTTGTTTATATATCTTATTTTTCTTTGCGTGTAATTTGCATGGTATCATCTTTCTTTATAGTCGTGTTAATCCTTTATATCGTCTCTGTTATTGAAATGAAATGAATGAATGAAAAAATGAAAAGGTTTCTTCTTCTTCTTCTTCTTATCATTTCACGAAGCTCAAACTTATTGCCCCTCCTCTCCAGTTGGCCTGATGAAGCAGTGAGTTGGCTTCTTGTACTCTCCATCTCACATAGCCAGGTACACCTGGCTCATCGGGGATTGTTTTGTACCATGCGTCTAATCTTCTTTTCTATTCCATGGAATTTTAGTTCCTCCTTTTCTCCGTACTGTAACAGTTGAAATTTCTCAGTGTTAAACTTCATATAAATACCAAGCGACTTCTCCTAAAACTTACTACATTATTACCCCGCTGTCCCATCCTTCATGCATTAAAAAAGTTCTACTTTATTGGTAACCTTCGATTAGCATCCCCCGAATTGTTCATTCTGACGAAGGTCAAGCTTTTCACTCCGCCTTAGACCTTCAGTTTAACATTGAATCCGAAACACCAACAACACAACGTCTTAAACACTAGGTCACCCAGGGTACCCATTTATCTACCAACCAATTGTGCGGAAGGATGATCGTTTTACCGCGCGTCGACTGTCGTCACCGGGTCTCGAGCCTGGATGAACTCTGAAACTATTGTTTTTATTATACTTCATTTTGTACAAAAATGACTAAATCATGTATCTCTACAAAAACATTCTGCTTGTAGAGATCTTCTAGATTTCTTATTTTTCTAATAATCTTTGTGTCATCGGATGTTACTGTGTTGTCTCTGGTAATGATCTCTGTCAGGATTATGAAGAGTAGCGGCGCTAATTCTGTTTCCTGTGGTACTGAGCTGAGGGGCTCTGATGAAGATATTCCTGTAACGACTTGCCGCCGCTCAAATTATATGTCAATTTCCCTATCCAAAATGGGGAAAGTTGAGGATCGAGTAGTATGCTTGCAAATAATAATGCAAAATATTGGAAAGCATCGTGACAGAGCGCGCGAGTGAGCAATTCACTTATACACCTTGAGATGTGATCATTGAAATTAAATCTACGGAGAGAATGAATTGATAAAGACACCATTAGTCGTGAAGGCGACCAATCAGGACGTCCAAAGCGTGGGTCCGTAATATCGGTGTTACGATTGGTACACAAATTTAACATAGTCACCGCCCAGTTACATTGACAACCAATCAGCAAACTTACGAACCGCTTATTAGTCTTTTGGGGTAGTGCTTGGGGATCATGCCTATAAAAGTGAATGTTTTCAGCTGGAACTCTCACAGTTATTTTCACCAGTGAATAAACAAACACATTCCCTCCGTCATGAGTCATTCACAAGAACTTTACAGTTTACCGGCTTTATATGAAGATAGAGACACTGCCGCGGTGTCTACAATTAACCTTTTTAAAGCAGCCGACCGGGACGGATTATTTCCAACGCAAACCGTTGATGTTATTTGCAATGACGCTCCTTACGATCCGACGCAAGGGATTGCCGTAGAAATGTAAGTATTTCTGTGCCTGTAATTTTATTTTTGTTTTAGCCATTTATTTGCACTTATTTATTTTAGTGTGCTTGTCATTAGGAGAAAGAGCACTGTTCTGGATTATTTAATATTTAATATATATATATATATATATATATATATATATATATATATATATATATATATATACAGGATTGTATACAAAGTTTTGTCCGATGAATAAACGCTGATATTCTTGTAATTATGAGGTCTATGGCTACTGAAATTCGGTTGATTTATTTAATATATAATTCTCGTGCTTCGAACACTATGCGTAGGCTAGGCGCTACATAGCGCCTAGCCTACCCAACCGTCAGCCATCATCATTTTCTCTTCATTCATTTCTCGCTGCATTTATCATTTATTGCTTATTTTTAAGCATGGAATTTGAACGAAGAGACGTACGTAAGCTGATTTATTTCTTCTGGAAACGTGGAATGTCACCTGCAATCATATCAGAAGAGATAAATTCGACACTTGGTGCTGAAACAACAAATGAACGTACATGTCGTCGGTGGGTGGCTCAATTCAAGGAAAACAATTTCAATGTCGATGATAAACCACGTTGTGGTCGACCATCACTGGATTTGAACACAGGTATACAAAACTTTCTGGATACAGAGAAGTATGCTACGACTAGGAGTATTGCATTAGAACTGGGAGTTTGTCACAGAACAATTCAGCAGCATCTTATTCAGATGGGGAAACGTTATTTATCTAATCGATGGATTCCACATTATTTAACTGTTGAACAAAAGGCAAACCGTGAACGAATATGTTTAGAGTTGTTGGAGAAATATGCTGCAAATGATTTTCTTGGGGACAATTAATTACAATGGACGAAGTTTGGATTTATTGGGACAATGATGGCAGCTATCATCATATGAGTTGGAGAGGAGATGGTGATATCCCAAATGTGGAAATTCAACGGACGTTGACCATTCGTAAACATCTGCTCTCGGTAAACTGGGACTGCAAGGGTGTTCTCCTTTTGGAGGTATTGCCACGTGGACAAACAATAAATGCTGATATTTACTGTCAGCATTTAGATCGCTTGAAGGTAACAATTCAGCAAAAACGTCGGCGACTAGTTAATGGGGGATACCACCATCTTCACTACCTCCATGATAACGCGAAGCCTCATACAGCTGCTAAAACTGTTCAGAAACTGCGCGATCTCGGTTTTACAGTATTGCCACATCCCCCATATTCACCAGACCTCGCACCGTCTGATTTTTACCTTTTCTCCCCACTTAAATCTTCAATTCGTGGTAGGAAGTTCTCATCTGCGGAAGAAATTCACGCTGTTCTAGATGCCTGGATTACCGCTAAACCACGGACATTCTTTGCACATGGCATCAAGAAATTGCCAGGAAGATGGCAAAAATGTATTGCAAATAAAGGCGATTACTTTGAACATCTTTCTACCACTGAAGATTAATTATGTTTGGTTTTATTGAATAAATTTTATTTATCGGACAAAACTTTGTATACAATCCTGTGTGTGTATATTATATATATATATATATATATATATGGAGGGTTGTAGTAATTCATCTCATTACATATAAAATGCTTCATTAAAATAGTAGGTATCCCCAATTATAGATTAGTTTGCAATTAATATTATGCTAAAGTCCTATTTTGATCAAAATCGTTGAATTTTTTTATATCATTCCTTTGCAAGTTTTAAATAATTTTATAAATTCCATAATAAATGAAATGTTATTCGGCATTTCCTCTTAAAGGAACTTCTCTGAGCGGTTCGAAGATATCTTCATATTGTAATACTCTGCATATGTTTTAAGCAATTGGGTTTTTATTAAAAAAGATTCAGTATGAACTAATCAAATTAATTATTCTTTCTCCTTTAAGGTCCGATGAGGATTTGACTCGTGTTATACAGTCTTTTCATTTTGAAGAAACGCATGTCGTGGACCGGAATACGGAGGTAGAAATTTTACCACACAGTCAGCCCAGCGATTGCCACATCATTAACGAAATAATGTAAGTTTTTCTTTTTCTTATGTTTCGAGCGTTTTTTCGGGTAAGAAGAAGACGCATTGTATTTTCATCAATTTATTAAATGAAAGAAATCATGTTTTAAGTACAATAACCAATTAGTTTCCATTAAATAAACTACAGAATACACAAACTAATATTATTGGATGCAATTATTCATTTTTATATATATATATATATATATATATATATATAAGAACAAAACATCATACTATACAACGAGTGCGCACAATCGGAAAACGGCTTTTTATCTGCCTGCATACCATTTTGCCGTTTCGTTGAGTGTGACACGGGTCGAATAATTTTTAAAAAATATAAATTCCTTACCACGTGATATATGCATGAGAAATGAAAGGCAGTACATTCCACAAGTATTACTAAAATATCCTTGCAGCCGGAAGGGATTCCATACAACTTCTGGGATATGAAACTGCTCGAGAAATTTTACAATAACAGGGTCATTCCAGGGCTGAGTCCCGAGTGAATCAAAATAGTACATGCGGTCACTACTTTTAAAATAGATTGGAAACCAATGAATCCCTTCACTACCAATAACATCTGTGTTCACAATAAGGCTACCGCAATCTCGCGTAGTTGGCAATTTCAATGTTTCATTCTTCGCAAACACACCGATAAATTTGGAACGTGTGATTCATTCACTATTCATTACTCTCTGAAGTGTATTCGCATCCATTTTAAAAGTCAGTGAGAACGCTCCTAAATCTGTCAACTTCTATTAGGGCTTGTGACTCGAGGTATACTAATACACTAATAGGCGCGCCTATCGGCTTGGCGAATTCCAATCTGACTGAGATGTTTCCACTGTTGTGGACTTACGAGTGTATTTACACTAGCAGATAAGTCAGGTGTGCTGTCAAATGGATAAAGGTTAAATTGATCGATGAATTCTTTCTGCGTTACCCCAAACCCGAGCTCATCACAAGCACCTGCAATATGGGCCAGATTACTATATGCTCTCGCGCAAAGCGAGAACACAGCGTCTGATGAATAATCCATATCCATAGCCCCGCCCAACGCAACGCCACTGACGTATAGAGTTATATTTTTAACGCCGAAATTTTCGAATTTAAAGGCATTCTTTTTATATTTTCCATTCACCGAAGCGTGGTCCTGCATTCCAATTAATATCCTTTTAGGTAGACCTCCCAGGGCGATGTTTTCTATCTGTTTCGAGGCCAACCCTGCTGTCACCGTGTATAGTTTAATCTGTGCTTTGTTAATTGGGTATTTTACTGTAGTAAGTCTTTCTCAATTTCTATTTGTTTAGGTGAACTTAATTTCACTCACCGTACGCGTAGGTATGTCTACATAATGTGAATCACAAAGAGTTTTGTTCCCTCTTCTTGATCAGCTCCCGGATTTAAACATATCTCAGGATTCGTACGAGTGAGCTTTATTTTCATATCCACCTCATTCACAAGCAACTTCTCCTGGAATGTGAAATCTGTATGCAAGCGTCCAAAACATTCATATACCTTCCTTTTAGAATTTTTAAATTTGTCCTTTATACTACTTTCGTCTTTAGTTTAATAATAGCACTTGGCACTTATAAAGGTATCCTTCGCGTCTTTAGAAAAGTTCAGCACATTTTCCAGATATGCTCGTAGGTGATAGTAACCCGTTCCTGCCGATATGTTACCCTGACTTAAATATACATCACACTGGTTGAATATGGAGTGCAGAAAGTTTGTTTCAGGGTATACAGCATATTTGCCATCGCAGTCCGTTCCATCAGAATGGGCCATACGTAGTTTAGCGTACATGTGCACACAGTTTGGGTCAAAAAAGTAAGGGCCTGAGCTGGGTATCACGAATTCTCTTGGAGCACTTGGGGAACTAATTATGTTTAACGGGTTAATCGTAATAGTCACTGTGCTCAATAGAAACTTGAGTACAACATTGTGAACTATACGGCTGGATGAAGCGTGCCATGACGAGTCAGACATAGTACCACCTCTCTCGACAAGTAGTAAACAGTCTTCATGAGATCAATGTCCTTAGCTTATATCAGTCAAAAAAATGGGCAACCATAGGTTTCATACGCCTAGAACACTTCTTCGATATCCTTTTACGTTTAACGCCACGTGCTGATAATTCACTGGTCTACAAATTTTGAAAAAGTTTGTGCTTCGGAGATAAAATGTGTTTCCTATTATGGATTTTGGGGTGCTGAAAACGAATATGACCATAAAAACAGTCGATTGGCTACAGTTTACAAGAAAATTTAAGTTACACATTTTGCGTATATGTATACCATATATTAGTAACATACCTGTATAATGCAGTCACTTATATTGATTCAACCCGTCGCTTCTTTGCTTGTCTCTTGTATTCAACTTTTGGAGCATCTCTTGTTATTGTCCAGCAGTAGTCTGCTAACAATGATGGACTCCATTTCCCCTGGTAGCGTTTCTCCATCGCTGAGATATCCTGGTGGAAACGTTCACCATGTTCATCGCTGACTGCTCCGCAGTTGGCCGGAAAAAATTCAGGTACGAATGGAGGAAATGTATCTTTAAAGACATATTGCAGCCCATTTTTTGATAGGACAACAGCAGGTTTTCCACCAGCTCCCTGTAATTGTCAGCTTTGGTATTTCCGAGAAAATTGGTTGCTACTAACCGGAAAGCATTCCACGCTGTCTTCTCCTCACCACCTAGGATACGGTCGAACTCCTCATCTCTAAGAAGCTCGCGAATCTGTGGGCCAACAAATACACCCTCCTTGATTTTTGCTTCACTGAGCTTTTGGAATTTACCACCGAGGTACTTAAAAGCTGCCCCCGTTTTATCCATAGCCTTAACAAAATTTTTCATGACGCCCAGTTTGATGTGTAAGGGTGGTAACAAAATCTTGCTCGATCCTACAAGTGGAGGATACTGAACATTTTTTGTTCCAGGTTCCAATGAGTGTCGGAGTGGCCAATCCTTCTTGATGTAATGAGAAGTCCTAGCCCGACTATCCCATTCACACACAAACAGCAATACTTAGTGTAGCCCGGCTGCAGTCCAAGCACGATAGCAACAACTTTCAAGTCACCACAAACCTGCCACTGATGTTTGTTATAGTTTATGCAGTTCAAAAGTTGCTCCATGTTGTCATATGTTTCCTTCATGTGGACTGCATGACCAACTGGAATTGATGGCAATACGTTGCCAACATGCAACAAAACAGCTTTTAGACTCAACTTCGATGAATCAATGAACAGTCTCCACTCATCAGGATTGTGAATAATGTTGAGAGCTGCCATCAGACCATCGATGTCGTTGCAGCTACAAGGTCACCTTCCATGATGAAGAATGGGACAAAATCTTTTTGACGGTCACGAAACTTACACACACTAACATTTTCAGCGAGGAGATTCCACTGCTGCAATCTGGAGCCCAGCTCTGCCTTACTCTTTGGCAGTTCTAAATCTCTGATAAGGTCGTTTAATTCATTCTGAGTTATCATGTGCGGTTTAGAAGATGTCAAGTTATAAACAAATTCAGGGTCTTGTGAAGTTGAAGGCTCACAAGTTTCGCAGGTTCCTTCATTCTCCTCGTCCTCTGACTCCAGGGAGAATAAGTGTGGGGGCTCAGGAACGGGTAGTCCTTCGCCGTGAGGTACCGGGCGTATAGCAGAGGGTATATTCGGATATTGTAAAATCCACTTTTTTTTCTTGCAAATACCTTTCTTGACTGGAGGCACCATGCAGAAGTAACAATTGCTGACATGATCTGTTGGTTCCTTCCACACCATTGGCACTGCAAAAGGCATAGATTTCCTTTTCCGATTCAACCACTGGCGAAGGTTTGTTGCATAAGTATTGCAGCATATGTGTGGGGCCCAGCTCTTGTCCTGATCTCCAATCTTACAGCCAAAATAAAGGTGATAGGCTTTCCTAATCACGGCGGTTATAGCACGCTTTTGTGATGCAAAAGTCAATTCTTCACAAACATAACAAGTTATCTACACTGTTCACGCAATTACGAGGCATCTTTGTTCAAATTAGGCTGAAAAAACTCAGTTTCTAAAGCAAACACTAAAAAGAGTTTGACAAGAGTGCATTGTATGACTTCCGCGAATGAACTGATGCTGTGGCATAATATGTAGATTGTAGACGCCTGTGACACATCGACGCCTTGACTCTACTGCGCATGCGCTTAGTTACATTTTTTTATTTTAATAAATTAATGTAATTACATTGCATTTTAATAATTTTAAATTAGGTAAGGTTAAGTTAGGTTAGTATTGCATTTATATTAATATAAAAAACATTATGGGAAGCAATATGTTAAAATGATCCAATCTATTTTTTAATAAATAATTTACAAATAAATAATGTAATAGATAAATTTAAAATTACATTTTATTGTATATATATATATATATATATATATATATATATATATATACAGGGTGGGCCGAAAGTCTGGATCCATAGGAAAATATTTATTTTAATACATAAATTACAACAAATGGTAAATACTTAAAATGAATATCAACTTTAACTCGTAAATGCGTATCCGTGATACTGTACAGTAGTTCGTACTCCAGTATAAATACTCAAATACTTTTTTATTTCAGCCCAGAAATGGCTTCGAATCTAACAACAGAAGACCGGGTAGAACTTGTGCTCATGTACGCAAGACAGGGCGCTACACACAGAGAAGTTGCTACCGAATTCAATAGAAATCATCCTGATAAGCATCCAGTAACACATGCGACTGTTGGCAAGTTGTTTAAACGTTTCAAAGAAACAGGAAGTGTACATGATCGACGGCGTTCTGGTCGTCCAAAAACTGCAACTGATGAAAATACCTCTGCAATGGTATGTGAAACTTTAACGAATAGTCCAGTAAAGTCAACAAGAAGATTATCAAATGAAACACGCATCTCGAGAACGTCAATTCGAAGAATTATTAAAAATCATAAATTCCATCCCTAAGTGTCTCGATGTCAGAGGCCGCCAATTTGAGCATTTGTTATAATTTGTTGTTTATACTGGAGTACGAACCACTGTACAGTATCACGGATACGCATTTACGAGTTAAAGTTGATATTCATTTTAAGTATTTACCATTTGTTGTAATTTATGTATTAAAATAAATATTTTCCTATGGATCCAGACTTTCGGCCCACCCTGTATATAGATATGTATATATTTACATTAATTTATTAAAATAAAAAATATAACCGCGCATGCGCAGTAGAGTCAATGCGTCGATGTGTCACAGGCGTCTACATATTACGCGACAGATGCAGTCCAGTTAGTAGGGTGCAGGGTTGCCTGATATTTTCATAAATAGAGCCAATTGGCAATTTTAGGCATCATTTTCGTATTCAGTGACCCAAAATTAGTAAAGATTGACTACTTTTATTTCCGAAGCATTTTGGCTGTAGACCAGTGATAATGCCTTCTTCCGGACAGCCCTCTTCTTCTTCCCACCACCACGCATTTTTCTTTTTGCATCTTTGACGATTTCGTCCCGTGTACGCTTTGTGTTTTTTAGAGTTTCTTTAGGTTTAGCCCTAGCCAATATGTCTTCTGCCGTGTTAAGACCTGATTGTAGCGCTTTCCTCCCGAGGTATCTGGCTCCTTTCTTCAGCAAGGGGACAGCTGTACGTAGTATGGCTAAAAAAATGGAGCCAAGTCCACTACCACGCTGGTATCTCGCACCTCGATAGACTGTGAAAGGTTTTCTGTCCATTATAATTCAGTGCAGTCGAAAGTGCAGCTTCACTGTTAAGCTCCCATCACCGAATGCGAATTTTTTTCCCTCAATCGTTCTTAAATATATTGAGATGTTGGTTATTAGATTAGTCGCGACATTCACATAATGGGGCCTGTCATATGTAATACTCATGCTCTTACCTCTATGGTTGGGGATGTGTGCAGTGCACAGCAGGCGTACCTGGGTATCCCCAACAAATTGGTGCTCCGCTATATTGCTGCAAATATAGCACATGTCTGGGGGTGTATATCCATCACTCGGTTTCTTCAATTTCATCTGGTACATTACGCTGGACAAGTCATGTTGTGCCTCGTGAAAGGTATCTCTTTGGAAGGCTGATCGATATCGCCCCTAGGTTATAATTTTAAACAGTCCTTTGTCTTTAATATTTTGCCAGCCTGTGATTTTAGGGTCACAGTATGTGCAGGGTTTTCTTTGTTTGCGATTTCGTATACTAAATCATCCGTAAGATTTGAGTTTTTTAAACTTGGTTTAAGTCTCTCACAACATCCTCAGCCGCACCATAGCAGCCCGGACCTAGTGTTACTACTGTACTGTAATACCGAGCATCCCCACTCCGGGCGATATGTATGGTTTCATCCCGAGTTACCCCGGCTTTTTCACACTCATTACAGTCTCTAAGAATCGTAAAAACGGGTTCTTTATAATTAATATTTAAAAAGAGGGTGTCCAGCTGAATTTCGCATATACCCACCTCATACGAATCGCGACCCAATTCAATGGGGCCTTGGAGTTCTGTTACAAAGTTGGCTAGTGTGTTGTTAGGATGTACAGACAGGGACGAGGAGGACGGTAGTGTGACGTAGAAATGGTTAGGCGCCATGTTGCATACTATTTAAGCTTCATTATTGCATCAGCTTTTATATAGGTGTTGAAGCTTTCTGGTACTCTAGCCATTTCACTAGGTACAGTTTTCTCTTTTCTGAACCTTTGCTTCCTAAGATTTTTTCAATTTTAAACACATTTTTTCCTAAATTAAATGTTACTTTCTGCAACTCCTTGCGGTAAAAGCCTCCTGTGATTTCTATCCCATTTAAATCTTCTACGTAATACAACATTATCTCGTCTTTAGGTCTCATAGCCCTAACTTTAAAAATTTCACGTGTCCAATCTTGCTAAATCCATTCGCGAATTTATTTCCCGAACGCGACAGCCTTACATAATCATTGATTATATGATACGCACAGTGTGTGGTGGTGGTGTTCCATCTCTTCTCACATCAGACTCTGGGTGCGTACCTCTTTCTAAAATCTCGAGGTGTTGTCTCAATCGTGCGATGGTGTGAGCGGTTGTAGGAGGAGGCCAAAGATTCCAGAATGTCTATAAATCTGTATGTGTTTTTATGTGTAAAATAGCGGTGTATACGTTCCTTTATGGTACGTTGAACTCTTTCAGCTAAAAAGGTCTTATGTATAGAATTGGTAGTGTAGTAGCTGATATTAAACTCTATCAACATGTTCTGAAAAGCTCAGCCTATAAATTCTTTCTCCATATCCGTACAAAACTAGCCAGGAACCCTGTTTTCTTTCAACATCAACGTTTTGGTGGCTTTAGTAACTGTTTCAGGCGATTTATTTTTCAGAGGAATTAACCACAGACATCTAGAGAATACATCTATTATGAATAGGATGTAGAGGTAACCATCGTTATACACTAAATATCTTCGCATGTCTGTTAAATCTGCTTGCCAAATAGAGTCAATTGATGCCGCTGTTGTCTTGGCTGTTTTAAACCTTTTTCTCACAGGTTTATGAAGTGTATAAGCGTCCTGCTCCTGCAAAAACCTCTCAACATATTTTTTCCCTACTCCATCATTGCAAACACTTCTGTACAGTCTATCTACGCCTCCGTAGGAGGCTGGGCTAGAAATGTAATAATAGCGTCTTCTTAATATGTTAGCCATTTTGCATATTTTAGAGGCACGTGCGTAGGGTTGACCGTTGTTTAACCTCTTCCTTCTCCTCTTCAGAGGTGTTACCGCCCGGGGTGATGGCGTTTCCAATCGTGGCACGTGCGATGCATGTTCCAAGTCTTTTAACCTGTTCAGATTTCCTATCATTGCTTTGGGGATATTTATCTGTTGTAGTCTTGCTTTAATATGCTTCCATCCTGATGGTGAGGGCCTATCCCACTTTCTCACTAGATCATGGACGATGTCTACGATATTCGATTCCTGTACTTTTGCTCCTTCCACAATGATCTCACTTGTATCGGTCCATTGTATGTTGGGATCCTCTTTCAATAGATTATAAAGACTTAAACCTTTATTCCTCAATGTATGTGGGAGGCTGCTTTTTAATACATGTTCGATATGTTGTGGAGCCGACCCGTTAATCTTAGGTTGGTCAGCTCTATCGTCGGACACAGGCCCTATGTCACCATGCCTATCGTTGTCCGTGCTGCGCCTAATAAACACCGGATCTCTGTCGGATTCTTATAATTTTCGTACTCGTGAAGAAATTTCTGCAGAGCTTCTTAGTATAAGACTCTTTTCTCATCAGGTGTTTTTTCACTGTTTAATAGGGCTAACAATTCCCTTTCCATTCTTTTAAGCCTGCTTTTACGGGGTTCTAGAATCGTGTCTCGATTCTTTGAACTTTGCAGTGAAGCATACACCTCGTGTGGAATCACTACAACTTTCTTCATTATATTAATCTAGTCAGTAAAGGACCCAAAACTGAAAATAAGATGGGGAGGAATGACCCTCCTCTTTGTACAATAATTCGTTTTTTCTTCCCCACAGTTTGACTTTTACGACTTTTTACGAGCGAGTGCACATATTATGTTCTTGTAACGGCGTAGGCGAGCCTTCTGAGGTGGTTTCATTGACACATTGCAATTTATAACGTTAAGACAGATTTCACAGATGCATTTTAAAAAGTCCGAGTCAATATTTTTAGCAAACATCTGTTGCATTGCCCGGGGCAGTCGATGATAGATTTTTATTAATTCATGGTATTTCTTTAGCCTCTTTGTCATTCTGGAATATACACAGTTTCAGGCTCGTTTGGAAATATATTCGTTCTTAGAAGCACCCTAAACGTGTTTCGCGGATGAAGGTCGCAAAGCAAATATCCGTAACGCAGGCGTGTAGCTTCTTTATAAACTTCCAAAAACTCCTTACGCTGATTCGGGAACATTTGATTGGCTAATACCCCAATTTGTGATCCATCTCTACGTTGCGCGAATAAGAGTAGATATTTTGTATTTAACAACACACCGCGCATGTATCTATTTTTGAAAAATAGATTCTGATTGATGAATAACAAACGTTTTATCTATGTCCAACATGAGATCGTCAATTACAATGACTGTATGCTCATTACCCTTTAACGAATTAACATCATATACACCTTTGTGGAACAAAATATCTTGGTACTCGTTGAACACTGATTGATACGTCAAATAGCACCATATAACTTTATGCACAAGTTTTGAGAACATTTCTCCCTTTTCTTTAATGATTTTAAGCATAAACACAGTTTTACCAAATCCTGTAGGGCCAGATATAATACATGTGGATGGGCTCGTGAACCTGAATTTTTCTACAGAATCCATCTCTAACACGTCACACTCCTAAGTGGGTCATTTACAAAATATAATAAAACTTTTAGTGGTGATCCTTATATTCTACAGTCTTGTTTTTCCTCTTCTTCCACAGAATCGTGAATGACGATGAGGTACAGCACCCCATCATCGATATTACAGATGACCCCGACGACAGTGTAGTTGTTGTCACAGACTCCAACCCGGCTAACGAGCCCACACCAGCGATACCTGTAGCACGCGACAATTCAAAGCGGAGGCTTGATGAAGAGCCCTCCACGTCAGGTATAAAGCGTGCCAGGATTGCGCCGGTTGTTAAACCGTCAGTAATAGAGCCCCAGCCCTCTACGTCCTACGACACAACCCCCACAATAGTACCTTCCTCAAATAACAATATACCTCCTTATACCTGTTCAATTCCGGGTACATCCTCCACAGCACTAGCAGCGTCTCGTGCTGTAGAGGATGGTATAACATTCTAGTTGGTGCGCACCGCCACCCCCACCCCAGCCCTGACTAGAAATCGGTATATAGTCAGGATTGATTCTAGAACCATGTATAGCAATGGTGTTGAACACGGACTATGGGGTGTAGTTGAACGTATTGTGGAGTTTGCCCTTCAGAACCGCGACGAACGTGGTCAGGACGAGACTGACCTTCGGGTTTGGGTCAGATGACGGGGATGTAGATGATTTTTGGGTAGTAATACCATTCAGACGCTTGGCAGCTGTAGATATAGAGTATATATAAGGTTGTAACATATATTCTACTCGATTTTTTAGTTCATTCAGAACAAAAATTAAAGGACTTATAAGGACAAATTTGCTCGAATTTTTAGTTTATTCACAACAAAAATTAAATGACATAATGACAAATTAATCATCAATATTATTCCCTTCTTTTTCTATAACCTTCTCCCACCTGTAGGAAAGTTTTTTATGCCACGTTCGAAGAAATCCCTTGGTTTCGAGTTAAAAAAAAGCGATCACTTCGTTTTCGATAGCTTCCCTGGATTGCAACTTTTGTCCATCTAGGTGGTGTAGCAGACTTTTGAATAAATGGTAGTCTGAAGGTGCGATGTCTGGAGAATAAGGTGGATGAGGCATTTTTTCCCAACCAAATGCCTCCAATTGGGCAGTGGTAATTCGAGCAGTGTGAGGGCGCGCGTTATCCTGGTGGAATAGAACACCTCTGTGATTAATTAATGCAGGACGTTTTTCTTGTAATGCCATCTTCAGTCGTTGGAGTTGTTGGCAGTAGACTTCAGCTATGATTGTTTGATTATATGGCAGAAGCTCAAAATTAATAATTCCTTGCATGTCCCACCAAACGCATAGCAAAATTTTCTTTGGATGGGGTCCATTCCTTGGCTGAGGTTCAGGCTTTGTTTCACGGCTAAGCCACTGATGTCGACGCTTAATATTGTTATAGAGGACCCATTTTTCATCCCCAGTGACGATCCGATTCAAAAACGGTGCCTGCAGTTGCCGAGAATACAGTGATGTGTAAATATCGATTCGATGTTGAAGATTCGCTTGTGACAAATCATGCGGAACCCATTTTCCAACCTTCACTATTTTTCCTAACTGTCAAATGACGATGAATTGTCACATGGCTAACGCCGAGTTGCAGGTCAAGTTCTCTTACAGTTACCTTTGGGTTTTCCTCCACTGTTGCTTTCAGCAACTCTTCATCTAACTCATTTGGTCGTCCTGTTCGTTGATCCTTCAGACTGAAGTCTCCATTTCTGAACTTCTCAAACCATCTCCTACACATCCATTCGCTCACAACACCATTTCCATAAACTCTTTGAATGTTTCTTGCGGATTCACTAGCGTTAGATCCTTTATGGAACTCATACAGCATCACATGTCGAATATGTTCTTTCGTGGGCTCGATGTTTTTTCAATTACTGTAATATCGTAGGGGTAGCATTGTAACCGTATGAAAAACACCAGAGAAAATATTCATTAGCCTAATCCTACACTAGCCTAAGTCATTCTGTATCGTGATAAAACCTGTGTGAACCTGTCGCCGGTGGTGTATTTTGCAACATTTCTAAAACTATTTTACATTATCTTGGTTATTCTATTATCTATCGTCCGTTTTCTAACCAAGCAGAATTTGTTACAACCTGATATTAAGCCGTATAATGCAGGCTTCTCAAAGTGGTACAGCCTTCAATATGGACAACTTCACGGTAATTATTGACCGTGTATTCCGTGTTGCGGGTCATAGTGCCACACCTTACACTCTTAACTTCAATTCTCAGGCTATTTACAGACGGCATATAAACGCCGATCGTGGTTGCGGCTTTATAACACTAGTCTTGGCTCGTATGTTTACTGTGCTAAATACACGAACGCAAAAAATTTAGTTGCCTACGGTTGTGCAGCGTGCACGTGAACTAGCTTCAGATTGCAAGCTTGAGTTTGAGTGTAATATGGGTCTGAAGAGCTGAGAAGGGTAGAACAAGAAATGAATGCTCTTATAGTTGTATTTAGAATGGATGAACGTCGTAGGCCTGTGTATGTTTTTGAAAGCTGTGTGAGAGATCGTACAAGACCCCTACTTATTTTAGGGCTGTCAGGGACAACGTATCTCCCCATCCGTAATATAAGGGACCTTTACGCGAGTTATGATAAAGGTCGAAAATATGGACGGCATCATGATTTGTGTATGAGATGTCTCGAGTTTGCGGATGATATAGTGAAACATTGTAAGGATTGCCACATGGTGTGTGCGCAGTGTAAAAGCTCCAAATGTGAAAGCCGTGTGGTTGAAGCTGAGAAGAGGGACTGTGATGTATGCAGACACACATTTTTCAATAATAACTGTTTTGAGCTCCATAAGTCAATTGGCAAGTGCAGGAAAATGAGAATCTGTGAATGTGGTATGTTTTATATGATGGATAATTGGGGAAATTTCAAGCATAAATGTGATGAAATTCACTGTTCTACATGCCATGATAAATATAAGGCGGTTGGAGTAAAGCATGTATATTATATGAAAGACGCGAAGCCTAAAAATAGCCCTTGTACAACTGCGTACTACGATATAGAAACATATACGAACGCTGAAACCAAAAAGGTCATTCCACATCTACTTGTAAGCCAGACAATCTGTGATGAGTGCATGGAGGTCGAGTGTGATGAGTGTCACAAATGTGGTAAACGGACAAACGTTTTTAAAACGATTGCACATGACAGTCCCGTGAAACTCTTTATGTCCTATATTGTCAAGTTAGCGGACAAGTTAAAAAAAATGACTGTGTATAATCTTGGCCATAACGCGGCAAAATTTGACACACAGTTCCTTTATAAGGAGTTGCTTGAGCACGAGTCATCTGAGATATTTACAGGTGATCCCTTGAAAAGAGGCAACAAACTTATACAGACGCAAATAAGAGGCAATGTACAGTTTGAAGACACTTTATTATTCACACCTTGTAAATTAGCAAAGCTACCCAAGGTCATGGGTGTAGCCGCTGAAGTTTCAAAAGGATATTTCCCTTACACATTCCTCACTAGCGAAACTTTAAACTACGTAGGACTACCTCCACCCAAACATTAACTATAAATGTATGAGTACCAGTGAGCGTGAAGATTTTGACCGCTACAGCAACAGTTTTAATGAATCTAATTCTTACAATATAGCTGATGAATGTGAGCGTTATTGCGTGAATGATGTGCGTGTACTTAGAGTATGTTTCCAAGCCTTTAGAAGGGTGTACATAGACCGTTTCAAATGCGATCCGTTGCAAGTCGCAACCACGATTGCCTCATTGTGCTTTACGGTGTTCAAGAACAATTTCATGCCAAAAGACACCTTAGCCGTCATTCACAGAAACAATCCCCGCAGTTATGGGCACAAGGCTATTTACTGGCTCATACACCTACAGCAGCAGACAGGTGTATACATAAAGCATGCCCGCAACACATGGGAAGTACCCATTAAAGTTAATGGTCGTGTTTTTTGGGTTGATGGTCTAAGGCTCCAGGGGTGGCCAACCTTTTACATTTCATTCGCCAATTTTTTCACGCATGAGTTCAGATGCGCCATACAAGTCTTGTACCCCCATTCAATTCTTGTATAAAATATGTTAATATAGATATATTTAGCATTTTTACATGATATAATGATTTAATATAAAAACAATGTAAACATTACTTACCTTAATGAGACTTTTGAGTCTGTTTTGATTTCACCAAGCTTTTAATGTTTGGAGTTAAATTAGTTACTGAGAGCAGCAGAGAATTCTTCAAATTTGAATCAGTCAATCGCGACCTCGTTTTGTTTTTTATCAATTTCATGGATGAAAATGCTTGTTCACATCTGTACGTCGTTCCGAAACGACAGATATAACTCTGGGCAATTTTTCTTAGTTTTGGAACTGAGGGAAGCTCATCAAATTTCATTTTCAATAGTGAATTTGTTTTCAAGTCAATAAGTTCCATTTGTATGTTACTAGGTATCTTCATGATTTTTTGTTCACTAAGTGAAAATGGGTTTATAAATGCGAGTATGCAGTCTTCTTCTTTAGCAAAATCACGAAAATTACTTTCAAATGACTCTTGCAATAACCTGATTTTTTCAATATATTTTGTAAAATTGCCATTATCCTCAGCACATTCACTCTGCTCTTTTAAATGCGGAAACTGGTTCAAATCCTCATTTTCTATCTGAGAGATGAACAGTTTTAATTTCATCTTGAATGCATTGATATCATTTACTAAGCTAGGAAACAATTTGTTCTTGCCCTGCAGTTTCAAATTTAGATCATTGAGATAGCTGGTTACATCAACTAAGAATGCTAAATCAAATAGCCAATTGTTATCACATAAAAGGGCTCTTTCCTCGAGCAGCTCATTTTTCTCTTCTAGAAAATTATGAACAGTATTTTTCAGTTTCCAAAATCTACTCAGAACCTGTCCTCTAGAAAGCCAGCGCACCTCACAATGGAGGACAAGATCGCCATATTCCAAATCTAACATTTCGCAATATTCTCTGAATTCTCGTCTGTTTAATGCTCTTGCATTAATTTTATTCACGCATTTCACAACCGTTAACATAACATGCTGCAAGTTTAAAGTTTTTCCACACAACGGCTCTTGGTGTATAATGCAGTGATATTTTAGTAGAGGACGATCTAAAAAGTTTTCAAGCAAAGTTGTAGTCCCAACGGATTTACCGATCATCGACGGAGCTCCGTCAGTACAAACACTGATGAGTTTACTGAAATCTACTTGTAGATTTTCTAGGCATGATTTTACTTTGTCAAATATGTATGATCCTCTTGTTTTTCCGTGAAGCGACTCAAGACCGATAAGTTCTTCAAAGACGCTAAAATTGTCATCAATTCCTCTTATAAAAGCTAAAGAAAAGAAAGTACAAGCACGGAAAATGTCTTTCAGTTGCTCAGATACATCATGAGAGAGTTCTTCGGTGCGTCTCGTAACTGTTTGCTTTGACAGAGCAATTTCGTCTACTTTTCTTTCGATATTTTTATCACCAAGACATCTTGCAAATATTTGGAGACAAGGCCTAACAATTTCTTCTCCATCAGAGAAAGGCTTCCGTTTTTTGGCCAACGCTAAAGCAATTTCGTAGGACGCTTCTGTCATCGCCAAACTTTCACAACTTCTTTTAACAAATATATTTTGTCTTCTTTTGATTTCTTCCTTTTTCTTAATCACATATTCTTTCCGTAACTCAGACCCAAGCACTAGCTTCAGTTTTCCTTCTATTTCAGTCTGATGTTGTGTTTTGTAGTGTCTATTAAGATCATGTCTTCTATTATGTGAGAAAGTGTTTTCACAAACAATGCACAACGGTTTTCCTGAAGGACCCGCTATAAATAAGAACTCATTTTCCCACTGTTCATTGAATTCACGCTTATGATCACTTTCTGCTTTTTCTTTTGCTCATTTTCTATTGCACTGTGATGGGTAATTCAAAGTAAAAAAAGGCTTAATTTTCGAAAAAGTACAAAACCGCAAATGTTCACAAAGGACGAACAAAGCACAACTCTGTAGCGTAGGAGTGTCAATTGTAAACTGACTGGCAAAAAGCTGAGACGGACAGCCGCTGGCTGACGCCTGGCGGCTCAGGATCAAACAAGTATCAAACGTGTATTGAACAGTTATGGAACGAATGCAGAACAAAAGTCCTTCTTTCCTAATTTGACTCATTAAACATAATTTTTTTTTTAAATTGAAAGCAGATTAATGTGAAAGAAGATAAAATTCGCCAAAAGATGTGCACGAAATAATATAATCGCTAAAAAAAATAATTGCAGAGATAGTTTTACATTTATTCTCAGTATAACTCACTTTTAGCTCTAAGCTACTTGAATTCCTGTTATAGATTTTTTCTGAGAACTTATACAAATCGGTTTTTGGTTATTACTTTTTGCATGAGTAGGCTTACTTTTTTATTATTATTATCACTGGGGTGCAATGCACCACTTCTAACCATCCAGTGCGCCACTTTTGGCGCATGCGTCATAGGTTGGCCACCCCTGGTCTAAGCGAAAACCCTGCCACTGGTGAGAAGACTGTGTACTCTTTTAACGGCTGCTGGTGGCACGGCTGCCCACGTCTTGAGTGTGGAATCGTAGGAAATATCCACGGTAGATCTCCTGCCGACAGTCTTGCATGGACCCGCACCCGCGATCAGCTTATAGGCACCCAGTTCACTCACAAGATGTTGTGGGAGCATGAGTATGATGCACGGATGGAAACAGATGGAAAGTACCGTAAAGAAATAAACACGATCAAGCGTTCAATGGTACTGGATCCTCTCAAATGCAGTGATAGCTTGTTCGGAGGGCGTACAAATCCTTTCAAGCTATACTTTCCGCCTACGGAGGGAGTGAAACTCCATTACTACGACTTCTGTTCTTTATATCCCTACGTGATGAAGAACAATCCGTACCCCGTGGGTGCACCTGAAAAACTGGTAGGACCTGACCTGCCCACCATCGAGGTGTTCTCAACAAATTTGAACGGGTACTATTTCGGTCTTTCTTTCGTAGATGTGCTCCCCTCTCGCGATTTATGGATGCCGATCTTGCCCGTCGTTATAGACAACAAGCTCATGTTTCCCCTGTGCGTGAAGTGCGCAGAGGAGAACAATGGGGAATGTAATCACACAACCAACCAGCGTAAGATCAGAGGTGTATATACAAGCCCTGAGCTGGACCTAGCCGTTCGCCATGGCTACAGAATATTGAAGATATATGAGGTGTGGAGGTTTCAGAAGCTACCCAACCTTTTCAGGCCATATATAAACACTTTTTCGAAGGATAAGGTAGAAGCATCAGGGTATCCGCGAGTTGATACCGAAGATGAAAAATCGACTTATATTCAACGTTACCGTGACCGTGAAGGGATACAGCTTGACCGTTCCCAAATTGTAAAGAACCCAGGCAAGCGCTTTAGTGCAAAGTTGTGTCTGAACAGTCTTTAGGGAAATTTTGCACAGAATACTGGCAAGGGGAACGTTCATTTGGCTCAAAGTTATAGTGAAGTCTGGGATTATGCCAACGCTCCCGATAAAGAGGTCATGGAGATCGTGAATGTAGGTAATACTTACATAATAAAGTACAACAATACCGAATTGGCCACAGATACCTCACGGGTTACAAACATACCTGTAGCCAGCTTCACAACGGCCAACGCACGCATCAAACTTTGGGATCTATTGCATTCTCTTGGACGGAGGGTTTTGTATGCCGATACAGATAGTGTGATATTTACAGCAAAGGAGGGTGAATACATGCCGCCTATTGGTGAATTCCTCGGAGAGTTAACTGATGAGATCAAGGATGAGTATGGAGACATCGCATACGCCGACTCTTTTGTCTCAACAGGACTAAAAACGTATGGAGTACGGATGAGGGTGTGGGAGGATATGAAATATATCGTGAAGGCTAAGGGTATCACGCTCATCCAGGTGAATCGGCGGGCCTTTAACTTTGATTCGTTGAAGGATCTAGTGTGTTTGGAAGATGAGGGCGTCCAGCCGCCCCAACTAACGTTGGAAACGTTACCAGGTGCTTGGTACCTTTGATACCGTACCCTTTGGATACCGTAATCTTTGATTGTTATATATGTCTATTATTAACGATGTTTATTTATTACAGGTATTTGTAAATATATACACCTTGAATAATTCGTTTATTAAATAAAACGTGTTTCAATTAGCGTTTCACTTCTCCTTTGTGTGTGTGTGTGTGTGTACACAGGAGAAAGTTCAAGCTCCGCCCCCTGTATGATCGATCAATGGTCACGTGACTCCTGCTACTACCTGGACATATCTCTTCCCTGCGTGCTCAGTTCACCGCTGGAAACCCTGGGTCTCAGATGTGTATTTTCCCAAGTAGACAAAAAATAGTAATGGCTACCTTTAATATTGCGTGTTCGACGTTTATGAAATGGTATTCAGCAAAGTGTGAAGATATGGTGGATACTGAATGGCTCCCTATTCCACCTTCCTTTGATACTTTTAAGGCTACATTGAACTGTGCGAAGCTTGAGGAACAAGAGGTACAAATACTCTACGGGTATTCTGGCGAGAGCATTGCGGGATTTCGTGGTACAAGCGATGTATTGAAGTATGTTGTAGGACTAAACTTTATAAAAGGTTACATATACTGTGAAGTGGAAGAAACAACACGTGCAGAAGAGAAGCAACGGTTATGGTTAGTGAGTCTTGTTGGTGAGTGGTATGACAAGCGATATTATGTCATGTTGCATCATACCAAGTACTCGTACCCTGCGGCTGAGAATGTAAATTTTGCCATAATGGAGAATCTTAAGTATTTTTACCACTACATTAATATTTATCATGGCGAGGTTTGTAGTGAGGTTGTGGCTAAAGGTCTGCGTGAGTTTTTAACAGAATTTAGAAACGAGTATCGTCTGCTAAGCAAAAAGGAAAAATATGGGCATATGTTTCTCGCAAATAGTGCGCTGGAGTGTGAATAAAATGTGTTTAGTTCGTGAAAATGAACGAAAATGTCTGGTGCGCATTCTCGGGAGTGGGAGTGATAAAACATTAAAACCGGTATTGCGTCATATATCAGAAAATTTCTCAAAACACCTACCCAGTATAATGGGATACAAGTATTTACGTCGGAACAACGCCGTACACGATTCATCAGCTTATGGTCTGACTCACACCTCCCGTCAAGCCGATCCGCCCGCCTGTTGCTCATTGTCATCTCAGAGCTTGAACCGAGTGGACGTGCACTCCTCGAATACGATGGAACTTCCTTTGAGCAGCATTCTCAATGCCGTGTACGATGTGTTCAGGCGTAAAACCGGTGCCATTAACTATGTACTGGAAACGACTTGTAGACAAACAGACTCTGGTAAACGGAATGTTGTTTATTTAAGTGTTGAGGAAATGAATAGAATCTTCGTGGTAGTTGAGAAGTGGAGTGAGGATCGTTATGAAATTCCTGCAGGTGTAGGTACAAGAAGAGAGCAGATTAGTGATACCCCCTCATATGCCGTTGTTTGTACGTTGTGTATAAATAACCATCAGCCATGCATTGATATACGACTGATGTGGAAGAATGCTTCTGATAATAACGTTCTTGTCCCTACGCGAAACCGTTTCATCCTCGACAGAATGTTTGAAATCGTCGGTTCCCGCAAGCTGAAGGCTATATTAGACGCGCGTGTTACGGATATGCTTCATTTTGATTTCTTGAATACGCATATACCGCCCTGCTCGACGGGTTTACCGAGTGTAGAACTGAACAAGGCGAGAATGGTCTAGAGCTGGATGCTTATTTAAAGGGTTTAGACTCTCTTGAAATATCATGAACTTTGGTACAAAGCACTTAAGCGGGACAGGGCTGAGCTCACCTACACCATTCACCCTGAAGAACTATTTCTTTATATAATGAGCAGCTGTCGTTACGACTTAGATTATTATTTGAACTGCCGCTATGCATTGTGAAGATGAGTTCACGATTGAAGAGCTCGGATCGGTAAGAATAAACCATCGATTAGAAAGGAGTGTTTATAAACTTGTATTTAATAGTGATGTTCTACAGATCTACAGAAGCTAAGGCTAACAAAGACCCTAAGATCCACTCTAATGTTAGCCCGAGAGAAAGGAAAGAGTAGGGGGTTAAGAGAAGAGAAGAGAAGAAAAGAGAATAAGGGGTTAAGTAAGGAGGAACACCTATTATTCGTGGGTTAACATTCATTCAGAAAAAAACTCACCATCATCCGCCGGCCACTGCCGACAAGTCGGAGAAAATAGGAGAGGGGTGAAAGATGAAAAGAAGTAAAATAAGAACGCTTACAAACCATGCAAACACAGTCTTAATTCACAGTCATACCATGCAAACTACAAACATGCAAGAAAAGAGAGTTAGAGACATGCAAAGTAGAGAAGATAAGAAAAAAAAAAGTAGGTAAAGTTAAACAAAAAGTGGGTTAGTTTACTCTACGAGCTACATCTACGTTCGTGTTAGTCTAACTTTTTTTTTTTTTTTTATTGCTGGCGTCACACGCTGGCATGTCACAAGCTGGCATTAATCGTCAACAGACTCATCCTCGACCACCAACCCCAGAGCTCCTGTGACTAATTGTTTTTTATTTTAAACAATGTTAATATTTTTAAAATGTCTGTCAAGACGGTTCTTAAACATATTAACGCTGGTAGAATGAACAACTGACGCGGGAAGATTATTCCATTTGTCAATTACTTTAAACGTAAAGAAGTTTTTAGCGATATTAGTAATGAAACGTCTGCCACGCAACTTAAATCCGTTATTACGAGTATTACTATTATCGAAAGTGAACAATTTGTCAAAATTTACATTATCGATGTTATTAACGATTTTGAAAACTTCAATAAGCTCCCCCCTTAATCTCCTAGTTTCGAGTGAATACAGGTCTAACTCTTTAATCCTATCTTCATAAGGCTTGTTGCGCAATGACGGAATTAGTTTCGTGGCACGACGTTGAACCCTTTCTAACCTATCAATATCCTCACGCAAGTACGGACACCAAAACTGAACTGCATATTCTAAATGAGGCCTGACTAGGGACTTGTAAAGGGGCAATATAATATCCTTCGATTTAAATTCGAAATTACGCGCTATGAAGCTTAACATCCTATTAGCTTTAGTATAAGACTCCAGGCACTGGTTCCTAACCTTTAAATCCTTAGATACGCGTACGCCTAAATCTACTTCCTCGTCAACGCTCGCTAACTCCCTATCATCCATCGTGTTCGTGTAATTGCATATTGTTGCGAGAACCTATATGCAAAACTTTACATTTGTCTACGTTAAATTGCATCTGCCACTTATCTGTCCACTCCATAATCCTATTTACATCGTCTTGGAGCCTATTTCTATCGTCCTCGTTAACAACCTTACCGCCTATTTTAGTATCGTCCGCGAATTTTGACACGTTACTAGTCAATCCTACATCTATGTCGTTAATGTGAATTACGAATAGCAATGGGCCTAACACTGAACCCTGTGGGACACCGCTACCTACATCTAACCACCCCGATTCACTACCATTAACTACGACCCTCTGTCTCCTAGCACGAAGCCATTCTTCTAACCAGTTAGCTACCTGACCGCGTATACCGTGCGCTTTGACCTTCGCAATTAGTCTCCTATGCGGAACTGTATCGAACGGCTTTTTAAAATCTAAATAAATAACGTCAGCTGCTCTATGCCTATCGTATTCGCGCACTATTTCGTTATAAAATTCTAACAAATTAGTTAAACAAGACCTATGGCGTCGAAACCCATGCTGACTACTATTAATCAAATCTCTACTTTCTAAGTGATCGATGATACGATCCCTAACTACGGATTCCAAAAGTTAACCGACAATTGACGTTAAGCTAATGGGCCTATAATTCCTAGTTACTTCGCGGTCGCCTTTTTTAAAAATAGGCGTGACGTTAGCTAATTTGAAGTCTTCAGGAATAATCCCCGTTTCGAGTGACTGATTAAAAATCTTCGTTAAGGGGCCTACGATAACGTCTTTCAAATCTTTCAAATGTCTGGGATAAAAAGCGTCAGGGCTTGGAGCCTTGCTAACTTTTAGCTTATCGATATAATGCGCAATCTCACCCTCATAAACAGTTATTTCATCCAAAATAGTCTCGCTACTAAATGGAACGATATCGTCCACGTCGGGGACATTATTTACGTCTTCTACGGTAAAAACTGTCGCAAAAAAGTTATTGAAAATACCCGCCATCGCCTGAGCGTCAGAAGCCAAAGCGCCATTAACATCCACTAGAGGGCCTATGTTATCTTTTACCGGCTTACGATTATTAACGTATTCAAAAAACGTTTTTGGATTATGTTTACTATCCGCAGCTATAAGTATCTCTAAATTACGCTTGGCATTCCTAACTGATCTTTTAACCTGACGTCTAAGCTCGATATATCTATTAAAGTTAGCTGCCGTGCCATTGCGCTTATTAAGTCTATACACTCTATTACGCTCGTTTATGAACTCGCCTATTTCCCTAGTCCACCACTTCGGCCTACCATGATTTCTAGCGCGCTTGGGCCTACGAGGAATAAACTCCCTTTCAATATTCCTAAAACTTTCTTTAAATGTCACCCAACGCAAATTTGTGTCATTACCCATAAATAAGTTATCCCAGTCCACTACTCTCATCCTATCCGCAAAACTATCAAAATTAGCCCTACGAAAATCAGGGACTTCTACCGCAAAACTATCAAAATTAGCCCTACGAAAATCAGGGACTTCTATTACGTTACTATCCTGAGTGTTTTCTATCAATAACTTAAACCTAAGAATTTGATGATCACTTCATCCTAAACTCTCGCCTACTTCTAAACCTTCGACTATATTCTCGCCGTTCGTCATCACCAAATCTAAAATATTCTTACCGCGCGTTGGTTCGGTAACTATCTGTCGTAAAAAGTTATCTTCCATAAACTCAACCAACCTCAAACCCTCCTCATTACCAGTAAAAGTCTCATAATTAACATTAGGGCAGTTAAAGTCTCCGACAATTATACTATTCCGATTGTCAATAAAATTACCAAGAAGGGAGTAAAATCTAATAACTGTATAGAGGGGTTGAACGGGAGGTCTATAAACAACAACAAAATTAAAACTAATACTACGCGCCCTAACTTCAACACATATCGCATTAATTGCTGCCGGAAAATCTAACTTAACCTCAATAGCCCTAAGGGAATTACGAATGTACAGCAAAACGCCGCCACCAAACCTATGTAACCATTCATTAGTAAAGAGTTTAAAACCCGGTACATCAAGTTCCCCCAACAAGTCCCGAGTCACGGTATTTAACCAAGTTTCAGTGATAGCAACTATATCATAGTTGCCGGAATAAATTATAGCCTTAAATTCATTTAATTTATTTCTAATACTACGCGCGTTACAATAAAAGACGTTTAAGTTATTTTTTACCACGGGCCCGTGTTTTAAACTATTTTTCACGTCGGGCCCGCGTTCCCTGGACCCACAACGTTTAAAGAAGGCTTCGACCTATACAGCTTTCGCACGTTTTCGTCTACTAACCTACCTAGCCTAGCATCACCTATTTCATTAAAATGCACCCATCTTTTATAAAAAGGTTAGGATCACTGAATTCGGACCACAGCTTTACGAAGGGTACATTTTCCTCAGCACAAATCTCTTCTAATTTATTATTCAAAAATATTGTTTTTGACGTGATCCTAAGACCCAACCCGTGCCTAGGGTTAATACCTAGAACTAAAGACCTATCTGACCTCGCCTTCAGGGACCTAATTAATCCCCTATATCTCTCCAAATGGTCAGGCACTCTCGTATCGGGCCTATACGAGTCGTTGCCTCCTACCATCGTCACCAACATTGAGTGACGGGAGGCAACGTCAATCCTATCCACTTCGTCTCTAACTCTGTCAACCCTGGCCCCTGGGAGACAGACCCTCCTCCTCTTGGTTGGATGCCGTTCAACGAACTTTGTCCATGTGGCGCACTAAAGAGCCCCCAATTAAAATAGTTTCCCCTTCATTCACGTCCCTTTCCAAATGGGCGAAAGGGTTCGAAACCTCGATAGGGGGGGATTCCTATCACCTAACGTAGGCGGCCTAGCTCCACCCTTAACCTCTCTATATCCCTCGCTATCTACTACTCTCGGACTAACCTTAACCCCTTCCTCAACTCTATCCAACCTTCCCGACAAGCTATCTAAACTAGAAACTAGGTTACGCACCTCACCCTTCAAATTACTAACGTCTTCAACGTTAGTATTGGTTCGGCTTCCGTCAACCGTAGCCCTACCCCTGCCCTCATCAAGCGTTGCAAGTCTTTCGGTTACCTCACGTACACTTCGTTTACTCGCAAAAGAAACAAACTGATCTATCGGTAATCGCCATAGGACCGCCGTTATAATCCTTAAATTCCGAATACCACCGGTTTACCCTACACCTAACACACGACGCTTTCTGCGACGGCATCGCGCAGTTAAAAATTAGTTTAAACCGTCACAGGTATAAGTTAAATTAAGCCGGCACGCTAAGAAAACTTCTAAATCGCTAAAAACCACTAATATTCAATTACTTAACTATAACAACGTGAATATAAACGCAAGTATATACAATTCAAAACTGTCCAAAAGTAAAATTCTCAGCAATATACAAAAGTAGATGCAATATCAGAGAGCTCAGGAATGCGTCCGTTCAGTACAGAGTCTGGCTGACGAATGAACAGTGTCTGGCTGACGATAGTGTCTGGCTGACGAATATTGTGGCTAACGATGACATCTTTGTGCATGCTTTTGCATGTATTCTAGCCGTGTTTAAAGATAACTTGCCAACCGAATGTAAAGTGGGCACAAAAATAGTATTGAACGATATGAAGGCCATTTACATCGATTATAGGTATCCCTATAACTTGAGCGGTGAAATAATGTCAAATCGTATTTACTGCTTAGTGCAAAGCAATAATGCTGTGACTGTAGACTCGATTACGTGCGAGTTTAATGTTTTAGTTAAGCGCAGTAGGACATCAAATGTATGTATTTTGATGTATCATACATTCATATTACCGGAGGTTTGTTCTACACAAGGTGGACCAAGAACTCCAAATATCTGCAATTTCAAACCTTCCTTTTACATAGATTTAAATATTGTTTGAATAAACTGAGTAGATATTGGATTTATTTCCATGTCATATAAAATAAGTAAGCAATAAAAACTATGTATATCATATAATTAATATACGAGTATATATACAACATCAAAAATCTCATTTCTCAAATGAGTTTGCGTGAGAAGGAAGACATGCTCAGATATAAAATATTGAAGGTAAGGGAGAAGAGAAAAGGAAAAAAACTAAAGCATATACATTCATTCACACTGGCGTCCTAGTGGATTAGCCCATCCCCCACCCCCGCATGGCTAAATTCCACATCTGCAGCGCTTCATGCGCTGTGTGTGGTGGTGTTTCCAGGTTTTGTCAGAAATAAAAGAGACAGCGTCCCGCCTGAACTTGCACACCTCTAACAAACTTCCTCCATTCCAACCTACTTTCAGCCACTTCTCGTGCACCACCCAACTCAAGTCCACGCTTCGTCACGCAACCATTCACCATTTCCATCCTCCTCCTCCTCCTCCTTCGCAAATACTATTATACATTCCCTTCGCAACTCTGTCATCTTCTATTCTTTCAACATGTCTGAACCACCTTAACACATTTTCCTCAATTTTCACTTCCAGCGACTTTCACAAACCACATTTATCCAGAATCACACGATTTCTCAAGCTATCAATCCGCCGCACGTCGCACATACTTCTCAGGTTATCCATCTCGACTGCTCTTACCCTTGACTTCTCCCTCTCATGCCACGTCAATGTTTCACACCCATACAAAAGTGTTGGCACTAACACACCTTCATGTAAACATCTCGCAGCATCTCGATCCAGTCTCCGCTTCCTCCCAACTATTGTACGTTTCATGCGATAACGTGATTGGATTGGAAAGGCAACTATTGTAGGTTTTATACACAAATTTTCTCATTTAATAAGCTAAAACCTAGTATTAGTAAATTACACTGCACTAACTCTAATATTTTAATTTTAAAATGTTTTAAAGATTATTAAATTGTTTTTAATTCTAGTTACGACACTGCTGGATTCGGAGATTCAGTTCATGAAATTAAAAGAACTGAAGCCAGATTTACCCATTGGTTACAGGATGCGAGGTATGGATGGCTGTTATTTATATATTTTTATTTGAACACACTTTCTTTAACCTTTGGTAACCTTTGGTTAGCTTCCGCCCGAATTGTTCATTCTGACGAAGGTCAAGCTTTTTACTCCACTTTAGACCTACAGTTTAACATGGAACCCGAACCACGCCCCATCAGCACCCCAGCGTCTTAACCACTAGGCCACCTAGGGTACCCATTTATCTACCAACCACTTTCTTTATTGTGTGGAAGGATGAACAGCTGGGTTTTGCTACGCGCTGGCTGCCGTCGGGTCTCGAACCCGGGGCCGATGATTCGTAGTCAGCGACGCTAACCACTACACCACCGAGGCGCATTGTATATATATATATATATCACACGATACAAACCTACAAGGAAACGGAAAAATTATTCCGAGGTCTTTCGTGTATTCAACAGTACACCTCGTCATTCCCTGGTACGAGGTGTACTGTTGAATACACGTCAGGCCTTAGAATAATTTTTCCTTTAACTTGTGGGTTTGCATCATTCATTTATTTCACGTGTTTAAGCGTGAAATTCATTATATATATATATATATATATATATATATATATATATATATATATATATATATATATATATATATATATATATATATATATATATACAGGGTGGGCGGAAAGTAGCTCCCTATTTTGGATTGGTAAAAAAATACGTATATTATCCATTTATTTCAGAAGAAATAATATGAAAAGGTAGGCATACATGGTAGGTTTTCTCTAAAATTCAATGTGGGCTCCAACTCTTTCCACCAGCTTCTGGAGCCGCCCAGGAATGGCGTCCACTGACTTTAGCAGGAACTCCGGCGGGATGGAGGACATGACTTCCCGAATTCGGTCCTCCAGTTCTTCCAATGTCCTCGGTTTGGTGCGGTAGACTTCTTCCTTTACCCACCCCCAAAGAAAGAAGTCGCACGGTTACCGCTGAAAAACGGCAGAATCGGTTCAGTGTAACGGTGTGGTGTGGTATGACCTCAGATCAGGTTGTGGGCCCGTTCCTTCTGCGCAACACCATGAATGCTGAGCGGTACCTTGCTATGTTGCGAAACGAGGTCTGGCCGGTTGTCAGCACATGGGAGAACATCGACGATCTGATATTTATGCAAGATGGCGCCCCTCCGCACTTCGCTCTTGTTGTCCGTGAGTGGCTGGATGCCCACTTCCCTGGGCGTTGGATGGGTCGTCGTGGTCCACATCAATGGGCAGCCAGGAGCCCCGACTTGACACCGTGCGACTTCTTTCTTTGGGGGTGGGTAAAGGAAGAAGTCTACCGCACCAAACTGAGGACATTGGAAGAACTGGAGGACCGAATTCGGGAAGTCATGTCCTCCATCCCGCCGGAGTTCCTGCTAAAGTCAGTGGACGCCATTCCTGGGCGGCTCCAGAAGCTGGTGGAAAGAGTTGGAGCCCACATTGAATTTTAGAGAAAACCTACCATGTATGCCTACCTTTTAATATTATTTCTTCTGAAATAAATGGATAATATACGTATTTTTTTACCAATCCAAAATAGGGAGCTACTTTCCGCCCACCCTGTATATATATATATATATATATATATATATATATATATATATGTTGTGTGTGTGTGTGTAAAATTATACAGGCCTATATTACAATGTTATGTTGAAAAGGATATAGCAACTTCATTTGCACGTACGAAAATATATAACAGCTATTATTCAATGAGTAAGAGAGCTTAATTAAAAATATTCAGCTGTTCTTTTATTTGATATAAAGAAAAAATGTCTGTTAAATATTATTTGTACAGTGAAGTATATTTTGAAGTTTTGCTACCTGAAAGGAAATTCATCCTTTGAGTATTGAATATTAAGTACTTCACTATTGTTTATGGACTGTTAAAAATTTGCCAAGTCCACAGAATAGAATTTTGCGCACGAAGCCGTTTCACGTTTCAATAGAATGTTCAACTTTGATTCCAACACTACGAACAGCAAGTGTACATATACTTTTTTCTCTCAGTTTTGATTTTTTACTAAATGATTATCATGAACATTATTAATAAAGGATCGGACTTTTTTTTTTAACAGAGAAGTTCTTCTGAAGCTGACGGACGGTCCACAAATTGTTGTTGGGTCGTCTATGGGAGGGTGGGTAAGTCTCGATACCATTCATTCATAGTTGCTCAGAAATGTTAATTCGTCTTTCTTACCCCAGAATTTGATTTGCTTTTCTTATTTAGTATTTCTTAGGGAAAGGCGACTAAATAGGTTTGATGTAGGGTAGGGGTGCTCAAACTTTTTCGCAGGTGGGCACATTTTCCAAATGCTGGAGCACAGGCGGGCACACATAAAAAATACATAAAACACAAAAAATATTATTACCTGGTTTAATTGCAATATTCTTTCTATTAACCGGTCTCTAAAAACTTACCTGTAGGCTACTCGCGGGCACACCGAAATGGCTTCGCGGGCACAAATGTGTCCGCGTGCACAGGTTTGAACACCCCTGATATAGGGCTTTACACCTAAGTTCAGAATTATTTTTTAATTTCAACATTGGTTCAGCATATGATTTGGATTAAATAAAATACAAAGAATTTCCAGCGTCATTTTAGCATTGGTTTAATAAATTGTTTCGCCAATAATATTTCAGATCAGTATGATTCTTGCTCAAGAAATACCAGAAAAATTTGCTGGTCTTCTGCTCCTTGCTCCCGCATACAATTTTGGAGAGAAGTATTTACAGTTTGTAGAGGTGTCTCTTCCTCAGGAGATAAAAGAGCAAATGAGGCAGGGTCTTGTGGTTGAAAAAATCGACCCTAAATTTCCTTACTATGGTCCAGTTCCGGTTTCTTACGATCTCTTTGAAGGAGTGATTCCCTACAATATCCCGCTCGAAGAAAAGAAAATTAACATCAACATTCCCGTCAGGATTTTCCACGGAACAAAGGTAAAAGTAGGGTGAGGGATAAAGACGAAAATCGTAGAGGGGAAACATAAAAAGGAAATTTCACTCTCGTATAACGGAATGTTAAAATGGAAAGGAAATGGTTTTTGTCATAAAATTAAAAAAGAGAAAATCTATCAAAGTAGGATACGAAATTTGCGCGAGTTCAGTTATCTCATTGGCAATAACAAACACTACATGGAAAAGGGAGCGATAAAATAAGGTATAAGCAACTCTTATTTATCAAGAGTGACTCTTCTTATTTTTATACATAATAATGCAACAGTCACTTCAGGTTTATCACGGAAATTTCATTCTAACTAACTTGCTATACAAAAAGTTTATATAATTTTGTTGCGTGTGCGCGCATGAACACACAATTTTGTTTCTCAATCTCATTATCGGGCGTTGTACATGGGTGAGCAGTAAAAGAATTAGAGCGAAACAAAGCGAAAAACAAACTGCGAGAGACGAATCTTTGGCACATAATCAGTCAGGAACACCTGAAACTGGCACAGCAACGTTGGGAATCGATCCCTGACTTCACTGTCTTTATTTTCCTTATTGGGAAACGGTGTTACCAACCGAGCACGGGCGCTGGCCGTTAGCCGTGATTTTGATATTTCCATCATCCCGAGTTTGGGAGAATCTTTACATATGTAGAGTCGGCTTCAAAAATAGATTTTCATTTTTATTCCATTAGTGAAATCAGTGTAAAGCTATTTCTGAAGCGGACTGTATATGCAAATCTTAAAAGGGATTTTCAGCTTTGGTCAGTGAGATCCTTCTTCCTTGAAGAAAAAGAGTAACGGACAGTTTTTCCATTTAATAATACAGGGTGTCCATAAATGATTACCCTGATTAAAGCATGCTATAACTTTTAAATAAACACTCGTATTCAAACACAGTTTTATCATAAGTAGATAAACATACAAAGTTTTGATACATAGTTAATGAACTTAATAAGCTTCCACATGTGCACTCCTAGTGGCACGTAAAATGTGCGAATTGTTCACGTTTTGGACGGTCATCAGGCTTCAGTTCTTGAACAATTTGTACCGGTAGACGAAAAACACCAGCACAGAAACTCTGTGCGTGTACGAGATCACCCGTAAAAAGAAAACGGATGTAAGATTCGTCATTAAAACATGAGAGCATACTGTTTTCAGGGTAAACATTTATGGACACCCTGTATATTAACTCTTAGGTTATTCTTCAAATGAATTTGTTTTAATTTTCGCGTGTTTATTTTCTACTCTGTTTTCATAGCAGGGACCGTTATCCTGGGCTGGGGTATTATCGAGTGATGACTGACTCTCGAATTTATTATTATTTGAACTCCACTAAACATTATACTTTACAGTGTGTAAATTCGGATCTAATGTTTGAAGAGAAACTTTGTTGTAGTACTTACTTTTTTTTATTTCAGGATGAAATAATTCCATGTAAAAGTTCCGAGGCCTTGATCGATGCCATTAAGAATGATGACGTCATACTGACGACCCTCAAAGGTTGCACTCATGAATTATCTGATCCGAAAGCACTGCATTCCATCTTTGAATATATCGGAGGACTTTTGAAACTTGCGTCACCTAAATAATTTAGTGATTAAATAATTGTTGTAGGGATTATCAGTTTTGTAGGTTTTGTATATAACTTTATTTAGTTACTTATTTTACCATCCTTTTTTTAAGGACGCAGCCAATACCAGACATGGGGCCGATTACGACTGCTTCTTAAGATCTCCAATGATTATATTTCTTGATTACAGTTATAATTACGTAATCCAAATATTAATATTTTGGATTATGATTACAGTGATTTTTCTTGATTACGATTGTGATTACATTGATTTCGATACATTTGATTACGAGTACGTGATTATGATCCAGGAAAATAAGTGTGTTTTCCTGGATTACGATTACATTTATGATTACAGCTAAAATAATATAGGTTACATTTGATTATCTTGATTCTACGTAATAAAATTAATAGATTGAAAATTGACCGTTTTACTAACATTTTAAGTGAAATTAAATGAGACAAACATTTCTTCAGTATTATACGCAATGTGTAACATAACTGTATCAAAATTATACGTTATCCTCAACACACATTATGTTAATTAGAAGATTAGAATAAAAGTAGCACAACCATTTTTAGCACATCATAGTTAACTTACTCTCTTCTTACACAAAATACCTTTATCATAGGACATAAAGTGCTTATTGCACTTAAGGAACATGAGCTCCTCAAACTTGTTGTCAGTAAGCCTGCACCTCTCTGGCCTGACCACCTTTCCTGCAACAGAGAAGAGTCGCTCCACTGATGCAGACGAAGCTGGGATGGTTAGGTAGGACTTGGCAAGGATGCAGAGGTGTGGGAATGTATCCTGATGGTCTCTCCAGTAGGCCAGGGGCAGGGAAAAATTAAAACTTCCATTCACGAGGACCACAATCCTGTAATTCAAATATATGTAATTCACTTGTAATCATATATGTAATCAAGATTACAATTATGATTACGAACTATAGAAGAAGATGGGTTACGATTACGAATATGATTAGTGTTTGAAAATGTTTGGTTACGATTATGATTACGATTATAGAGGTATGAATATTTGGATTAGGATTATGAATACACCGTAATTGTAATTAATTACGGATTACAAGATTATGATTATTATAATCGGCCCCATGTTTGGCCTCTATTGTATATATTATGTATATTGGTGCATAGTCTTACTGTTTGCACGTTCTGTTTTAAGGGGGGACAGAACAGCTTTTTGGAGCCCTAGGCAAATAGAGGTTCCCAAGCCATCTCATGGCCAGGAAGCTTGAAGCTTGGGAACGACAAATGACAGGCAATTCTAGTTTAATAAAATGCTATTATCTGCCAGTAGAATAAAAGAAAATGTATGTTTACGGTAAACATACATTTTTGTTTTTAGTTTGGAAGGTAGACAGTTTATCCTCTGTTAAATTCATCTAGTAGAAATTCGACGTTTTTAATAAATACAAATATATTAAACTTAGTGGCATTTCTATTCCAAAAGGTGGGTTCAATACATGGAAAACTTTTCAGCTACACTAAGAGATCATGAACATTCACCACCACATACGAAGAGCATGGAGGCCTTTCATGAGCTGAAAGCAAGTAATATCTGTGATATCTATAATAACCATGAACATGGAGTTAGTTGCAATTATTTCTATTATTCGTTATCTGGTTGAACGGAATCTAGCTTTTCGGGGAACTGCTAAAAAATTTGGTAGTCTTCATAATGGAGATTTCCTGGGTCAAGTTGACTTGTTAGCAAAGTTTGAGAGCTACGTCTTAGCCAATGTCGTAACACCGCTTCCCCTTGATTAGCGAAGTTAAACGACATTGGGTCGGATAGTAGTTGGATGGGAGACTGTCCTTCGCGTCCAAACTATGTAGCGACCCGTGGTTCGGATCCCTCATAAAGCTGTAAGTCCCCACCGTCATATGACTTAAGCTGTTACGAAGGACGTTAAACAACCCCATCATTACATTACAGCAAAGTTTGACCCTATAATGATTGAACAAGTACGTTGAATTGGGGAGAGATATTTCTGACTAGTACCTTGGCAAGCATATTCAAAATGGATTTATTGAACAAATAGGACAACACATAATTCAGGCTATAGTTGAGAAAGTTCAGCAAGCCACATAATATGGTGTGGTCATGGACTGTACACGAGATATAAGCCATACAGAGCAATTGTTAATTTCACTGCGTATTATCAGGTGTAAATTATCTGTCGGAGTTTGTGGCTGAATATTTCACTGAATTTCTAGCACCTGATGCAACAACTGGTGAGGTATTGTGCGAAAACTTCTTGTAACTTAATATTGATAACTGCAGAAGACAAGGTTATGATAGTTGAAGCTATAGGAAAGTTAAAAGGAAGGAGTACAAAACAGACTGTTGGAGAAAAACATAAAAGCTTTGTTTGTCATGCAGTAGTCATACTCTCAAATTGGTTATCTGTGCTGCTGCTAAACCATCAGTAATGTGTATAAAATGTTTTGATGTGTTTTGCAGCGTATCTACACAATTTTTAGCTCTTCTACCCATCGTCGGTTTGTTTAAACATCATGTATTTGCACTCACTGTAAAACCACTGTCAGACACTCGCTGGGAGTTTCTACAAATCTACAGAAGCTAAGGCTAACAAAGACCAGAAGATCCACTCTAAGGTTAACCCGAGGGAAAGAAGAGAGTAGGGGGTTAAAAGAAGAGAATAGAGAGTTAAGAGAAGTGAATAAGGGGTTAAGTAAGTAGCAAAACCTATCATTCGTGAGTTAACATTCATTCAGAAAAAGAGAGAGAAAGACTCACCATCATCATCCGCCGGCCACTGCCGACAAGTCGGAAAAATAGTCGAAGAGAATAGGAAAGGGGTGAAAGATGAAAAGAAGTAAAATAAGAATGCTTACAAACCATGCAAACGCAGTCTTAACTCAAAGAAACACTGTCATACCATGCAACCTATAGACATGCAAGTAAAGAGGGGATGAGAAAAGAAAAAAAAAGTATGAAGAGTAGAACAAACAGTGGGTTAGTTTACGCTACGAGCTACATCTAAATTCGTGTTAGGCTAATTTTTTATTTTTTTATTTTTTTTTAATAATATAAATTTAACGCTGGCATGTCACAAGCTGGCATCAATCATCAACAGACTCAAACCTCGACTATCACCCCAGAGCTGCTGTTGCTAATTATTTTAAACGACGTTAATATTTTTAAAATGCGTATCTAAACGGTTTTTAAACATATTAACGCTGGTAGAGTTCACGACAGGCGCAGGAAGATTATTCCATTTATCAATTACTTTAAACGTAAAAAAGTTTTTAGTGATGTTAGTAATGAAACGCCTACCACGAAATTTAAATCCATTATTACGAGTATTGCTATTATCGAAAATGAACAATTTGTCAAAATTTACGTTATCGATTTTATTAATGATTTTGAAAACTTCAATAAGCCCCCCCTTTAATCTCCTAGTCTCGAGTGAATACAAGGAAAGATTCCTATTGATAGTACGTATTTTATTGAGGTTTGTATTGAAGTTCGTATTGATAGTACTAAGGTGCTTTGATATTATTTAAGTGAAGCTTTGGTAGATTATGCAGTAGGGGGAAAACTGGTGAAACTACGTCAGAAGCATAAAGCCTTGCACAACAAATAATTTTATGCCCTTTTATTGTGTGTATTATTGGATGATATGATGTTTTGTTTCAAATGAATCGTGTCAGCAAACTATTGCAAAGCCCGAAGGTAGGTAGAGGTTATTACAAATGAAATCACAGCTGTGAATAAGTTTTTGGAGGATTATATCAAGGAAATGACTTCGCTTCAGCTCATGTGTCTACGAGAGCAATTGCAGATGAAATGGGAATTGAAGTCAAATTTGTGGAAAAAAGGACCTGAAAGAAGAAACATATGTTATAAATTCAGTTAGCCTTAAAGGGTGCTGTGAAAAAAAATAGCACTGAAAATTGGTGACTTCCATAATGATCTTCGTTTAGAGATTCAATCAGCTGTTTAGCTTTACCAGCTAGGGTATTGAATTCGCCACTTGACACGCTGAATTATATTTATGGTGAAAGCCTGTTAGATCTGTATCCAAATCTTGGCACTGCATTGCGCCTACTATTGACTGTAATAATGTGGAATGTTAGACACCGTCAGGTATTAGGTTAGCAAATAGACATAAAAGGTACCTACAGGTGCTTTGATTTAGATCTTTTTTGGGGGACTATTATATTTTATTTTATTGGGTTCAGAATCGCAGCTGAGCCGTGAAAGGCCAAGCTCTGAAGGGCCAGTTTAACCTACAGCCCAAGTTAAGCTAGACTAAAAACTTACGGACTTGAAGGTCCTATTAGGTCCTACCTCAGGGTTGCTGACTCGATGTGGGCCTACCTTAGGCCTCAGTTGCATAAAATTAAGATAAAAACAAAAAGGGCACTATTTATGGTTTTCTTTCTAAACCTTGCAACAACAACACAACCTGCACCATTGCACGAGGCAACAATCTTGTATCTAAACAACCAAACTGAATTTCAAGACAGCTCTCTATAAGACCACGCCCTGTAAGTGCCGCATTCAACAAACGAGTAGAAAGGACGCGCAGTGCCCCAAAAAAATGATGCCACAAGACTGCCCAAACAATGATGCCACAAGAGCCCAAAAATGCTAGCTCTAAATTAAGTGAATTTTTCACTAACCTTACAATTATGAGATGGATATATATATATATACACACACACCTTAACTTAATATATACAAGCAATGCTGCATCAATCAGCTTAGTCATCATATCGCCTTGGGACAACAATGGTTCTTCCTCTTCTAGATTTTCTAACACTCCCAACCGAAGAGGCATTGTTGTCATTACCTTCTGCAAATTTAGCCAAGCCTTCTCCATGAGGCTGTAACTCAAATGTTTCATCTTGACTATCCGTGTTTTTGCTGATTTATAAAGTATAGAGTTTTTGTATAGGTCTCTTTAATTTTCCTCCTGAAGTCTTTACCAGTGCAGACCTAACTAAATTGTCTTTGCCAACAAACAACTCTTCATTGATGCCAAGCTTCCATCATTGCCTTGGTCTTTCATCCCAATCATTACCACTTCTCCCACCTTGATACAATTTGCATTGGAGCCCTTTACATTGCCAGACGGGTAAAAATTGAGTTCTGGCAAGTATTTTATCTGCCACCTCTTCCATAACTGATCTTGTAGCTCTTCAAGGTACTTGAACCTTCTGGTTAACTCTTCTTGAGTGCTCTGGATATGCTGTAAGTCTTCTGGCAAACTGGGGCTTGATGTTAATCGTTTACCACAAAGAAAATGATTTGGTGTCAATGGCTCTGCATCCTGCATACTGTTATAAACAAAGGTGATAGGCCTACTGTTCACCATTGCTTCTACTTCACACAAAACAGTGCAGAATTCTTCTTTGCTCAAATGAGCATTAGCTAAAAGTTTCTTTAATGGACACTTTACACTTCTCACTACCCTTTCCCAAAATCCTTCCCACCATAGTGCTCTCTCAACAATAAACTCCCACTGTACCCCATGGTGTGAAAAGTAGGATTGGAAACCCTCCTCTTTTAGCAGGGACCAAACTTCTTGGAGTTCCTTTGCAGCCTTTTTGAAGGTTTTAGCATTATCCGATATAATTTTATTTGGGAAACCCCTTTTGTTCACAAACCTTTTAAAGGCCCAAAGAAATACATCACTACTTAAGTTGCTTACCAACTCCAAATGGATTGCTCTGGTGGTAGCACATGTGAAAAGACATATATAACCTTTGTTAGATTCCCCGTTGCTCATACACATAGACTGGACCTGCGAAGTTTACTCCTACTACATCAAATGGGGCAGTATAGACACACCGTTCTCTTGGAAGTGGAGCCACCTTTTCATGATAAGGCTTTACACTCCAACGCTTGCAAACCACACATTTATGCGAGACCTTTTTTACTACTTGTCTAATTTTAGAATCCAAAACTGTTGTCTAATCTCTATTATCACTTTTCTAACTCCAGCATGTAACAACTTATGATGCGTATCCAGGATCAAAAGTACCACAAAGTGCCCCCCAAAAGGCAGCAAAATTGGATGTCTTTTCTCCTCTGGAAGCCCAGAAAACTGTAGTCTACCTCCTACTCTCAATAAGTCCTGATCCAAAAACATCCAAACCCCTGCGAGCAGAATGTGTTGGTAGAACCTGTAATGGACTGCTGGTGAGCAATTCCCTCTTGTCACCAAATTTTTCCTTCTGCACATATACCACCCAGTATTGCCTGGCTTGCTGAATCTCCTTACTGTTCAGAATTCCTTCCCTTCTTGTTTCTCCCTTAATGTTGTTTGTAAATCTATGTACCCATGCTGTCACTCTTAACAACCTTTTCAGACTGCTAATGTCCTCAAGCCTCAATATGGGGTCCTGCTGCATAACTTGACAACTGTTCACAGTGCATTTTCTCATCTCACTCACCCATTCTTCTTCAGCCTGGCATTCTCCTACAATAGGCTGATTAGAAGGCCAGTTTTCACTTCCAAGTTTTAGCCACTCTGACCCATTCCACCACAAACTTGACTGTGCAAGATCTTTCACTGAAATTCCTCGTGTTGGTAAATCAGCTGGGTTTTGGGGGCCTGGGCAATGCTTCCATTGCTTGGAATCTGTGTGTGCTTGAATTTCCTCCACCCTATTGGCAACAAATGGTTTCCATTTCCTTGCCTGGCTTCTTAACCAGTGCACTGTAACTGCAAGCCGACTAGCAATAACTGCACCCATCAATTCCAACCTTGGAATAGAAAGCCTTTTCAAAGGTGCTACTCTGCTCTTTGCAGCAACCAACCTGCAACTTACTTCCTCTTTGAATGTGCCTCTTATATAAATACAAGTTGCATAGGCTTCCTCACTTGCATCACAAAAGATGTGCAGCTCCAAATTGTCTGGACTATTGTTCAACTCTCTAAAGTACCATCTTGGGATTTCACTGTCTCCAAGATGTGCCAATTCTTTGAACCAATATTTCCACCTTACCACCATATGATCAGGTAACTCTTGGTCCCAACCAAGTTCAATTTCCCAGAGGCTCTGAAACCAAATTTTTTACTTTATCAAACATGGAGCCAGGAATCCAAAAGGATCAAAGACCTTTGAAGCCAAACTAAGAGCTGTACGTTTTATCCACCTTGTCTCATTCTCAGCCAGCTCTACTAAAGATTTCCCATTGAAGGTAAACAAATCCTCTCCTTGCTGCCGAACAATGCCTGGCACCTTTGTGTCTATTGCCCACAACCAGGGCCGGACTTTCACCTGCTGAGGCCCTAAGCTATATGAAATTTGAGGCCCTTCTCTAAAAAAATTCGGGTAAAAAAATTTAAAATAATGTCATTATTACATATAATTATTATTTATATTAATGTTAATGATAAAGAAAAAATAATATATATATATATATATATATATAATTTTTGATGAATTAGTGTTAAAGAATAAAAACTAATGATAAAATAAAAATATATTTAAAAAAATGAGGCCCCCGAGGGTGTGTGGCCCTAAGCTATAGCTTATTTAGCTTATAGGTAAGTCCAGCACTGCCCACAACTCCTTAATACCAGAATCCTCAATACTTTTTGCTGCATCAGGTACTACACAGGACTGACTCATAAACTGTTGTAACTGAGAATGATTGGTCTGCCATTTTCTAAGCTCCATGCCAGGCTCCCTCATTATAGCTCTAGCCTCCATGAATATCTGTTTAGCCATTTCTGTATTATCCACAGAACACAGCAAATCATCATCACAAAAATTTTTGTTAATTATTCGTTTTAGTGCTTTTTCTCCTTTCTGAACCAAAACACATTTTTCTGGCGTTTTTTGGTGTGATTTGTTCAAATCTGAACTTCGTTTCTTTGGGAAATGAGCCGTTTTTGAGAAATTTTAAAATTGAAAATTTCTCAAAAACGGCTCATTTCCCAAAGAAATAAGTTCAGATTTAAACAAATCACACCAAAAAACACCAGGAAAATGTGTTTTGGTTCAGACCTAACCTAACCTAACCCGCGTTTTTTCGCAATTTCTTACCTTAAATAGCAGCGTTGGGATGTTTGTACAAATCAGCGGCGCCCAACAGGAATAAATAGACGATTTCGCCAGGCCCACCAATTTGAATTTGTTGGCCTAGCCAATGCTCACAGACGTCGAAGCAAAAACTCCTCCAATTAACCGCACTCTCGGAAGCCAACGCTAAATAGAGCTGTGCATCTAGCTGTGTCGAACGCTTTGTCAAGAATAACCCAACGTACAATAAGTTTTTCCACAGTTTGAGGTGCGATTTTTCAACCCACGTACCCTTTCGACGGGAAACAGAGAAGAAACACTTTTTTTTCTGCTGCGTTCGTCCCTAGTCAATCTTCTGCAATAATATTGGTCAGCAACTTCTCTATAATTACACTCATGACCACACTGCGGACAAATAACACGAGTAGGTAAAACACCGTGACTGGTAAAGAAAACTTCAGCACCGTCTTCTTTTTTATAAGTAATCCAAATCACATCCCAGACAAACCATAGCGAAAACCGAACTGAATAAGGATTTTGGAATGAGTATGCATTATTGGAGATTCAAAATGCACGTCTCCGATTGGTCGGATAAGGTAACATGAAACAAAAACCAGATTTAATTGGCTGATTTGACCTATGTTTCCTAATTTTGCCACGAGATGTCTCCCCAAAAAACTGGAGAGAACGAGGACCGGCAAAATTTTAACAGCGGAAA